>CM029021.1:53702318-54302318 GCA_016801055.1 Panax notoginseng | reverse complement strand
CATGCTAACTTGCTCAAAAACAGAAAATTGCAGTCTAAATCAAGATTTATGTATACTTATGCAACAAAGACTGTTCCAACATATCAAAATAAGCTAAGGTTCAACAATGGGCTTAACTGATTTATTACTACTCATGAGGGCGATTTTCGTTCTTTCCCGCGGTGTTTATTGCTATTTTTTTTTCTTTTCTTTTTTTTTTTCACATGACTGTGCAATGCCTCATTCCATTAGGCTACACTGTTACCCCTTAGCGAGCTTTCAATCAACGACTCCCAGACCATAAAAGACCTTAGGGCGCTAGGTGTTAAGACACCCCTACGGGCGTACTTACTCAAGTAACCAGGGCCCCGAAATAAGACTAGCCACGTTATCAATTTTTTTTTATCAGAATAGTATACCCATGTTTTTCCAAAGTTTGATTGTCAATGTTTTATACCGTCTAAGTCCATTTTCCACATAATTCTCTTTTTACAACCACATTTTTTATCAAGCAATGCAACACATAATTCTTATACCTACAAGTAGTTGTGAACATGGCAATGCAAACCGAAAGCATCCAAACAGCATCATAAATTACATTATGTAAAACATTATATCTAAGTTCATGTTACCCAAAATACTCCACAATCCTTCAAAATTCACTTTCATCATCGGCTAGACAAAATTTTCATAAAGCTCGAATTTGTGAGACATGCACGACACATAAAATGCAACGAAACATATTCTAACACAAGTAATAATGACTAAAAACCAAAAATTTCCTGCAAACTAAACATGCACATATACTAACACATAAACATGCCAATTTTAAACTAAACATGCAAAAACTATATGCAACTAATATGCAACTAACTACCCCAATACCCCCAAACTTATAATATTCATTGCCCCAATGAATGAAGGTATAGGGTTAGAGAAACTCCCCTACTGTTCAGCTGCACCACCCTCGTCGGGTGGTGAATCCGGTGGTATTCAGGCGATGGATAAGTTCGAGATATTTTATAGTTAGAAACTGAGTGTGGGCTTCTAACTTTACTGCACAATTAGTTACCCCTGGAAAGGATCAACATGAACTATTAGACTTTATTTAATTATAACCAATACTTACTGCTAAAAATTTAATTAACTATAATAATAATAAACTAATTAAAGCAGAAAGAATTGAACACAAAGGAAGAAAAATGATAAACTATGGATAATGGAGAATTAAACAAATAGGGAGAGAGATATTTGATGGGGTGCCTCCCATCAAGCGCTCGATTTATAGTCCGCTAGCTAGACTCTGTGCTTGACACCGCTATCCAATTCCTCTACGATATGCTAAGAACCCTCCATCCATTAGAACTGCTATGTGTGTAGGTAGGTTCCCCATCTTGCGAGTCTGTGAATTGAAATAACCTAGCATATTTCATGTACATGATGCCCCCAGTTCTATTCATAGCTAGGTGCTCCGTCCGTTGTATTGGTATATAAATTGCTGCATTGAGGCATAAAAAATACAACGGACTTTTCCTCTTCTCTTTTCTCTTCCTCGGCCCACCATGGTGTATAAGAGGCTTCTTTTTCATCCTGATATTTAATTTGAACGTGGCTACCAAGAGAACATGGGTGTGCAAATTTCACTGAATTTTTTAACTCTAACTGAAAAGGCACTTGGGGTATTATACAAGTCGTTTCATATTCTTCATTTTCCATACCCTCAATTGTCTCCTCAATGTCCACTCCTTTAAGTTCATTCAGTGGCATGTACACTTCTGGCTCTCCATCAGTTTCATCGTCCATGTCAAAGCACCAATTATTTGGAGTGCGATTGTTCAAGGCTTCGAACATTTGATCCATCTGATTCTGAAAATTTTGAATTGACCTTTCTTACTCAATCATCTTCTCCTCAGTTGATGCTACAGATTTGAACCATAAATCCTCCAATCTTGAATTGTCTTGTTCAGTTTCGAAATTCATGTATTGTGGACCATTCATTGAGGAGTTAATGAGTTGTTCCATCTGTCTGTTAAGATTTTGGCTTGATAACTCCTGACTCATCATCATCTCTTCATGGTCTGCTATGCTTTTTGACATGAATTCCTTCAACCTTGAATTTTCTTCTTGTTGTATTGGAGGTGGATATGAGAAATCCGATGGATATGTTGGACTTGGAACACATTCTTGGTCTTGATAGTTATAACTCCATTCATAATCTGGGGTGATACCCCCAACCTTGATGATAACTGTGACACCCCCAAATCCTGGTACTTCATTTCCTCAAGATTTGGTGTTCACGTAATCAAAACATTCATTACTAACTACCTAATTGATAAAATTGAATAAATAAAACCTGCCCATACAAGATTAAACTTAAATAAAAATCTCCCAGGTTATCTAACCTTTACAAACATTCATTCATGCGGAAATTAAATTAATATTCATTACAATCTTTAAACAAGTCTGAAAATAAACTATTCAATCTATTACAGGTCTTCAGCATTGTTTCATCTTTCCTTTCCCTTTACTGGTGCTAGGTATATCACCAGTCTCAACCTTAGCTGTAAGAATGTTTACAGGCAAGAGTGAGCAAACAAGGCCCACTTGAAATAATAATAAATAAATCAGTTAACTTTACATCATGTACCAACATTAGGTTTAATAGAACTGAACAATAAATTCTATTACTTTCTAAAAACTTTAATCAATTACTGAGGGTCTAATGACCACGAATCATGTCCACAGTTATAAGTAATTTTTCAACTTAAACTTTAACAGTCATAAGACTATAAGGACTTCACGTACTTAGGGGGATCAACCCTTCGTACAATGTATTGTGCACAATCATTTCAACGCTAAGCGTAACCTCTTATAAAAGAGTTGTTCTTCTCAGTATTTAGAATACAAGTCCGTACCAAAGTGAGTTTGGTTTGGATACATCATGGGGTAATTTAGAATTTAACGGTTATCAACTAAGGGTTAGTTGATTACAAACAACATAACTGTATACTATGGAATAATCATAGTTGAATTGATATTTATAAACTAACATCATGCTTTAGGAATAATTTAATAGCATAATCATGGAATAATCATAACATGCATCCTCATAAACCAATAGATACACGAGCTTAATCAACAATAAACAATCTAACTCTACGAAAGTGTAAAGTTAGCAATTTGTACAATTGAAATGGAATTAAAGCGATAATGTGTTTAACGAATTCAAACTTGCACAATGAAGTTTGGAGTTAGAGAACTTGCATAAGTATAACATAACAGTGAAAAGTAACATTGCTGAATAATAAAGTAGAAAAGGTTAGGGAACTTGCCTCGCGTGTAGGTTAAACAATTACTATTCACGTTCACCCCAAGTCCTACACATACCATATGAATTGACAATACACATTAGTTATACTAACATTACCTTTATGAGTTCCTTTATTACTCTTAGTATAGCTACTAACTAAGTTTAAGTTTAAACACAGCACATCTTTCATGAACATTACATTTTAGCTTTATTACAACTACTTAAATGATCATGCCATTACACCACGTATACATTAACAACTTGATATAACATCCTAATACATGTCCAACATGTTATCATTAAGTTATACTAATACCCAAAGGGTTGCACTTGCATTCGTGCATCCCGACGCCCTCCGATTGGCTCTAAATACACAACAGTCATAAAGATGACCATTTTGACTACTGTTACAGACCTCAAATAAAAAAACTTAAAGAATGAAAGTTGTAGGTCTACTCGTCCTCTTTCCGAATCATCTTGAATTACCTAAATCGGAGTTCGTATGAAAAAGTTATGGCCATTTTACTACAGGAGGCCAAAACTGCCCAACTAGGCCACTTTTCCGGCGCCGGGGCGCGGAACAGTGGCGCTGGGGCGCGGGACACGGTGCTGGGGCGCGGACCATGGCGCTGGGGCGCGGACATGGCGCTGCGGCGCGAACCATGGCGCTAGGGCGCGGACATGGCGCTACAGCGCCACTAAAGTACTACTGGAGTCGCGCCGCGGCGCCAGACTCCAGAATCCGGCGACAGCCTCGGCAACAGTACCAGAAAAACCAATTTGGCCAAAAAGCTCGAATCTAATAGACTGATTATCATGTAAATTGCATATAGACATCATATAATCGTATACTAACGACTTCTAACATGTTTCTACTCATCAATTAGCACAAACATCAAATATTCAACACCCAATTTTAATATTTTTGGCAAAACTCTATATTTTGATATTTTTCATGAAAACCAATACTGTGATTTTGTTATTCAATCAAAACAGAAATTTCCAAGCATCATGATTATGATTTTACACTCTAGCAATTCTTATAATCAATTTATCAATACAACAACTAATTAAACCTTAATTTCCATTTTAAAAATAACCCATTCTCATTCATAAAATTCTCTGTAAAACAATTTCTTCATAAAATATATACATACATGAATTAAACTCTATATAATCATGCATAACTCATGAAACACATCTACAATTGCTAATTATATAAACTTATAACCAAAACAACCAAAATTTCTTTTCATAAATTTTTCACAGAAACTTTTTGGGAAAAAAAAAACTTTTAGAGTTTTGTAAAGAAGAAGATGGCCTACCTTGGATTATGAAGAAGATGATGGTCCTAACTCTTTGATTGTCAAGCTTTTCTCCAAAACCTGTTAATAATCTCTCAATTCTCTCTAGAATTCTCTTACTTTTCTTCTTTTCTTCTTCTTCTTCCTCTGAGTTTTTTTTTCTTTCTCTCTAACATACGTACTATAAAATATAACGTATATAGTAATAATATATGTTAATTATATAATATAAGTACTGATATAAATATATCAGTTATATAAGTTTTGAAATTTAAAAGCCATAAGGCTTGTTTGGCTAGTCTAAGTAAAATAACCCCTTAATCCTTACTCCTTGTTTGGTAAAATACTAATAGATTAAAGACTTATTATGCAATAAGGCATGTTTGGCAAACTAAAATAAACTCTTTTAATTTATTTTAATAACTCTTTTATAGCAAGGCTATTAGTCACACTTTATTTAATTAAATAAATCAAATAAAAACATTACTCTATTAAATTACTTTAACACATAAACAATTATAATTCTTTTTACAATTATAATTTCATTTAATCAACTAATATTTCAAACTACAATTTCTCATTTAAATATTATTATTTATTTAAAATCATTATAAACTCTCTAGCTTATTAAATTAATAAATCTAAAATCTCATAACAACTAATTTATTTAGCTCCTTAATTATTTACTCAACAAATAATTAATTAAATCACATCAACTCAAATTGCCATATAATTCAATAAATATTTAATATTGCCAATAAATATTTAATATTTAATATTTAATTATTTATTCAACAAATAATTAAATAAACCACATCACTCAAATTGAACAATTATTTATTCAACAATAAACATATCCACTAAATATTTATATAAATCAATAAATATTTATAACTTACATTTAAAAAAAAATATGGAATGTTACATCATTCCCCTCTTAAAAGGATTCTGTCCTCAGAATCACAACTCAAACAACACATTCGCTACATTCTTCCCTACTTACAAAGATTCTGTCCTCAGAATCGAAGACACAGATTAAACAAATAACTCAGGATATTCTTTCAACATTTTCTCTTCGAGTTCCCACGTTGCTTCTTCAGCGTTGTGGTTCCTCCAAATCACCTTCACAGAAGGTATCACTTTATTCCTGAGCACTTGTTATTTCCTGTCGACTATCTGGATAGGAATCTCTTCATAAGACAAATCTTTCTCGAACTGCAACGGTTCGTACTCGATTACGTGATTGTAATCGGGTTTATATGGTCGTAACACCGAAATATAAAAAATATTATGAATGTTTTTCAACTCTGGAGGTAGAGCTACCTCATAAGCCATTTCTCCCACTCTTCGCAGCACTTCAAAGGGTCCAATAAACCTCGGGCTTAGTTTTCCCTTTTTATCGAAACGAATTTTCCCCTTCCAAGGAGAAACTTTTAGGAATACATAGCTTCCTACGTCAAATGTACGATCTTGCCTGTGTTGATCAGCATACTTTTTCTGTCGGTCTTGAGCTGCTACCAATCTTGCCCTGATGAGTTTGATAACTTCAGCAGTTTGTTGTACTAGTTCTGGTCCTAACAGTTGGCGTTCACCAACTTCATCCCAGTACAGTGGAGTTCTGCACTTTCTGCCGTATAACGCTTCGTAAGGCGGCATGTCGATGCTCGCGTGATAACTATTATTGTAGGCGAATTCCACCAACGGTAATTGCTCTTCCCAGCTTCCTTTGAAATCCATGACGCATGCTCTCAACATATCTTCCAATGTCTGGATCGTTCGTTCGCTTTAGCCATCTGTTTGCGGATGATATGCCGTACTCATTCGCAACTGTGTTCCCATACATTCTTGTAGTCTCTTCCAGAAGTTTGATGTGAACCTCGGATCTCTGTCTGACACAATTGACACTGGAACTCCATGTCTTGCAACGATCTCTTTAATATATAGTTTTGCCAGCTGATCAAGATTGAATCTAATCTTTATTGGCAAAAAGTGTGCAGATTTTGTCAGTCTGTTTACTATTACCCAAATTGCATCGTATCCTTTCTGAGTAGTTGGAAGACCCACCACAAAATCCATCGTGATATGCTCCCATTTCCATTTCGGTATTTCCAACGGTTGAAGCAATCCGCTGGGTCTTTGATGTTCGGCTTTTACTCTCTGACATGTTAAGCACTTTGCTACACATTCTGCGACATCCCTTTTCATATTTGGCCACCAAAAATGTCGGCGCAAATCTTGATACATTTTCGTGCTCCCTGGATGAATTGAATATTTTGAGCTATGAGCTTCGATCAAAATTTCTTCTTTCAGTTCTGGTGCTGCTGGAACCCAGATCCTTCCCTCAAACCGTAGTAACCCTTCGGTGTCGATCTTGTATTTTACATCACCGCCTTCAATCAAATTCTCTTTGATTTTCGCACACTCTTCGTCTTGTAGTTGGGCACTCTTCACTTTGTCCATTAAAGTTGGACCAGCTTTTATCTGAAATAATTGTTCGTCGGATTCCTGTGGAAATTTGATTTCCAGTTCTAACTTTGTCATTGCTGAAATGAGCTCCTCCTGAGTTGTTAGCAGCATTAATTTCTCCCGACCTTTCCTACTTAAAGCATCCGCAACCACATTCGTTTTGCCCGGATGATAAAAGATCTCACAATCGTAATCTTTTATCAGTTCCATCCACCTTCTCTGACGCAGGTTCAAATCTTTCTGAGTGAAAATATACTTCAGACTTTTGTGGTCTGTGTAGATCTCACACTTCTCTCCATACAGATAATGTCTCCATATCTTGAGAGCAAATACCACTGTAGCCAATTCTAAATCATGAGTCGGGTAACCTTTCTCGTAATCCTTCAGTTGTCTTGATGCATAGGCAATAACTTTGTCGTTCTGCATAAGAACACAACCTAACCCTTTGTGTGAGGCATCACTATACACCACAAAATTTCCTGTATTATCTGGTAGGGTTAACACAGGTGCCATACTTAGCTTCTTCTTCAAATCTTGGAAGCTCTCTTCACATTTCTCCGTCCACACGAATTTCACAGCTTTTCGTGTCAAATTTGTTAACGGAGTGGCTATCTTAGAAAAATCTTGTATAAATCTTCTATAATAACCGGCCAGCCCCAAGAAACTCCTCACCTCCGAAGGTGTTCTTGGTTGTTCCCAATTGATTACAGCTTCCACTTTCGATGGATCTACTGAAATCCCATCTTTGTCAATCACATGACCCAAAAATTGTACACGGTCGAGCCAAAATTCACACTTAGTGAATTTCATGTACAACTTTTCCTTTCTTAGTGTCTCCAATGTTAGACGTAAATGTTCCACGTGTTCTTCTTGAGTTTTGGAATACACCAGAATGTCGTCGATAAACACCACTACGAACTTGTCTAAAAATGGTTTAAATACCCTGTTCATCAAATCCATGAACGCGGCAGGGGCATTTGTTAAACCAAAAGACATCACCAGAAACTCGTAATGTCCATACCGAGTTCTGAATGCCGTTCGTGGTATATCCTCCTTCCTCACTTTCAACTGGTGATACCCACTTCTCAAATTAATTTTCGAAAAGTATTTAGCACCCTTCAACTGGTCAAACAAGTCATCTATTCTTGGCAACGGGTATTTGTTTTTAATAGTGACTTTGTTTAACTCCCTGTAATCAATGCAAAGACGCATTGACCCGTCCTTCTTCTTCACGAATAAAACTGGCGCTCCCCATGGCGATACACTTGGTTGAATATACTTCTTGTCTAGCAGTTCTTGCAATTGTACCATCAGTTCCTTCATTTCTACCAGAGCCATTCTGTACGGAGCCTTTGATATCGGTGCTGTTCCCGGCACTAAGTCGATCACGAATTCAATTTCTCTGTCCGGCGGAAGTCCTGGCAAATCCTCTGGAAACACATCTTCGAATTCTCTCACTACCGGTATTTCTTCTAATTCCACACCTTTCTTCTGAGTATCGACTATGTAAGCTAAATAGCCCACACAACCTTGACTCAACAACTTCTTGGCCAGCATAGTCGTCAGACATTTCATTTGTCTTGGCGACTTGCTACCATAAAATACTACCTTTGACGGAGTCATAAGGTTTACACACTTCTTTTGGCGGTCAATTACTGCTCCATAATTGAACAACCAATCCATTCCCAAAATTACATCAAATTCTCCGAGTCTAATCGGAATCAAATCTACTAACAAGATATTCCCCTTAATGTTTACCCTACAGTTCTTGTAAACGAACTTAACAGGGATTATTTCCTTATTCGCAATTTCTATGTTCAAAGGAAAATTCAGTTCTTCTCTAGGCAATTCTAACCTCTTGGCAAATTCATCAGATATAAACGAGCAAGTAGCACCCGAATCAAATAATACATATGCATTAATATCATTGATTGGGATAATACCTGACACCATATCTTTTGATTGCACAGCATCTTGCACAGTCATGTTGAAGGTTCTGGCTGTGGGTTTGTTTGATGCTGCAGGTCCTGTAATAGCCCATGTACTTCCATTGTTACCTCCATTGCTTCTGGTTGTTCCTCCCTCCTTCTTCTTAGGGCATTCACGAGCAAAATGATCCTTGGATCCGCACGTGAAGCACGCCTTCTTCTTTGGTTGAGTGCAATTTGGGGCGATGTGACCCTCCTGGCCACAATTGTAGCAAACTCGTTTCCCCATCAAGCACGCACCCTTGTGAAATTTCCCGCATGTCGCACATGCTTCAAACTTTTTGTTTTGCTGATTACCCTGCTGGTTTCCAGCTCCCCCGTTCCCATTCCACTTCCTCTTCAAGCTGTTGTTGTTGCTGTTGTTATTGTTATTCCCACTGCTGCCACCTCCATTCTTCATTTCATTCTCATTCTTCTTCTTCTTTTGTTCCTGGTTAAATTTTGTCACCGCCTCGCCTCCACCTTCAGCGAGTACTGCTTTCTCCATCACTGCTGCAAACGTCTTCAATTGGAACAGAGAAACCCTACTGTACAGCCAGGGCTTCAGTCCCTGTTCAAACCTCTTCGCCTTGCGTTCGTCTGTGCTAACCTGATATGGCGCAAACCTTGCCAATTCATTGAATTTTGCGGCATACTCAGATACCGACATCGTCCCTTGCTTCAGCTCCAGAAACTGTACTTCCAGCTGACTCTTTGAACTCTCTGGGAAATAGGTCTCAAAGAACAACTCCTTGAACCTATCCCAGGTCATCACTCCTGGCCCTTCCCGAGTTTTATTAGCTTGCCACCAATAACTAGCTTCTGCTTTCAACATGAAAGTTGCGAAAGCAATCTTTTGCTCATCCCCTACCCTAGCGACATCGAACACCTTCTCTATTTCCATAATCCAGGTTTGTGCCTCGGCCAGATTCATTGACCCACGAAATTCAGGTGGTCCGACCGCCTTAAACTCCTTAAACGTTGTGCCTTGGTTTTGAGGTTGATTCTGCAACGCTCCTGTCAATAGTGCCACTAGTTGTTGAACGGGATTCGCATCAACATTGTCATTAGCTTCTTCGGTGGTTCTCTGTCGTGTTGGTTGACGTCTGGGAGGCATTTTCTGTTAAAGAAATCATCTATTAGACCACTACTCAACTTCTTTACGTATTTCTAATTAATTTGCCTCAACAAAGAAATAATCACATAGCACATAACACTTTGAATAAAATAATAACTTTTATTTATTCATAACTTTTGAAAACATAACACAATAGCATCTCTGCTATCTACATTACTTTCCTGAACTACAAAAGTTTCAGGGCAACATCATCATTCTCATATCCCATGGTTACTTAACACTCGGGACTTACACATTATTTAACACTTATTACTTGCAAAACAGACAAATTTCCTATGATGATCTATTAAGATAATCAGTCGCCTTTTGACGCTCTTCTTCCATAACACGGAACATGGTTCGGCGATCTAACACGTATGATGGTAGAGTCTCGAACTGAATTGGATAACCCATGACCCGATCTTGAGCTCGATTGATCACGGTGTTGAATACTTTATCCATCTCTTCCATCTTCATCCTCTTTGCTTGTGCGTCCCTTACTGCTCTTCCAGTTCGTTGATAAGCTTCCTCGTATGCGTCTTCAGCTCTCGCCCTCTTGGTAGCTTCTTCTCTCAGCCTGCCCTTCAATTCAGCAACCATCTCGATCAACTGTTCCTTCTCCCCTTTAGTCTGCATCAGCTTCTCCTCAGCGTTTGTCAGTCGTTCATCACGATCCTGGATCTCGCCGTCTTTTTGTGCCATTGCAGCCTGTTGTTCAGCTACTATCTCCTGTAACTCCTCAACTATATCCTGAAGTTCCACGTTACGGTCATGCACCTCATCGTATACACGTCCAGCAATCGAGTTGAGCGAAATCCTTTCCTCCTCATCCTCGTCATCCTCATCCTCCTGTGGTAACTCCACGGGATCCTCCTCATCCGTCTCCACATCATCATCCTCATCTTCAACCACTGTGACCAACGGGGCTGACTCCCGTGGCAGTAGTTGTTCCCAAACTATCTGAATGTCGTGAGGCTCCTCCTCTATAGGCATTTGAGGTCCCTCCTCCCTAGTCTGACTAGATTCTCTGACATTAGTCATCCTGACAACAAAATTTTAAAGTTTTAGTTATTAATCATTCTACTCGACACTCGCGAGCACATAAGTTATAAACACATAAGCACATAAGTGTTTTATTACTTCTTCCTTGAAACTCGATAAGAGTTTTCTTCACTATCTTTTCAAAAGGTTACTTCCTAAGGCTTTTCCCCCCACCTAAGGTTCATAACCTAAAGCTCTGATACCAACCTGTGACACCCCCAAATCCTGGTACTTCATTTCCTCAAGATTTGGTGTTCACGTAATCAAAACATTCATTACTAACTACCCAATTGATAAAATTGAATAAATAAAACCTGCCCATACAGGATTAAACTTAAATAAAAATCTCCCAGGTTATCTAACCTTTACAAACATTCATTCATGCGAAAATTAAATTAATATTCATTACAATCTTTAAACAAGTCTGAAAATAAACTATTCAATCTATTACAGGTCTTCAGCATTGTTTCATCTTTCCTTTCCCTTTACTGGTGCTAGGTATATCACCAGTCTCAACCTTAGCTGTAAGAATGTTTACAGGCAAGAGTGAGCAAACAAGGCCCACTTGAAATAATAATAAATAAATCAGTTAACTTTACATCATGTACCAACATTAGGTTTAATAGAACTGAACAATAAATTCTATTACTTTCTAAAAACTTTAATCAATTACTGAGGGTCTAATGACCACGAATCATGTCCACAGTTATAAGTAATTTTTCAACTTAAACTTTAACAGTCATAAGACTATAAGGACTTCACGTACTTAGGGGGATCAACCCTTCGTACAATGTATTGTGCACAATCATTTCAACGCTAAGCGTAACCTCTTATAAAAGAGTTGTTCTTCTCAGTATTTAGAATACAAGTCCGTACCAAAGTGAGTTTGGTTTGGATACATCATGGGGTAATTTAGAATTTAACGGTTATCAACTAAGGGTTAGTTGATTACAAACAACATAACTGTATACTATGGAATAATCATAGTTGAATTGATATTTATAAACTAACATCATGCTTTAGGAATAATTTAATAGCATAATCATGGAATAATCATAACATGCATCCTCATAAACCAATAGATACACGAGCTTAATCAACAATAAACAATCTAACTCTACGAAAGTGTAAAGTTAGCAATTTGTACAATTGAAATGGAATTAAAGCGATAATGTGTTTAACGAATTCAAACTTGCACAATGAAGTTTGGAGTTAGAGAACTTGCATAAGTATAACATAACAGTGAAAAGTAACATTGCTGAATAATAAAGTAGAAAAGGTTAGGGAACTTGCCTCGCGTGTAGGTTAAACAATTACTATTCACGTTCACCCCAAGTCCTACACATACCATATGCATTGACAATACACATTAGTTATACTAACATTACCTTTATGAGTTCCTTTATTACTCTTAGTATAGCTACTAACTAAGTTTAAGTTTAAACACAGCACATCTTTCATGAACATTACATTTTAGCTTTATTACAACTACTTAAATGATCATGCCATTACACCACGTGTACATTAACAACTTGATATAACATCCTAATACATGTCCAACATGTTATCATTAAGTTATACTAATACCCAAAGGGTTGCACTTGCATTCGTGCATCCCGACGCCCTCCGATTGGCTCTAAATACACAACAGTCATAAAGATGACCATTTTGACTACTGTTACAGACCTCAAATAAAAAAACTTAAAGAATGAAAGTTGTAGGTCTACTCGTCCTCTTTCCGAATCATCTTGAATTACCTAAATCGGAGTTCGTATGAAAAAGTTATGGCCATTTTACTACAGGAGGCCAAAACTGCCCAACTAGGCCACTTTTCCGGCGCCGGGGCGCGGAACAGTGGCGCTGGGGCGCGGGACACGGTGCTGGGGCGCGGACCATGGCGCTGGGGCGCGGACATGGCGCTGCGGCACGAACCATGGCGCTAGGGCGCGGACATGGCGCTACGGCGCCACTAAAGTACTACTGGAGTCGCGCCGCGGCGCCAGACTCCAGAATCCGGCGACAGCCTCGGCAACAGTACCAGAAAAACCAATTTGGCCAAAAAGCTCGAATCTAATAGACTGATTATCATGTAAATTGCATATAGACATCATATAATCGTATACTAACGACTTCTAACATGTTTCTACTCATCAATTAGCACAAACATCAAATATTCAACACCCAATTTTAATATTTTTGGCAAAACTCTATATTTTGATATTTTTCATGAAAACCAATACTGTGATTTTGTTATTCAATCAAAACAGAAATTTCCAAGCATCATGATTATGATTTTACACTCTAGCAATTCTTATAATCAATTTATCAATACAACAACTAATTAAACCTTAATTTCTATTTTAAAAATAACCCATTCTCATTCATAAAATTCTCTGTAAAACAATTTCTTCATAAAATATATACATACATGAATTAAACTCTATATAATCATGCATAACTCATGAAACACATCTACAATTGCTAATTATATAAACTTATAACCAAAACAACCAAAATTTCTTTTCATAAATTTTTCACAGAAACTTTTTGGGAAAAAAAAAACTTTTAGAGTTTTGTAAAGAAGAAGATGGCCTACCTTGGATTATGAAGAAGATGATGGTCCTAACTCTTTGATTGTCAAGCTTTTCTCCAAAACCTGTTAATAATCTCTCAATTCTCTCTAGAATTCTCTTACTTTTCTTCTTTTCTTCTTCTTCTTCCTCTGAGTTTTTTTTTCTTTCTCTCTAACATACGTACTATAAAATATAACGTATATAGTAATAATATATGTTAATTATATAATATAAGTACTGATATAAATATATCAGTTATATAAGTTTTGAAATTTAAAAGCCATAAGGCTTGTTTGGCTAGTCTAAGTAAAATAACCCCTTAATCCTTACTCCTTGTTTGGTAAAATACTAATAGATTAAAGACTTATTATGCAATAAGGCATGTTTGGCAAACTAAAATAAACTCTTTTAATTTATTTTAATAACTCTTTTATAGCAAGACTATTAGTCACACTTTATTTAATTAAATAAATCAAATAAAAACATTACTCTATTAAATTACTTTAACACATAAACAATTATAATTCTTTTTACAATTATAATTTCATTTAATCAACTAATATTTCAAACTACAATTTCTCATTTAAATATTATTATTTATTTAAAATCATTATAAACTCTCTAGCTTATTAAATTAATAAATCTAAAATCTCATAACAACTAATTTATTTAGCTCCTTAATTATTTACTCAACAAATAATTAATTAAATCACATCAACTCAAATTGCCATATAATTCAATAAATATTTAATATTGCCAATAAATATTTAATATTTA
This sequence comes from Panax notoginseng, assembly GCA_016801055.1. Taxonomy (NCBI): domain Eukaryota; kingdom Viridiplantae; phylum Streptophyta; class Magnoliopsida; order Apiales; family Araliaceae; genus Panax; species Panax notoginseng. The sequence continues at coordinate 54,287,784 of CM029021.1, read as the reverse complement.
ATATTTAATTATTTATTCAACAAATAATTAAATAAACCACATCACTCAAATTGAAGAATTATTTATTCAACAATAAACATATCCACTAAATATTTATATAAATCAATAAATATTTATAACTTACATTTAAAAAAAAAATATGGAATGTTACATCATTCCCCTCTTAAAAGGATTCTGTCCTCAGAATCACAACTCAAACAACACATTCGCTACATTCTTCCCTACTTACAAAGATTCTGTCCTCAGAATCGAAGACACAGATTAAACAAATAACTCAGGGTATTCTTTCAACATTTTCTCTTCGAGTTCCCACGTTGCTTCTTCAGCGTTGTGGTTCCTCCAAATCACCTTCACAGAAGGTATCACTTTATTCCTGAGCACTTGTTCTTTCCTGTCGACTATCTGGATAGCAATTTGTGTTGACAATGTAGAAAATACATTGAGTCCCTCAGTGATTATGTCCCTTGGTTGAGGTATATTTGCATAAGGCCATTGATAAGCAATGTCATCCACGGTACCTGAAAAGAGAGAAATAAAAGAAACTAATTAAAATAAAAAAAAATGTTTAAATTAAGACCAATTTAATTGAAATTAATGTTGTCAAAAATATATTGAGCTAACTCCCCGGCAACGGCGCCAACAACTTGTTGGTCGTTTTACCGATCAATATATGCGTGCAAGTATACACGGTCAACAAGTAATAAAGAGTAAGTAAAGTATCGTTTCCACGGAGAATTAACTAATAAAGTTCACCAAGTATTAGCCCATAACCATTTCAGTCTTATTTAAACGAATGATTTAATGTTTTATATTAAAACTATGAAATTAAATAATACTAACTACCCCTAGAATAAGATTAGAGAATGAAGACCTGAGATCACAATTTCATCTACTGACTCATTCAAATCTACACATTTCCTATTAAGCCAAACTAATTGAACTGGACTGTTACTCGAGAACACAAAAGTAAAGTATTGCCATCTCTCAATGTACCATAAACAAATCACATGTAATCCACAGTTGATAGAATACACATGAACACCCACATTACCTAAACCACTATATGTCTATGTGATTTACAAATAATTAGGGTTTAAGCCCAAATTCTCATTTGACTACGAATGGCGCTTCGGTATATGTCTATTCTAAGCACAAATCATATATCCCAACACAATGTAGAACATACAGTCACAAGCTAACAAGATCAGATCTACACCCATACTGCATCTTTCAAGTTCATATGGGTTCTCACAATAATCGATGGCTAATCAACTAAGCAAATAAGCACGATCTTAATAGACAATCTCATAACAATCAATAAAGCTAACAATGCAATATATCAGAAATAACTAGTCCATAGAATCCATTGCAATCTCAGAATAGAGTTTAGTTCATCATAAAATCAAAATCCATAATCCACAATTGAGTATACATTGAGAAATAAAGATAAAAGTAAAGAGAAGTTAGGGAATTGGGAATGCAAATTTGATCTCTCTTGCTCCAATTCTGAATTTCCTATGCTCTCCAATTACTTCAATCTTCAACTCTAATCTAATCTAGGGTTCTAATTTTGAAAGTAAAGAGAAGAAAGTAATATTAGCTACGTGATCGACCAAAGGGTGGAATACCCCTTACATACTGATAATACGTCTAATATATAAGCCCTTCTCTAACCCTCCTCTCAGTTACGCAAATTAAAATAAAGTCAGCAGCTTCAGTCAACGTCGCGCGCGGCCGCGCGCTTCCCCTTTGTATTCCTCGCGCGGGCTTTAAAATCTGGTCAAGCCGAGTGAACGCGCGTAAGCCTATTTAACCGCGCAGCCGCGCGGCTTCTGCAGTTTTGATTCTGTGTTCTGCTGCTGCTACTGCTTTGTCCTGCTGCTATTGATTCTTTATCATGCCACTCTTCCTTCATCCATCCTCAGTTGCATAACTCCAATTATTCCTCGCGTCAAGCTTTCATTAGCCTCATGCCATCTACCATTGCCAAGCTATGTCATATCCAGCACGTTTACACCAAAGGAGTTCTCAGTACATGCAATGCAAAATATTACGAAATGCAACTAAAAACACACTAAAATGTACTTGAGATGGGCATAGTTCGTGTGAATTTATATCCAATAAGTAGGTATAAAACCCACTTATCAAATACCCCCAAACTTAAACTATTGCTTGCCCTCAAGCAATGCATACACATAAAACACTGAAAATGCAACTACATACTATGCAACTAAATTATGATGCAAACTAGTTTCACATTGTTCCAGCTATAACAGAATTTCAGTCCAACATGCCTCAGCGAATTATCCAGATTCGAGAATACAAGTTCAAACCAAACTATAGGCATAATATCATACACTCAAATAATTCATATACGCTATAAAGATGCTCTGTGTGTGTGTTGTGTTAACCAAAACTTGATTAAAGGGAGAATACACATGCTAACTTGCTCAAAAATAGAAAATTGCAGTCTAAATCAAGATTTATGTATACTTATGCAACAAAGACTGTTCCAACATATCAAAATAAGCTAAGGTTCAACAATGGGCTTAACTGATTTATTACTACTCATGAGGGCGATTTTCGTTCTTTCCCGCGGTGTTTATTGCTATTTTTCTTTTCTTTTCTTCTTTTTTTTTCACATGACTGTGCAATGCCTCATTCCATTAGGCTACACTGTTACCCCTTAGCGAGCTTTCAATCAACGACTCCCAGACCATAAAAGACCTTAGGGTGCTAGGTGTTAAGACACCCCTACGGGCGTACTTACTCAAGTAACCAGGGCCCCGAAATAAGACTAGCAACGTTATCAATTTTTTTTTATCAGAATAGTATACCCATGTTTTTCCAAAGTTTGATTGTCAATGTTTTATACCGTCTAAGTCCATTTTCCACATAATTCTCTTTTTACAACCACATTTTCTATCGAGCAATACAACACATAATTCTTATACCTACAAGTAGTTGTGAACATGGCAATGCAAACCGAAAGCATCCAAACAGCATCATGAATTACATTATGTAAAACATTATATCTAAGTTCATGTTATCCAAAATACTCCACAATCCTTCAAAATTCACTTTCATCATCGGCTAGACAAAATTTTCATAAAGCTCGAATTTGTGAGACATGCACGACACATAAAATGCAACGAAACATATTCTAACATAAGTAATAATGACTAAAAACCAAAAATTTCCTGCAAACTAAACATGCACATATACTAACACATAAACATGCCAATTTTAAACTAAACATGCAAAAACTATATGCAACTAATATGCAACTAACTACCCCAATACCCCCAAACTTATAATATTCATTGCCTCAATGAATGAAGGTATAGGGTTAGAGAAACTCCCCTACTGTTCAGCTGCACCACCCTCGTCGGGTGGTGAATCCGGTGGTATTCAGGCGATGGATAAGTTCGAGATATTTTATAGTTAGAAACTGAGTGTGGGCTTCTAACTTTACTGCACAATTGGTTACCCCTGGAAAGGATCAACATGAACTATTAGACTTTATTTAATTATAACCAATACTTACTGCTAAAAATTTAATTAACTATAATAATAATAAACTAATTAAAGCAGAAAGAATTGAACACAAAGGAAGAAAAATGATAAACTATGGATAATGGAGAATTAAACAAATAGGGAGAGAGATATTTGATGGGGTGCCTCCCATCAAGCGCTCGATTTATAGTCCGCTAGCTGGACTCTGTGCTTGACACCGCTATCCAATTCCTCTACGATATGCTAAGAACCCTCCATCCATTAGAACTGCTATGTGTGTAGGTAGGTTCCCCATCTTGCGAGTCTGTGAATTGAAACAACCTAGCATATTTCCTGTACATGATGCCCCCAGTTCTATTCATAGCTAGGTGCTCCGTCCGTTGTATTGGTATATAAATTGCTGCATTGAGGCATAAAAAATACAACGGACTTTTCCTCTTCTCTTTTCTCTTCCTCGGCCCACCATGGTGTATAAGAGGCTTCTTTTTCATCCTGATCTTTAATTTGAACGTGGCTACCAAGAGAACATGGGTGTGCAAATTTCACTGAATTTTTTAACTCTAACTGGAAAAGGCACTTGGGGTATTATACAAGTCGTTTCATATTCTTCATTTTCCATACCCTCAATTGTCTCCTCAATGTCCACTCCTTTAAGTTCATTCAGTGGCATGTACACTTCTGGCTCTCCATCAGTTTCATCGTCCATGTCATAGCACCAATTATTTGGAGTGCGATTGTTCAAGGCTTCGAACATTTGATCCATCTGATTCTGAAAATTTTGAATTGACCTTTCTTACTCAATCATCTTCTCCTCAGTTGATGCTACAGATTTGAACCACAAATCCTCCAATCTTGAATTGTCTTGTTCAGTTTCGAAATTCATGTATTGTGGACCATTCATTGAGGAGTTAATGAGTTGTTCCATCTGTCTATTAAGATTTTGGCTTGATAACTCCTGACTCATCATCATCTCTTCATGGTCTGCTATGCTTTTTGACATGAATTCCTTCAACCTTGAATTTTCTTCTTGTTGTATTGGAGGTGGATATGAGAAATCCGATGGATATGTTGGACTTGGAACACATTCTTGGTCTTGATAGTTATAACTCCATTCATAATCTGGGTGATACCCCCAACCTTGATGATAACTGGGATAAACATAGTTGTTGAGGTAATCACCCCCAAACTGTACTTGTCCAACACTGATGTTGCACTGATAACTTGGATGCTCGCCAGCACAATATTCACATGTAACTGCTACCTCTCGAGTACGTTGGGCTGCAAGAACATCCAACCTCTCCGAAAGTGTTGCAATTTGTGTTGACAATGTAGAAAATACATTGAGTCCCTCAGTGATTATGTCCCTTGGTTGAGGTATATTTGCATAAGGCCATTGATAAGCAATGTCATCCACGGTACCTGAAAAGAGAGAAATAAAAGAAACTAATTAAAACAAAAAAAAATGTTTAAATTAAGACCAATTTAATTGAAATTAATGTTGTCAAAAATTTATTGAGCTAACTCCCCGGCAATGGCGCCAACAACTTGTTGGTCGTTTTACCGATCAATATATGCGTGCAAGTATACACGGTCAACAAGTAATAAAGAGTAAGTAAAGTATCGTTTCCACGGAGAATTAACTAATAAAGTTCACCAAGTATTAGCCCATAACCATTTCAGTCTTATTTAAACGAATGATTTAATGTTTTATATTAAAACTATGAAATTAAATAATACTAACTACCCCTAGAATAAGATTAGAGAATGAAGACCTGAGATCACAATTTCATCTACTGACTCATTCAAATCTACACATTTCATGTTAAGCCAAACTAATTGAATTGAACTGTTAGTCGAGAACACAAAAATAAAGTATAGCCATCTCTCAATGTACCATACACAAATCACATGTAATCCACAGTTGATAGAATACACATGAACACCCACATTACCTAAACCACTATATGTCTATGTGATTTACAAATAATTAGGGTTTAAGCCCAAATTCTCATTTGACTACGAAAGGCGCTTCGGTATATGTCTATCCTAAGCACAAATTATATATCCCAACATAATGTAGAACATACAATCACAAGCTAACAAGATCAGATCTACACCCATACTACATCTTTCAAGTTCATATGGGTTCTCACAATAATCGATGGCCAATCAACTAAGCAAATAAGCACGATCTTAATAGACAATCTCATAACAATCAATAAAGCTAACAATGCAATATATCAGAAATAACTAGTCCATAGAATCCATTGCAATCTCATAATAGAGTTTAGTTCATCATAAAATCAAAATCCATAATCCACAATTGAGTATACATTGAGAAATAAAGATAGAAGTAAAGAGAAGTTAGGGAATTGGGAATGCAAATCTGATCTCTCTTCCTCCAATTCTAAATTTCCTATGCTCTCCAATTGCTTCAATCTTCAACTCTAATCTAATCTAGGGTTCTAATTTTGAAAGTAAAGAGAAGAAAGTAATATTAGCTACGTGATCCCCAAAAGGGTGGAATACCCCTTACATACTGATAATACGTCCAATATATAAGCCCTTCTCTAACCCTCCTCTCAGTTATGCAAATTAAAATAAAGTCAGCAGCTTCAGTCAACGTCGCGCGCGGCCGCACGCTTCCCCTTTGTATTCCTCGCGCGGGCGCACGTCTTTAAAATCTGGTCAAGCCGGGTGATAGCGCGGGCGCGTGTGTTTCAGCCTATTTAGCTGCGCGGCCGCGCAACTTCTGCAGTTTTGATTATGTGTTCTGCTGCTGCTACTTCTTTGTCCTGCTACTATTGATTCTTTATCATGCCACTCTTCCTTCATCCATCCTCAGTTGCATAACTCCAATTGTTCCTCATGTCATGCTTCCATTAGCCTCATGCCATCTACCATTGCCAAGCTATGTCATTTCCTGCACGTTTACACCAAAGGAGTTCTCAGTACATGCAATGCAAAATATTATGAAATGCAACTAAAAATACACTAAAATATACTTAAGATGGGCATAGTTCGCGTGAATTTATATCCAATAAGTAGGTATAAAACCCACTTATCAGTTCACAAAGAACTCTTCAAGCCCAGCAGGCTTGGAACTCCTCTAGTTTCCTAAGAACTCTTCAAGCCCAACAGGCTTTGAACTTCATTTAGTCCCTCTGGACAAGGACCCCTCAGGCCCTGGCTACTTGTTGGTGTTATCGTTGTTGTTGTTGGTGCCTTGCTGCTAAGATGTCTTTAAGCTTGAACATCTTCTGTACTTAGCAGCTAAGCGTGGTCCTCTTAGCATTCTGTGTTGAGTCTGGACCACATGTCTTCTGGTGCAACTGATCTTCATTATGTTATGTTTATCTTCATCCGATGTCAGCTGTGCACCATCACCATTTAGGTTTGCTAAGTTTTTAAGCTTTTGGAAGACTTCGTCTGGCACTTAGCATTCCCTAAACCCTTCTTGACTGGTTTGTAGACATGGTTCTGCACTTATTCTATTTCAGCTTTTGGTTCATGGTGATTCGTAGAGTGGTTCTCTAGACCTTCTTTGTGCTCTGCCACTTTTCTGAATGCAATCTTCTTATCCTTCTCGGCTCTCAGCTTAACTGTCATCTTTAATGGCATTCTCATCCTTATTGAGTGAAGCTTTAGTCTGTTCAAGTCCTTCTTTAAAACTATTTCACTTCCACCTTCGTAGTCTCACTGTCACTGAGACTTGTTATGTTTAGCTCTGGTGGAACTCATAGAGTCAATAATATAGCATTTCAATAACTCAACGATTCTGGAACTTCAACAACTTTTGATCTCTGAAGCTCTGGCTGATATATACTCCTTCCCAATCTTTCCGTTGGGATATAGCCGTTGAAAGCTATTTGAATTGCTTCGCAGATCTCAAGTTATTTGGTGTAGACTGCAGATGTGACATGACATCTCCTTTTTCATCTTTTTGATACTGCAGTCTACTGTTTCACCTACCCCGTCAAAGATGTCACTTTAATGTCTCGGACAGGTAGTAAACTTTATTTCTCCTTTCTAATTTCTCGATTAGAGCATTAAGAGTTATCCTTTTGTATCGATGCTCTCACACAGTAACGTTCGAATATCAGTCTTCAGATTGAACCGTTGCCAATGCTTCAATCTTTAGATGAATGAACTCTACGATTCTGATGCAGATGTTCTTGGACCTGATCGTAGTGTGTCTTGTTGAATGTTGCTCATTAACAGGTTGAGACAACACTACGATCCTGAAGAGTGTTTACTGAATATTCAATGTAGAACACCTCTTCCTTCTCTTGTGCAGTGCTTCAACACTTCTGTTTGCCTCGACTGTTCTCAGGAATTGATAGCTTAACTTCTTATTCTGGCCACTTTTGAATAGTAAGACACTTTAGATTTGTGGCATGCCCAGCTCGCTATCTCCTTATGATCTCCCGTTCACTTATCATCAATGGACTGACCCAATGCTTAATCACTTTAGCCTTGTTCTTCATAAGCTGACCAATATCTCTGTGTACACTTCATCAGTTCCTGCTTTGTTTGGCAAACACTACGATCCTGGTTAACCCCAAGATCATTGTCTTCTGTTCTTTTGACAGCTACTACACTTGCTGACTTTCCTTAGTCAGTTACTTTGACTGAAATCTTCTTCTGATCAATTTGTGGAAGACTTCATTTTGAATGGCTTCACAACTCAATCTGGATGTTGATTGGGTTGGTGCTTAGATCTCTTATTAGCTTGCATGCCATTCGTTGAGTGCTCTCTAGTTTCTTTTAGGTGGAATGTATCTTTGCAGCTCAGACCAGAGGATTCATACTTTGGATATTTTGGGAGTTCTCATTTGTTGAGAATCGTGTTTACTCTACGATTCTGCCTTGGCGTTGTGAGCACCTCTGTTAAAGCCTTAGTTTTGCCCTCTACGACTCCGAGATCAGATCTTGACACTCTATGATTTCTATCCTTAAGCTTGCTGTCTTCATCTGATCTGGCTCGACTACGATCTCTGCCTCTTATGTGATCAGTAGACTCTACGACTCCGAGTGTGGTCTACGATTCTTGACTTGGTTTTGGCAGATGCTCTGTTGGCTCTTTAGACAGGTTGTCTCTACGATTCTGAACATGACATCCTCATCAAACTATGGCTCCGAGGATGTTCTTCTCGACACACTACGATCCTTCCTCGTCACTCCTGGCAGTCTACGAACTCTAAGATCTACTATCTTGCAGACTACGATTCTGCCTTGATAGTTCTCGAGTTTTCCTTGACTCTCCTGGCAGACTACGATTTTTGGTGTAGTGCTCGACGATCAGACAAGCCTATCTATTATAAGATCAACCTAACAAGATTGATCTTTCTATATTTATAGTGCTTGTACATCATTTCTTTTTAAGGACTTTACAAAGCTGTTTTGCTTGTGTAGGATCATCCTAACATATTTGATTAATTCATTCTAAGTCCTTGTACATATGTTCCAATTATCTATCAAAGGACTTTTATAGCTTTTCTTAATGCAAGCATACTTTCATATTTATTCATTTATATCATAATCAAATCATACATAAATAGGAATATCATTCACATGCTTATTCCTAACAAACCTGTTTATAACTGTAAACTTGTAAACAGTACAGTCAACATAATAATAACCTTTCTAATCACATGTATACAAGTCCAACATATATAACTTTTGTTCACATGCAAACAAGTTCAACAAAAACATTTTCATACCCTATATTAACTACAATATGTCATATTCTCCATAAGATATACAAAAATACTCTTGAACTATGTACAATACTCCATAATATATACAAAAATGAATTATATGCAAGGTTTAAACTACAAAAATATCAAATATCAACTAAACTAAGTCAAGCCAGTAGTATTACCGCTGGTGTGAGGAGGATCATCGGGCGGACATCGACGCAGCTGCTCTGGCGTATGAAAATCGTCATCGATGTCGTCCCTCCGCTTGTAAATGAGCATCCTGTTGATAAAATTAAAAATATAACTCATTAGTCCATATATAATACAATTAAAGATAAAAATAAATGAAAATTAAATAACATGCAAAATGTGGAAATTTAAAATGAATAGTATACCTGAGTAGTCGAGGGCTGACTCAATAGCGGCTCAAAAGCATCCAAGAGTAAGGTAACGACCATCCGGACTACCTCGTCTCGTATCGCGACGAACTGCTCCGGAGAGATACTTGTACTCTCGGTGGTGGCACCAGCTGCAATGTCCTGAGCTAGCTTATGGAGACGAGCATGGATGGGGAGGTCCTGATGACAGAATAAAGGATCCGTACCATACCACTCCGACACCACCTCTATAACCCTCTGGAATAGAGCATCGTCTAAGCCAGCGCTCGTATGTTATGGTCCCACGGGGGCTCTCGGATGCAGACGTTGGCTAGTGCCTGCAAAAATAAATATAATATCAACAATAATCAAAATCCATCAAAATTCATGAACGAGAAATCTATACTAAAATATTATACCTCCAGGTAGTGTATAGGTTAGTATCCTCGGTAACCCCAGCACTCGATACCGACCAATAGTGCTACTAGGAGAATCCTGATACGCGACCCAAAGAGTCATCTCCTCATCCTGAGATAAAATAATCGGGCAAAGGTGCAAAAAAGCCCCTGATGTTTATACGGATGTCCCACTTCCACCCTAAACTAATTTTTTTTCCAAAAGTATCCCTAACGTTTCAAAAGCAGGTCACCCGTGCCCCTACCGTTAATAGAAGACAAACGGGGTTACAATGTGATGACGTGACAGGCTGAAAGGTTCAAAAATGTCCCTGATGTTTATACGGATGTCCCACTTTCACCCTAAACTAATTAAAATATTATCATATAAAATATATTCTAAATAAAATAATATATATCATTTAATCAAAACAAAAAAATATAAATTGATGACGTTATTTAAAACTAAAAGATATAAAAATATTAACGTTATTTAATACTAATTAGTATTTTATATAAATTAGTATTTTAACGTTATTTTATATCAATTAGTATTTTAACGTTATTTTATATCAATTAGTATTTTATATCAATTAGTATTTTTAAAACTGGAGTATTATGATTATTTTAAAATTCAAAAATAAATAATATTTTTAAAATTCAAAACTGGAGTACTATGATTATTTTATTAATTTTTAATATTGATTTTTCAAATCATATCAATTTAGAAATATTTTAGTATTATCAATTTTTAATATTTTTAATATTTTAGTAATTTAAAAATATTATTTAGTATTATGATTTTAGTAATTTAAAAATTTTATATCAATTAGTATTTAGTATTATGATTTTAGTATTTTAATGATGTAATTTGAATTTTTGTTGTTTTGATTAATTAACAAAATAATTTGAATTTTAGTATTTTTTTAATTTGATTTTTTTAGTATTTAATATTTTTTAATTAGTATTTTAGTATTTTTTTTTAATTAGTATTTGATGTAAATATGTTATGCTTTGAATTTTAGTATTTTGATTAAATGATGTAACTATGTTATACAATTTATTTTATTTAATTAGTTGTTTTGATTAGTTACCAAAATAATTTGAATATTATTATTTTGATTAAATGATGTAAATATGTTATGTTTTTTTATTTTGAATTTTAGTATTTTTTGTTTTGATTAAATGATATATATTATTTTATTTAGAATATGTTTTATATGAAGTTTAGGGTGGAAGTGGGACATCTGTATAAACATCAAGGACATTTTTGAACCTTTAAGCCTGCCACGTCATCACATTTTAACCTCGTTTGTCTTCTGTTAACGGTAGGGGCACGGGTGACCTGTTTTTAAAACGTTAAGGGTGCTTTTGGAAAAAAAAATTAGTTTAAGATGGAAGTGGGACATCCGTATAAACATCAGGGGTATTTTTGAACATTTTCTCTAAATGTTATACCAATATATTTTAATGGTTACAAATTAATGAAAATCTAAGTCAGTAAAAGTTTTTACCCAATACACGTTATAGCATAATCATTCGAAATATTTGATTTGACAAGAATATTTAAAAATCATCCAATTAAATTGTTTAATTTAGCCCATCCTTATTCAATTTTGTAATAGTTCTTCCGTTCTAAAATATAAGATCATTATTAATTTTTTAAAATCAACTCAAAATATTTTTAAACGTATAATTGACATGAGTTTATCTAATTATTATTAATTAATAAAATGTTTAATATCGTAAACTATTTAAAAATTGATATTACCTATTATTAGATATATTATTTCATAATTGTGAATAAATCATCTTAATTTTGAGTTTGAAAAAGTATATTTTAAATTAGCTTTTAAAAGTCAATAATGAGCTTATAATTTAAAACAAAGAGTATATATATTATGTGATTATTAATGAGCTCCGATTTATTCAAGTTTCATATTATTAAAACTAGGTAGGTAACCCGTGCAAGGCATGACTTTTTACAAAAGTTGTATTTTTAAAATTAATATATATGGAAAATTTTATATATGCATGGATAAAATTGAAAATACTACCCACTTCGTCCCATAATAAAAGTCCTTATTATTATTTTGAATAATCCCATGTTAATTGTCAACTTTCCTTTAATAACCAAACTTTTATAAATTCTTTCCTATTATGCCCGTAACATTAAATATCTCATACTTTTCTTATTCTAATTCTCTCTCCATATTTAATAAGTATGAAGAGAGAATATTTTGAATTGAATAGCTAGAAAGTCACTCTCTCACCTACATTGAAAATAATTAATGATATATTATTATTGGTAATTTTGTCCTTTCATTTATCTTCTTAATATGCGTAAAAAATCCATCAGGATTTTTATCCTGAGACGGAGGGAGTATTAGATAACATTTACTAATAGGTTCATTGATTCACACAAATAATTTTCAAATTATGTCATACATATATGTATATATAACAAATCATTATATATAATTTACGAGATACGAAGAGTTTATACATTGTTTTTAAAAAAAATGAGAGTTTTGAATGAATGATTCGATATTGACGCGACCAACTAAAATAACTCGATAAAACTATAAAACTATCGAGATAAGATCTGCTAATGCTTTGTTATATATACTTATTGACTTGTTGTTTGATTAATTGAATTTATCATATAGTTTGAATTGTTTAATTTCTGTTATGCAATTTTAATCGAATTTAATAAATACTATATATACTAATCTAATTTAGTGATTAAACAACACTTATTACAGCTCTCACACAATCAACAAGTATTAAACATAAAGTAAAAGTCACAGAATTTATATCCAACGTTGAATATATTATGCTTTCAGAGACAAATAGAAAAAGAAAGAATAAACAATAAAGCATATCAACTTATTATTAAAAAAAAAATTAATTAAAATTACAAGTAAAAAAAAGCTCATTGCAATCCAATAAAGTATAATTACAAAGTAAGAAACTATTTAATTCAAAATTCAATAAATAGAAATAGTGTAGCTCGGTAAATTACATTTTCAAACATTTCTTCTATTACTTGAATCTTTGAATCGATGGTGTAATCCATGAAGAATGAGAGAAGGGGGGAAAAACACAAGTAAATTGTAGTGTGGTACTTATTAATAGAAATACTTATTTACAAAAGACCTACGTTTTGAGACTTTTCAATTAATTTTTATAACATATTAAAATATAAATTAATTAAACAAATATTAGATTGAAGTACTTTAAATTTAAATTAATTATTTATATTTAAACATCATGGTATATTTTACCCGTAATCTTCTACCAGACGATAACAATAAAAACAATTCTCAATTAGCCCGAGTTGTACGGGTTTTGTACTAGTTAACTAAAAGGTGCGACGATAACAATAAAAACAATTCTCAATTTAGCCCGAGTTGTACGGGTTTTGTACTAGTTAGCCAAAAGGTGAAGCACGGAACTGAAAGTTTTGACAAAAGTGCTTTTATAAGAAAGTTTAAAGTGTTAATTACATAATTGTAAAAATATTTTTATTAAAAATAACAAATTCAAGGTAATTGTGTGGAACAATATTATTTCTTTTAAAAAAATTTAAGGATAATTTTATAATTTACGCTTTAGGCAAAGTACAAATTTTTTGTTTCGGCTGAAAGATTTTTTGGACTCAAATCTCTACTATCTAAAAGTGCTTTTGAAGAGTCACCAGACATCAAATATTTCTACTTTTTGTGTATATGTGCTTTTAGTCCATCCAAAAGCTCCCCCAAACGGGCTCTTAGTCTAGTAAAATGTTAAATAATCTGACAAGTTGAAATACAAATTTCAATACACTTTCAATAACTTATAACCAACTTCACCAATACATGTTCTGAAAGAATGTCACATTAATATCATAATACAGTCAAGGTTACAAAAAGAATTATTTGGACTTGATTGATTATGTTGAAGTTGTTACACCACATACTATTATGAAGTTCAATAGTTTTTTGTTACATTTTAATTTTATCCCTTGTTTGTGGGCCAACACAAATGCAACATTTTCTATAATCAATGCAACAAAAAGTTACGGAACTTCAAGTTAGTTATGCGATGAGACAACTTCACCATAAGCAGCTCCGAATTATTGCCCAAAAAATGAAATTGTTGGTAAAACAACTGAACAATGATATATACCTGATGTTTGTTATTATCATTAGATGATGTGTGCTCAGATATACTCGAGTCTGCGAACTAAAACAAACTAAAAAACTAATCAACTGCAGCCCGTGTAGTTATTCAAATCTCCCCACACTGCTTCCTCAACTTCCTCCCATGACTTGGACGCCCTCAGTTCTTTCCATATGCCGAATATAGCTCCCAAGATATTGTCATCATGCAATATACAGTAGCACCTTATATATAAAACAATGCCAGTGAATGCTGATCAGTGTAAGAACACAGAATGCAACATCAAACATTTTCATGGTAATGATAAACCATAAAGATTTCTGTGAATTCTTGAATATTAAACCATCACTACAATAATTATGAATTACAGTGGAAGAAAGAACCTGGGATCAAAAGATGAACAAGAAATTCTCCAAGGACTTGAAATACGATAATCATAACTACCCCTCCATACCATAAAACAGTTACTTTCTTTTTCTTTTGTAACGTAAAAGGAATCAAAGGATTACTCATGTACTTGCTACAAAAGGCACAGGTACTCACCTAATGCCCTTGCAATTACCAAACCAACCCCCCCCCCCCCCCCGGTTCTCCCTCCCTCCCTCTTCTCCAAAACAGAATAGTTTGGAGAGCCAATTTCTTAACAGACTTTTGTGAAATTTTCATACAACTGCGTACTTAGCTCTTAGAGCATTTGAAAAGGTATGTACCACACCTCAATAGGACTGCTCAAGGTTTTATCATTAAAATCATGTGTCATGTGAAACTAGTTGCAAGTTGGATGTTCAGTACAGTCTCATTGATTCCACAACTAAAAAGTATTCAGCTAGGGAATTTAACCTTAAAACAAACACTTGTATGACGTTTCTTGAAGATTTCAATCATATTCAGAAATAACCCTCATAAAATTAAGAAAGTGGAAATCATAACTTTATGTGCAGATATAACAGAATGTAGATAACAAGTATTTGCCAGGAAAAATGGAGATTGAACTAATTTTCTCGCATGTTGTGTATATAGCAGTAGCAATTAGAAGCTCGCAATATTTAGCAAAATAAAATAAAATTAGAAGCTCGCAATGAAATATTAAATGTTCTCTATCTTATATTCAATCAAAAATACTCAAGTTAATAAAAATAAAAATAAAATAAGTTGAAAGGCAGCATTTTAATTTATACGCTCACATGGCTAGGTATGAGGTTCGACCAAACTTGCTGCCTCCTTTTACTGATTCATTTTGTGATACACTACTCATCAAAGGAAGTTTATAGCTTTCTAGAAATCTCTTCAAAAGACGAGGATCTCCTCTAAAAATGTCAAGGTGCAAGGGAATCATGTCGCAAATCGGGTCACCTACAAAAGAAATAAAGTCATCTTCAGTAACAGGGATAGAGACGAGCATAGACTAACAAAATGTTAACAAATAAGATACCATTATGTTTTCTTTACAACTATATGATACTACAATGGCCATTTGTATCTATAATCTTCTATTCATTTGTGTTGATTGACTACTTCCAATGTTGTGTAGGCAAAACTGGACACTGGTTTTATATAATTTAGTTAAAATAAGCTACTCAAATTTTCATGATTGAAGTTTAAAAATCAGTACATGACATTCTCAAAAGTAAAGAACAAGCGAGGTGATTACTTTAGAGAATATCTGAATGCTAATGGTACCGCTAGCTTGTTATATAAATTATATATAGCCAACGACATGCATATGCTTAAAAGAATATCAGTAATCCACATTATATTACTGTACAAACCATGCAAAAGGGTAGAACCTATGCCCTCACAAACATGGTACTGCTTTAACATATTGTAAAACTAAAATTATAAGATATACAACTACAAAGAGTGAAAAGCGATTTTCTAAGTGATTGCATTTTTTCCCATATTTACCCTAAAGTACCCATGTCCGATACTCGACACTTGGATAAGGGTATGAGACTATGGGGTGTTGGACACTTCATTTTAGTGTAAACAATTGGTAAAATTGAGGAGTGACATGAATGTCAGACTCTTCAAAGTACCCATTTCCAGCTAGACATTCCATCTGTGTTTATGTAAATTGGTAAGAAACACCTCAAATATACTGAGGTCAATATTAAATTCAGCAAAGAAATTAAGAAGTTTATCAGAGAAATCATAATAAATTTATCAAATAAATTTAGAAAAATTATAAATTTGAAGCATGGAAGGAATTATAGTGATCATAACCTATATTACAGGGTAATATAGTGATCATAACCTTGGTTCGTGAACAAGCTAAAAAGTGCAAAATTTCTGAAATTAAAAAGTTTCTTCAAGTAGAAACTGATTTTTTGTTCATCCTGACTATATCCTTAAAAGCTACTTATTAAGTTGGTGAACACTGGATCATGTGTCCTTTGAGTGATTACCCATTTGTACAGAAAAGCAAAATTAGGGGTAACTTTCTGACTCAGATACTAGCAAGTTCAGGATGTTACAGTTTACATGTAAATATTCTAAGATCCAACATGTATTCATATAATACACAAATGTGCAAGCTTCTTCCAGAACCCCGGAATTTAGGTATTTTTAGGTCTCTAAAGTTCCTATCTGTCCTGTCCTTGTAGTAGAATGAAGAGATTTACTCGGTGAGAATGTAAAACAGTTATACATCAAGCACAAATAGTTGAATTTTCAAAGCACAGTTACATAGAGAGGTAGTAATAAAATGTTCAAGAAGGCTGTCCTGAATAATAATATTAAATAAAATTTTGGTTTTTCCCAATGCCCCATAGTTGCCGAGATCGTATAGCTCCCTTTATTTGTTTAATATTAAGCATTAGTGTGTATAACATTAATTTCATGTCAACCTAATTGCTGATAAAATTTATACCACCTATACCTCTTCCAATGCCTTTCAATGTCACCATCAAAACCTTTCTAATTTCTAGTCACTTCTGACACATTGATAACCCCCATTGCTATCTATTATACAATGCCAAAACCATTACTAACACCAAGCCTATTTATAGCTATCGCCTACAGATACACACTACCATCACTTATTTCTACATCATCTAATAATTCACGAGTCCTGTATCAAATTAAAAATAAATTGAACTTAAATTGAGACTTCAAATAAATTTAAATTCCAAAGTGAAAACAAACAAATAAGTACTTTTTACCAAACAATGACGTAAGATGCTAAACTACATGCACCATTAGGGCTGTAAACGAACAGATTTATTCGCGAACAAGCTCAACTCGACTAGACTCGACCTGATTCGAGCTTGTTTTTGAGTTGAGCTCGAACAAGTTTTTTTGTTCGTAAACATAAACAAGTAGATCTCGAGTTATGTCTTGTTGTACTCGAGCTCAACTCGTTCGTTTAGACTCGACTCAAGCTCGACTCTATAACTCACTTAAACTCGATTCGTTTAGTAATAGTATTATAATAATAATAAATTTCATCAGTGAATAAATATAATTATTCATTATAAATGAAAAATTCGAGCTTGACTCGACCCGATTAAGCAAAGCTAGCAAACAACTTGTTTATTAAACGAGTCGGGCTTGAACACCGCATCCAAGCTCATTTAGAAATTCGACTCGACTCAGCCCATTTAACTTTTTGCAAGCTCGAGCCCGTCAAGCCAAAACTTAACTCAACTCAACTCGATATGAAATATGTCTCGTAGGGAAGGGAAGGCGTATTAGACAAGTCCTGCAATGAGCATCATGAGAATATAGACATGATAAGTTAACAACATATCAAACTATATGGAACTCCATCTATCTGTAAAAAGAATTTGATAGATTAGATTGTCAGTGCAGTCACCATGTATTTATCATGTAATAACTTCTATCTTTTGTGTTTCTCTTTTCATTCTTCTATTTTATTGCAGTTTTGTTAGTTCCATAAAAAAATTGTTGAGTGATCTCCCAAATACTGATGTGTGTGTGTATTCACAATCTCTCTTGAAAAATTCAGGATAACTGAAGCACTGACATAGTAGATCGTTGAAACTCCCACAGACATGTGCTTGTTTAATGACTCCTAGAAGTCTAATGAGATCCAAGTCAATCAGAACATGCCAACACTTGAACATAATGAACTGAATTTAGCAGCAGTACTCAGTTACCTATAGACATATTACTAAAATCCAGGATGTGGCTAGGACGCCAAGATTTCAGCCCTTCACTGTCACCCGATCCATTATCCAACACACCAGTACCAGAAGTTGTTTCATTTGAGCAAGAGCTAACCCAACATGGTTCCATGATAATATTATCATCCATTATATCTGAGTGTATCCAAGTGCAATATTTCAAAACTTCTGGCAGGTCATCGCCATCCTACAACAAAACAGTGAAGAATCCATGCAACTTATAAAGAGTATATAATTATTTAATCGTGAAATTATGAGCAATAGTAATAAAAAAATATAAGGAAAAGAATATCCGTAAAAATAAAAGAGACAAGGGCTCAACCTTAAAGATATTAAGCAATTCTGCAAAGTCTTCGGGAATGTATTCTTCAACTCTTTCTATCAGTGTGCTAGGAATCGGATCGCCCCTACAGATTTTAGCAGTTTGGAATGTTAGGGATGATACAATTCATTGTCCTTTCAGAAAGTAAGATCGTTGAGTACGAAAAAGTTCCTAGGCTTAGCTGACTATCAGCTTCAGGAAGGACTAGAAACTATTGATACGTTGTTGAAAGATAATGGAGCCCAATGCTCAGATTGATAAAACTACCACAACATCAGTACTAATAATAATAAAAAAATTGATTCTCTATTATGCTATAAATTATACAATTGACAAGCTGTCATTCTAACTATGCACGAGCATATAAAAAATACGATGGAATATCAAAGAACAGTTTGCTGATATTTGTCCCAGTAAAGGTGGTAAATCATAATTCAATGTACCGACTTATTAAAGGTGAACAACTTCATATGTTTGGGACCAGCTTCCTCGCCAAACGAAATGAGGGAAAATTTGATGCAAACTAGTTGCTCACTAAACAAAAGTTTGAGAATTTCAACTCTTCGAAATTTGGTGCATTCCTGTTTGTTACCGAAGCAAATTCGATTATTAATCTTTTATTAGGTTTTTAAGAGTGGATTCTTGTCTATTTCAGAATTAGTTGACATGAGTTATATTTATTGTCTAACTAGTATTATGGAACCACTAATGTTGTTAGGCCGTTTTACATGTTATTCTTCAGTCGAGTAGTCTAATTAGTCAAAGTTTCTATCTTTTGGAATCTTACTGGCAGTTAAATTAGGACTGTACTACACATCCATGCATGAGTATAATATAATGTTTAAATTCAACGAGAGTTTTATTTTAAACAGCTTCAAAGCCTTGCCAATTTTAGTGCAATATAAACTTAACCAGTGTTTCAAAATTCAAATAAATCTAGGTGCAATCCCTAAATTTTTTTCTCTCTTCTTTATCCTTATACAGTTACTATGCCTACCTTATCAAGCTACTCTTTTCAACCCTAATAAACCCACTTCACAGTATCAACCTTCCCTCCAACAACAATATGTCCTTACAATTCAAAACACAAAACACAAAAGACAAGTCAAGTTATTGTTCATGGGTTACTTTTACCAATATCAGAGTTCAGAACAGCCACTTTAGTCAAAACAGTAAGCAAGTGCTTTTTTGTCTATTTAAGTTTCCAATACCCTACCCAACCAGCCCCAAATAAAAGTCTTACCTATATGCGTTGAAATTAGTCTCTAACAGTTGTAGCAAGCTGTCCGAAAAATATCATCATTTAATTATCCATATTGCAGCAACTTAACACTTTCAAAACCAGTCCAGCTCCAAACTCTGAGTATAATTGGATCCTACAATCTTTCTTCTACCTTCCATACCCTAGAATAAGAGATTCCTTAACCCAAGCCTAGCAGGTTAAATTTTAGGTGCCACTGCCCTAGATTTCTTAAATTTGACCTGCATAATCTATTTAAACACATAAAGAAGGGAACTAATCAAATGTTAACACATTTAGAAGGATAGATAATATTGCAGAGTTTAACATTACTGAATTTCGAAAAGATGCAGTAAGCACATGTAACAATCTAAATAGTTTATAGTTAAAAGACTTTTAAGCATAATCAGACCGAGATATGTAACTTGTACTCGAATAGGAAAAGGATTGAATAGTGGATGGTTGGATACAAAATAATTTAGCAAAGAGATGGTACATATTTAACATGTAACAAATGATATAGAACAGTTAATGATTATCTGGAAACAAGAATTGAACAATGAAGTATATCCTAATATATAACAAGAAAGAATCCAACTAACCATAAACTCTCCCAGGTTTGCTCTGGTTTAGCCTTAAATACCTTTGTCATATCGATCTAGAATCAATTAACTACATTATCGACCAACTAAGTGGCCTAGACCAATATCTTGATTGGTTTGAAATTTGAGAAAACCATCAATCAAATTGGATCGCATGATTGTTACTGGAAATAGAAAGAATTTGATAGCTACACTATTGAGTAATACAACTAATGTCATAGATCTACTACACATTCAAGACCACTACTACATATAAAGGTTTAAGGCATAGTGTCCATCACTGCGTCCTATTATCTGAAATTTTCCTATGGACAAATCTTTCCTACTTTCTTACCTAGATTAGACAAACTATCTGGAAGATAAACAAATATAATATATCTATAAGCAATACAAATGACAATTAATAACTAAGAGTTATTAAATTAAACAACTCGACTAAGTTAACCATGTAGAAATTAGAATCCTTTCAGCTAACTCAAAAAGGGATCGACACCGGTGCCCATCTGCAGCAGATAATGGAGAGGGTGTGACATGTTAGTCTCAAATAACTAATAGATACATCAAATGCCGCTAACTAGATACCAGGTGTTTGACATGAAACCTAGAAGAAAACATAATTCCTGTCACACAAGTATGTCGTCTACTTAAATTAAATTCTTTTCTCTATATAACTGTAATTTTTTGAAGTATCTGCATTGACTAATTAACTAACACTACAAAACTAGATAATTATATGTAATAAATAGCATACCATTTAGTCAAGCGGCTCGAGACATCCTTTGTTTTCCGGTTTAGAGTTTTGATGAAAAATTCCCATTCTGCTGGAATGCTAATTTTGTTTGTGCCATTCTCCAAAAAGCCATTACCATGAGCAAATTCTTGTTTTTGTTTATTTTCTCTATGCATCAAATCATGCAAAGGTGGAAATGGCAAAAGATGAAGATTGCGCAGCTGCTTCCCCAAAAACGAGGCTATATTTAAGGTGTCTTCCCATGAGATGCTATCAACTCTGGAAAGCAAACATGGACAAAATCAAGTACAGTTGAAGAATACGTCAGTATTCTAGCATATTAATAGGAATACTTTCTGAGCATCCTGAAATTTCAACTGAAAAAGAGTAAGGCTAATTAAACTTACAGTTCAGATAGTAACATCCCTTTACATCTTTTTGTTATAATATATGGCCATATACTTGAGTGTCCACAAGAGCTTATTGACTCGTGTAGTGACATCCCAGCTTTTCTATATTCAAACTGTTTTTTGTTCCATATGCCAAATGGGAAATCAACTTCCCTGAAATTATCCAGAACCAGATCAGATTTAGCAATTACATCAAGAATGCCTTTGCCATCCCATGGCACAACTCTATACGACCCGTTTTCAAAAATAATAATCCCACTAGCCAGAACATCAGGAATGCGATTCTTTAGAGGGGATTCAAATTTCCACAATAGATTGTAAAATTCAAGCTGCAAAGTCAAAAATCAAAGTCAATAGATGCATGGGAGTAAGAAAGGACTACTGTCACTACTCTAGCAGATAAAATTAAAAGCGATAAGATAATACCTCAGTGCCTATAGAATGAAGAGAAGCTTCCAAGCCTTCTTCCACATATATCTTGATTACGATATCACCAACGAGATAAACCTGTTAACAAATAATAAGTTAAATAACTGTTGGGTTCTCCTGTGATACTCAATTTCCAAGATAATATTCTTTCAAAGATCAAGCTATAATTTTGTCACAAACGTCCTGCAAAATATCTAAAATCCAGACAATGATTGGGACTTAGTTGATTACATAACATTTTGTTTAATGATTGTTTTTCAAGAAAGTGGTCATGCCACATGGAAGAACCCAAACAGACCGTAGCCCCATTTGATCAGTGAACTTGGGGTGGTTTCATGTAGCACCTGACTTGTCCAAATCATCTAAAAGCAAAAGCAAGCACTCAATAGCTCCGTCTAGATAGCCAGTCTAATTCATACATAACCACACAAGGTGTCCCCAAAACACCAAGCTATTGGCCTCAACAGTCACAAAACATTCCCAGGGTTGGCACTAGGCCTCAAGCCCCAAGAGTCAATACTTAGTCTTAAAATACTCATGGCCACTCCTATGGGGTGAAGGGCTTCAAAAACCTTGTGAGTAGGGGCATCATTGGAGTCTATTCCAATAACATGGGCTTTAAGAGGCAATCTCCCATAAGCAATGGAATGGCTGGGATCAATCCCCAGACATGAGCTTATGGGACAATCCATAAGTGATGGAATGGCTGAGGTTTTCCCAAAGACATAAGCTTATCAGGAAATCTCCAAACTAATGGAATTGTTGAGGGTCGCAACCCAAGTGACACGCTGATGGGGCTTCCTCATAAGTGCCAGAATAGGTGAAAGTAGCACTCCACGACACGGACTTGTGGGGCTATTACCATAAGTGATTAAAAGGTACTTATGTTGGGAGTAGAATCTAAAGACGCAACAGTGACTTGGGGAATGATCCAATGGCTTGCTCCTCAAGTCTTCTTCCATGTCATATTTTCCTATTTTCCTCCTCAACTTGTAAATGAAACCATTTCTTCACACATATCTCTTGAAACAACTCGGGTCAAATCCCGAGTCCGGAACAAATCTTGGATCAAATCCCAAGTCCGAATCAAATCAAATCCATCAAAATAAGACCTCAAACCACTGGCCCAATAGTATCTTCTTGGATCATCTTAACCCACCACAGGCTCACCCAAAAG
This sequence comes from Panax notoginseng, assembly GCA_016801055.1. Lineage (NCBI taxonomy): Eukaryota > Viridiplantae > Streptophyta > Magnoliopsida > Apiales > Araliaceae > Panax > Panax notoginseng. The sequence goes on along the minus strand of CM029021.1, from coordinate 54,264,575 downwards.
GTCATGACTTGAAGGTACTATTAGTAGCAACTTAATTTCTTATACACAGACAAATTTTTTCCATATCTTTCGATGTGGAACTAAGGTGTTACAAACTCCCCCACTTAAATTTCTGACGTCCCCGTCAGAACCGATCACACACACGGTCCACAAATCTTTGTCTCTCTAGCCATTGTGAGATAATACCGACTGGTTTCGTGTCCCAACCTCTGGACCTCTATCTCTCCGTTGTGGGATAATATCACCAACCTTCATATCCTCACCCCCGGTAACCTGATCGGATGACCCGACCCGAGCTTTCGAGAGTCGGCTTTGATACCATACGAAATCATTCGGGTCAAATCTCGAGTCCGGAACAAATCTTGGGTCAAATCCCAAGTCCGGATCGAATCAAATCATCAAAATAAGGCCTCAAACCACTGGCCCAATAGTATCTTCTTGAGTTATATTAGCCCAGGCTCGCCCAAAAGGTCATAACTTGAAGGTACTGTTGGTATTATTTATTTTTTCCATATCTTTCGATGTGGAACTGGGGTGTTACATCTCTAACCATTCTCAGACTATCTCATGGAATACACAACTTTCGCATCTTTTTTATTTTTCTTATAGAACTTTAACATCTAAAACCATTTTAAAATTGCGAAAACAAAGAAAGAAGTAAAAAAGGAAATAAATAAATAATTGACCATGCATAGAAAGTACAATCAAAGTAAGAGGATATAATCAGTAGGTTCAACAATAAAAAAGAAATTCCAGTAAAGTTAAACTTCAAAAACTAATACCATAACCTTAAATTCACTTACAGGATTGCTGCCTGTGCCAACAGGAAGCTTCTCATCATCTGAGGGCAAAGGCAATTCATGGAAGGCACAAATTTCTTTCATGCATTCTGTCCATTTGCTAGCATTCAATGCAAGACAGGCTCCCTGGTCATTTAAGAATGTTAAGCAATTTCTAAAAACAATCATTTTCTTTTTATTTCTTTGGAAGTATGAGAAAGGGTATTCCAAATCTAAATCTCACCGAAATATATTCACGTCTAGGATCAGGAATATCATGCAACAGTTTTTCTAATAAGAATTATTATTTACTTCAGTAAAAAACCCCTCCCTCCCCCCCCCCACCCACCCACCCTCCGCCCTGTCAAAGAAATTTTCCACTTCACCCTGACATTTGTGCCCTTGGGATTAGTGTAGGTGTGTATTTGTTTTTTTTTCTGGGGGTGGGGAAATTTGTCCAGTCTTGGCCAAGGAGAATGGACTGAAAACTATCCAGATGCTTTAATCATTAGTCACATTGAGATGTGGCAGCATTCTTAAGCATCAAGTTTCTTATTTGTTAAGGAAGAACTAGTAACAATTTAAGTCAAAAGTAATAAACAAAGCTACCGATGGTGGTCATATGTGTGAGTTTGCATTTGAGTGGTTGATTAATGATTACTCAAACATGCACGAAAAGCCCTTTCTATTTTATTAGTCAAGCCTAAAAGTATTGCAAATCCAAGGGCTCAACCCTGGACAAGTGATGGAATATGTGGTCTAGTGAAGTCTCTGGTTTTTTTGGTTACCTTTTGAGGTTTTCTTTATGTAGCAGCCAAAAGGACTAAGGAGGGTTGTTGCCCCTACCTTTCTTCATACTTCTTCTCTCAACTAAAATTAATCGTTGAAAAATAAGAAGCTAATGAGGAAAAATGTTTATACCTTCCATATTAGATCTCTAAGTCCTGGTTTTCCAACCCAAAGCTTCCATAACCATTCTCTTAGTTCTCGTTGTCCTATACAGTTACCTGAGCTCCATAAAGCATTGTAGTGGTCTCTCTCTTTGTCCAAAAACATTGCCAAGAAATTTATATCATAAGAAAATTCTAGATTACTCATATCATGAATTTTGATGGCACCACTTTTAGCAATTTTATAGTTTGAATCCTCGAGAGATTCTGAGATTCTGACTCTCTTCTCTTCTCGTACCAATCCCGAGTAGCTTAAACTTTCTTCCGTGCATAACGCATTCTTTTTGACATTCTCAAAAGTCTCTTCATCAAGAGCAAGCAATCCTGCACGACAGAGTCCTTTATGTTGATAACCAGGAGACATATCCAGGCACACAAATTCAAAGTTTTTAGAATTCGCAAAATTCTGTGTAACAGCAACAGTGGTCTCCAGATTTAGCACACAATGCCACCATCCACTTGGAACAAATATTGTCTCTCCAGGTAATTGGGTACACTCTATTGGCTTGCCTTCATCAGCTAGAAGTGGGTAAAAGTCAAGCCACCACTGAGAACAAATAAACAAATGTGGTACAAGGTAAGTTAACAAATACACCAAGGCTAATAAACAAAACTGAGCCACAATTATAGTTAGACGTGATTTTGTTTGTCTAGTCAGATAACCTGTAATGATGTTGGAGTATCAATATTGACATCACCATCTTCTTCATTTACATGAACTGTCACACCTAAAGGTACTCTTCCTGGTGGATACAGTGCCCACCTATTCAAACACAATAGAAAACATGTTCACGACAGTAGTTATTATGTTTACTGAAGTAAATTATAATGCTTCAGGCCAAGGATTGTTATTAAACTTTAGAGGATGTACCTCCCTCATTAAAGGATTTTCTCATACTCATGCTTCTAATTTCCGCAGTTATCTCAGTCTATGCATGCATTCGTGTGTTTTGTGTAACTGCTTCTCTTTTTGGTACTCTTTCTCGTCGAGATTTGGAAATCACAGGAGTGTTGGGGTTTGAGGGTTAAGTTGGCACTAACTGTGAATCTAAGTTAAATAATAAAATTGCGGGCTATATCCTACTTTGCTTGGAAATGATGGTATAAGCACAGTTTCAACCTGGACTTTTGCCCCATAATAGTAATCAAAGAAAAAAAAATCTTCGCAACATTAAAAAGAATGAGAAAGTTTGTACATTTTAGAGTTTATATGGCAAGCTGAACAAGCTAGGACTGAAACATTGACAAATTAGGTTGAGTTATAGGTCAGCCAGTTCCAAAAATTAATCACCGCCCCTACTACATATCAATCTGGCCACGAAAACAAGTTTAAGAAATATATGAGTTGGGTCGTACAGGCTTATGCCCTGTTTCCTTTTTTTTCTCTTTGGTGATACCGTATAATTGCACCTAACTATTAAATGCTTAACCTATATATGTTCCTAAAATAAATAAACAGTAGTTAAAATAGTAAACACAATATGTAGGGAACTCAGTATTTGTTAGAAATTTCAAGAACAAATTCAGTTTACTTTCACTTCACCAACTTTTGCTCATTGTTTCCTTCTATATATTTTTCATTCTTTTTATTTCCTTTTAAGGATGAAAATTTATCAGCTTCACAAGCACTAAAAGTTTTAGGCCGAAAAAGTTTATAATATACTAAAAAAGCACTTCAAAGAGTAGCAACAAAGCATGAGACAGTGTTGCCTTCATGTAGATCAACAATAGATTTACCTTTTACGGCCACACAGTAGAGTATTCCAAGCACTAGTAAGAGCTGGATCAACATGCCAAGAGGCACCAGACCTCTCAGGTCCAATGATGAGCCATCTAAAAGGCGGGCGTTGATCTCTATCTAATACATCGAAAAGGTCTTCCTTGAAAATATGAGGCACATTGTAATCCTTCAACAACCCTGGTGCAACTTCTCCAAACTGCATTACATAAATTGGAGTTTTTAGAAGAACTAGATTCTTTTGCTACGTCGAGTAATTATAAGAATATATAAAAACTGCACTGAAAGAATGCTAACAGATTGTACCTTATCATCAAAAATATAGAGGGGATCCTCATCATGCTGGATTTGCATGTAGGAGACATAATCCTTGAATTTCATAGTAATCTTCTTTGTACTCCTCTGAGAAATTTTAAATGTTGTATCTCCATAATTTAGCATAAGCTGATCAGGTGTCCATGTATGCCTTGCTAACCAAGTATCAGCCAATCCCGAAATCAGAACCTGATGTAAAGTTCAGCAATAATCCATGTCAGCAAAATAAACAACATACTGATGGTAATTGATCATACTAATGAAAAAAACATATACTAAAAAGTTTAAGTCAGTTCAATAACGGGTCTATCTTTTCTTCTGTTTTTTTATCTTTTTCCTTTTTGTAACAAAATTAGATTGCCATAAGAAAATGACTAAATACCACAAGCATTTACACAGCAGTCTTCCTAAAAGAAACCACATTTTTTTAAGAGAAATCATTTTTTTAATGGATAAGAATACGAAAGAGAAAACAGATAACAAATGGAGCAGTATATAAAGGTAAAGGACAAAAGTTACCTGCTCATTAGCAGTAAATAAAGGTAAAGGACAAAAGTTACCTACTCATTATTAACTAATTTTTTATGGCAGCTAAATACGTGTTTCTACAAATTCATCTTAGTTTCGATTCTTAAATTTAAGAACATACAGGTTTCTGCACATCATAATCGTAATGAAACTCTTCCAAAGAAAGGTCCGTCTTTCTTTCCACATTTCCATGATCAAAAGAGAATCCATCCAGCTTGGTATAGCAACGGTATAATCTTCTATACAGGAACAAAGAGTTGAATCCTGCACAGAGAAAAAATACAATTAACTTCAGTACAAGTGGAAATATCAATATACAGTAATCAAAATCCCTATGCAGGCTATCAGTTACCGTCAAAGTGCAATGGCTTTCTGCAGGGTTCATATTCATTGGGTAGTTGCAGTCTGCAGATAGAGAAACCCAAATTGGGGGAGGAGGGAGGGGGGTTTACAAGATTTGTCAAATGCTTCTAAAGAAATTAAATAGATTATGAAAAACAAAAATAGAACAAGATTGCAAAGCATTAAACAGAGCAGATGCATAATTGCATAAAGAACCCTAAACATACTGATGCAGTGCTGTTTTCTTCCAGGAGCCTTTGTACTGGAGTTGTAGATTTAAGTTGTTCAGACATAGACTCATCCATAGTGGTTCTTCATTGCACAATATATACATTACACTGCATAACAAAAAAACAAATTGAAAAGCAAGCCTGGAAAAGGGGAAAGGGGGCAGTGGCGATGCCAGGAATTGCAAAAAAGGTGGGCCAAAATCTTACTAATAAATTTTTTCTGCTCATACAAATGATATGTTAAGCTTATAGTAACTAATGAAATGCATACTAAACTTCTAATTTTTACACAAATAAATAATAAATGCACTTATTACTTCTTTTTTTTTAAATCACTTTCTATTTTCATTAGTCCAACATATGAATGTCTCAATGTATAGACCATGAGAGATAACCGACTTTGATGGGGCTTTTATGTATGCCAAGCAGTCAGGTACCTTGTGCATTACATCCATGACTTTGATGGGTCTTTTGTTTATGCCATTATGTTTCTCCCCATTAGTAGGGAAGCTAAAAAATATGAAATGATGTTTACCGGGATGGGCTCTCCATATTTTTGGTAACTAAGATTTCATGAGTAAGATGAATCCGAATACTGGGTGAGTGGATACAAAATATATGAGACAAACGTTTTGCCGTTTGAGATGAACAAAAATATATATATTTTTGGGTTTGTCATTGAAGACACCACATAGGTCAAATAAGACAGTGTAGTGGCTATGCTAGTCGCTAAAATCATTGTAGTATAGTCCAACCGTTGGGTCAATGAATTATTCATGGTGATCGTGATGGACAGCACAGCGAAGCACGTGATCTAACATCAATTGGATTGGGCAAAATGAATTGTATATATCATTCCGGTTAGATTTGTCAGATTAAACTTTAAACTTCCGAATGTATGCATGTATGTTTATTTCTAGACTCTGCTACAACATCACATGAACCGGTCAGCCAGGCAGTTGTTGCCAACTAATCACTCCAAGTTAAAGTAGTACTCTTTTCCACACTCCATAGACCTTCACCATCACATTAACAATCATTCAAATGGGTCAATACTCAATACCATTAGAAGTCTAATTAATAATATGATAAATATCTATCCCCAGTCTAACAAAATTTGGTTTGCCAGACAAAATGAGGCCTGATAGGATTTGCAACCTCCTTTTTTTTGGATAGTTCCTTCTAATACACAGTATTTTCTTATAATTGGGATGAGCTCTACCTCAATTTGTAAACTGGCTGAGCTAGATTTTAATACAAAATCCTATCTCTACAATCTGATCAAATTTCAATTAACTTTCTAATGCTTCATATCAGTAATCAAAAAAGGAATTTGAAAATTTTACAAAAAAGCTAATACAATAATAATAATAAAAATTGAAAATTTGACAAGAATTAATGGTATAAGAAGAAACTGACCTGCTAACGCAAGAAAGACGAGCGACATCGAGAGGGCAGAGTAAGACTAAAGTGGCACATAGAGTTTCATCAGGAAGAACACGCAGGTCGCCGAGAGCATCCGTTCTACGATCTTTTGGAGCTTCAAAACTCTGCTCGATCTCCATTAATGGCGAGTTTGGTGCGAGTTTTTTCAGAATTTCTACACAATTCCCTTCGCTCGGTGTTTCGAATGTAAGTAGTGTAAGAGATGGGTTCTTTCGCGTAGAACTTAGGCAACCGCGCTGGCGCGTGAATATTCTTCGTCATTTCTCGTCATTTCTATTAAGCGCGTTTATGCCGTGTCAATATACTAAATTTATTTCGGTAATATGCAATTTAATACCTGTAATTCTTATGTTTTTGTAAATCACCACCTCTGATTAAAAAACCACTAATTAACAACTCATGATTTATAAAATTTGCAAACTCTCACTTCAGTATTAAAATCATTAACAGAAGGTGTTAAAGTACTTAGAACACCCTTCTTAGCTTAATTTTGCATATAATAACCTAATTTGTTATTTATCTTTGTTTCTTCACAATTTTCACCAACTAGCTTATAAATCAAACTAAAAAAAAAATCTCTACTCATCACAGTCAAATTCAAATTAATTGAAAAACAAATTTAGATAAACAAAATTTAGTATTTATGATTTTATTGCTTTAGAGTGTTATTTTATTATTATTAATTGTTGGCTATATATTATCTCAATTTATTTGTGCTAATTTATTCTTGATATATATCCAAATTTGGAATATATGTTGCAAGACCCCAACTTTTTAATAAATAAAATTGAATTTCCTCTATTCTTTATCTTGAAATAATAAGGTGTTAAGTGATATGATGTTTTGGTTATGAGTGAAATATGTAAATTTTATAAAATAAGCAAGTGATTATAAAATATTTATTATTGTCGGGTAATATTCGTACAACGGCGCAGCCATTTGTGGGCCCCATAACAGAAAACGGTCGGATAAAAAAATGATAAGTTTGAGTTTTTATAAATAACGGCGTAGTTGTTACCGTTAACACTGTTGGAGTACCCGATGGTTAAAGTACAATAATACGCGTGGTTGCACAGTAGCACACGGTATTGCACAGTATTGTTGGATTATTGATTCTTACGTAAGAAGGCGCTACTCAATAATTGTTACAGTAATTACTGTTCAATATTTTATTTTATTGATTCAATAATTGCTACGTTGATATTTTATATTATTGTTGTTTCAATAATTGTCACTACACATTATTTGATCAATAATTCATATTATTTGAATAATATTATTATATAGTATTATTGACAATGTCTAAGAAAGTTCTGTCTAAGCAGAGATTTGGTGTAAGACCCCAACTTATTCATAAATAAAATCGAATTTTCTCTAATTATTATTTTGAATAATAAGGTGTTAATTTGATATAATGCTTTGGTTATGGGTGAAATGTGCAAATTTTATAAAATAAGCAAGTGGTTATAAAATATTCATTATTGTCGGAGAATATTCGTTTGGTCGTGAAATATTCTTGCTGTCGGGAAATATTCGTACGACGACGCAGTCATTTGTAGGCCCCATAACGGAAAATTGTCAGATGAAGAAAACGACAAGTTTGAATTTTTATAAATAACGGCGTAGTAGTTACCATTAACACTGTTAAAATACCCGATGGTTAAAGTACAGTAATACGCTTGGTTGCACAGTAGCACACGGTATTGCACAGTATTTTTGAATTATTGATTCTTACGTAATAAGGCACTATTTAATAATTGTTACAGTAATTACTGTTCAATATTTTATTTTATTGACTCAATAATTGCTAAATTGATATTTTATATTATGGTTGTTTCAATAATTATCACTGCACAGTATCTCCATTATCAGATCAATAGTTCATATTATTTGAATAATATTATTAGATAGCATTATTGGCAATGTCTAAGGAAGTTCTGTCTAAAGAGAGGTTTGGTTACCTAATTGCGCGCCAGTAAAGAAAAATCCTTATCAGAAAGTCCCCCCTTTCTTGGGAACGACCTGATTGTCATAATTGTGATTCTTTAATATTATTTGTGAATAATTAATTATTGATTTATATGATAAGAAAATATATATTTTTATATGGATATAAATGAAGGAATTAATGTTGATGTATTTTATCAGTTTTTTGTCGAAATGAAGAACGAAATTTGGAAATTTTCAGAAAATTAGTTTATTACTTGATTTTATAAAATTCATAACTCTTTATGTATAATGATTTAGGAGATGAGCTATATATCAAAAGAAAGCCCTAGAAGTAAGTTAAACGCAGAAATTTGAATCACCCAAATATTCTTTTGTAGATTTTTTGTGGTGACTGTTTGAGTGAAACTGGTACGAGAGATTTATAGTCCGAAAATCAAATCAGTGTTCTTAAAGCTCTATTGCGTGAGTTATAATTTTAATCTGACCATTGGATCGTTGTGATTTTTGGATATGTTATACATATATAAGTGGAGTATATGTCCACAAATTTTGAACCGTTAAAAATTAACGTATGATTTGTTATGAATTTTAAGAGGTGTTAAAAATCGTCCGTATGTGGATTTCGGTCATTTTCTATTTAGAATTTAGAAAAATTTTCTTCTACAAAGTTGTAGAGAATTAAATTTCCTATAAAAAGGACATGAAATTCGTATTTTTCTGATAAAAAGGCTATTTATTATGAATTATTGAAATTTCGGATATAAATATTTTTATTAAAAATATGGGTGGGTCCCACTTTTATTTTTAGTAGAAAAATGTGTTGAAATTTTTTGTTCCAAGTTGATGTGCTGGTCTTAGTCTTTGGGCATGCGTAGAATTGGTTTTAAAAAAATTAATATTTTATTATTTAGTCTATTTTGGCGTTCTATCATTTTCCTATAAATAGAGTGCTTAATTAGAATTAAAAATCACACCAGAAACAAGTTTTCTCTCTCTTTATATATATATTATCGAGTGTATTTTATGAGGATTTAGATACTTTGAGAGTTGCTATTCAGTGCAAGTTTTTTTCGGCATTACATCCGAAATTCCAGCCAGAAGTACTATTCTTTTGAGGTAAGGGATGTTATTTTCTTCATAATGATGTTATTCTTTCAATATTATTATACCGAAATATTGGTATGAGTTTTATTGTGAAATTTCTACTTTTTTCATGTCGGGATTACTATTCACGTATACGACACTATTCACGTATACGACACTATTCATGTATATGGTACTATTTACGTATATGACATTATTTATGTATACGGTACTGTGTACGAATACAGAATACTATTCACGAGTTACTATTTATGAGTTACTATTCACGAGTTACTATTCACGACAAAATTAGTTTCTTTTTCTGACCAAATTATCGTTAATTTATGAATATTGCTCTTAAAATTTAATCTATGTTTTGATCATATCGTTTTTATTATCATATATAATATTTTTATAACTCTGGTGATGGAATTTCTCTTTCATTTGAGTGTAAAAATGGGTAGATTATTGGTATAATCGTGACTATGTGTTCTCTTTAGCCGTCGTGCAAAGATGTTCTGTTGTTGAATATCTTTGGCCTGTAGTATAAAGATGACATATTATTGAATATCTTTGATCTGTAGTGCAAAGATGAACTGTTGATGAATATATTTGGTCTGTAGTGCAAATATATACTGTTGTTGAATATCTTTGGCCTGTAGTGCAAAGATGAACTGTTGATGAATATCTTTGGCCCGTAGTGCAAAGATGAATTTATTAGTATGATTATGAACATGAACTGTGATTTAGTATAACCATGATATTTGATGTTTCAGGTAAAGACAAATGATGAAAATTATATTTGTCCTAGATGAGAAGAAGAATTTAGAACTACAATTATAATTATGAGTTATTCACATGATTGTGGACCGGAACTGTTGATTTATGTTACAGGGATAAAACATTGTTGGTGGACTTTTAACATGGAGAAGATAATAGACTTTATGGTCTATTTGACTCTTCTAATGGATTGCTCGTTCCGCTGCAACTATGGTTGAAAAGTTTTATCATCTACCATATGTTTTAAATCTCTGATTTATTACTGATGAAGGTTATTGATAATTTAATTATCTTTTGTCATGATATTCTTTACTGAGCTAGTTGTGCTCACCCTTCTGCTTCACAATTCCTTTCAGGTAATAAGAGTGTAGCTGGGTCGAGCGGGTTAACAGGGAAATAGAACGGTAGTTTTAGCTGTGGAGGTTCTCCCTAAACAGTATGAAAATAATTTTATTGAGAACTTTAGAATAGTATGTTGTATTTTATACATCATTTAGTAGTTATATTTGGTGAATCAAATAGGGTGAGGCGAACCCAACGTTGAAAATGTATTTTGTCACTATCATACAAGATGTCTAATGACCTACGACTTCGTGTTATCATAAGACAGGGTTGTGCACATTCACTAACTGAGTATATTTACGAGCACTACCTATATAGTCTTGGAGTTTGGTTGAAATATAATTCTCAATTGGAAACAATGGAGATAATTATATGTCAAGAGAAGACTCACCATTGGAAAGAACATGATAGCAATCTTCTCATTTTTCTTTGAGGTCTATTGGGTCAACCAAGGATAATTCTGTGGACATATGATATCTATCATAACTTAGATGCATGGCCTCCCATGTACGAAGGTTTTCTTGAGCATTTTCTAAATATTTTAATTTCTAAAATAGTTATTGACTGTACTTTTATGTAAAGTACCATTGTAAGGTGTTGTGGTCGAGACACCATGAGATTTACAGATATTTATACTAAAACTCACTGCTTATTTATTGTCGTACTCTGCACGACAGTTCAACAGTTGTATAAAAGAAGTTTGTATTTGATTTATGTAGTGTGATATCTTACGACTCAGAATGGGAGATGTATACCTATTTTGGGGGCGTCATATTTAGTCATCTAATTGCACGCTAGTAAGGAGAAATCCTTATCGAAAAGCCCCCTCTTTCCTAGGAACGACCTGGTTGTCATAATTGTAATTCTGTAATATTATTTACGAATAATTAATTATTGATTTATATGAAAAGAAAATATTTATTTTATGTGGATATAAATGAAAGAATTAATGCTGAGGTATTTTATCAGTATTTTATCAGAATAGAGGTATTTAAAATCATCTGTGTGTGGATTTCGGACATTTTTTGTTTAGAATTTAGAAAAATTTTCTTGTACAAAGTTGTAGAGAATTTAATTTTCTATGGAATAGACATGAGATTCGAATTTTTCTGATAAAAGGACTATTTATTATGAATTATTGAAGTTTTAAAAATAAATATTTTTATTAAAAATATGGTGGGCCCCACTTTTAGTTGGTATGGAATTGGCTAATTTTGGTGGGCCCCACTTAAGGTGTGCTGAAATCTGATCAATTGTGGCGTGCTTGAACATTTTTGATAAATTATTATTTTATTAAATTAGTCTGCTTTGGCGTTCTAACATTTTTCTATAAATAGGGTGCTTAGTTAGAATTGAAAATCACACCAGAAATATAAGTTTTCTCTTTCTATATTATCGAACGTATTTTGTGAGTATTTAGATACTTTGAGAGTTGCTATTCAGTACAAGTTTCTTTCAGCAACATAACCGATATTCCAGTCAGAAGTACTGTTCTTTTGAGGTAAGGGATGTTATTTTCTTCGTAAATGATATTATTTCCTTCAATATCATTATGCCGAAATATTGATATGAATTTTATTGTAGAATTTTTACCTTTTGTGTTGGAATTACTATTCACGTATACGACACTATTCACGAATACGGTACTATTCACAGAAAAATAAAATTTTCTCTTCTTTGTCCAAGATGTCTAGTATGATTACTATATTTGATTGTATCCATGTTTTGATCTTCATTCTTGAATTTTACTCTACTATGATTTATTATGGAGCGTTTTTGAATTTAGATTATCTAAAGTACGAATTCCTAATTTTTGTCCTTTTATCTCACTGAATTCGTTTATTTAAAATATTCTTCATCATCCTCAGTCCTAAATGATGATATAACTGTATATCTTTGGCCTGTAGTGCAAAGATGAATTATTATCTGATGAATATCTTCGGGGCGTAGTGTTGAGATGAATAGGTGTTGAGATGAACATGACCAATTGGTAATACAAATGAATATCTTTGGCCCGTAGTGCAAAGATGAATATTGATGCAAGATGTATATTGATTGATGTTACAGAAATAAAATATTGATGATGGACTTTTAAATTCATAGATGATAGTAGATTTCATTCTCTACTTAACTCTTCTAATGAATTGTTATTTTTACTGCAAATATTGATCTAAAACTGGTTGTCCATTATATTTTATCAGATTTGTTGAAGGCTAACGATAATTTGTTAAAGGCTAACGATAATTTGTTGTTCATTATCTTAGTCATAATATTCTTTACTGGGCTAGTTGAGCTCACTATTTCCCTTTTTGTTCTATTTTTCTTCTCAAGAGGAGAGAATATAGCGGGAACTAGTCGGGGTATGGAATGATGAATCAAGATAGTTGTTTAGCAGTCCTCACTATTTTATAAAATAGTGTATCAATAATTATAATGGGGACTTATTTGAGTTTGAATACTGTGTAGAAGATAATATTTGTATTTAAACTTACAGTATATGTGTTGTCGTATTTTGCACGATAATTATAATAATAAAATATAGTTATTTTTGTACCATATATTTTGTAACTCAAAATAAGTAATGTATACCTATTTTTAAGACGTCACATATGTGGTGCTGTTGCATTATCAATCTTAACTTGGCATCATGTATTTATGCATCTTCTTATAAGTTTTATTTTTATAATAAGTTTTAATTACTCATACACATGCATGCAGTTTCATCCTTGTAATTAATATACCTTTAATTTGATTATTATTATGTCTTAAAAGTTAAAATATTCAATTAAAGCCTTAAATATCATTTCTTAGGTATTTTATGCGTCTTTCTTTTTACTCTCTTTTTGACAAAGAAAATTTTTATTATGTAAATGTTCACGTGTCTAAATATAAACAAGATATTAAAATATACTGCTAGCAGTAAAAAATTATAAGGAGACATTAATATTAGTTAGTTATATAATACATTTATAAAATATATATATATATATATATATATATATATATATATATATATATATATATATATAATGGATCCAGTCTGTACAGACATGTTTTGCTGTATGTATCCAAATCACACCAAAAATACTGTATTATGTAAAAATTTCAGTTCCATAATTTTTTATTTTTTATTTTAGTTGTTTTAAAAAAAAAAGTAAAAAAAAAAAATCCGCATTTTAACAAAATACGGGAGTCCGGATTAGATCCGGACTCTATATATATATAATCATCATAAAACAATTATCCAAAAACGCATTAAAAAAGTCAAGATACTTGCAAATAATATAAATGCATTTTTGTACATATTTTGGTAGAAAGTTAGTGAAAAAATGAGAATAAAAAAACTACATAATAAATAAATTAGTTGTACCTTAAATATGAGTTATGGGGGATATTTTTGTAACTTGCCTAGAGAATTTTGTTGTTGGCCAGCTCATTCACTTGCGAAAGGGAGAGTGAACTACACTGTCCGTTTGTATTTTTGTTCAAACCACATGTGGTTAAAGTGGTGGTTTATTAACCACGGGTGGTAATTTATAAAAATGTAAAAATTGCAGGTTAAAATTGTATTTTACCCAATTTTTTTTTGTTGTATTTTTCATACTTCCACTTTTTCTTTTTTTTTTCTTTTTTTTTTTTTGATTTTGGGTAGAAAAGAGAAAGTAGCATATTTTTTTTCCTTGTATTTGTGGGTGAAGCAAAAAAAAGGTGCATATTAAAGAAATTAAAATTTTAATTTTAAATGCTCGAATTGTACCACTGCTTGAAATCATGGGTAAAGGTGGACTTCTTTTTTTTTTTTTTTTTTAAATTTTTGAAGGGAATTTAACATTCTTGTTATCCCAAGATTTCGTGTACTCAAATCTTATTAGTAGTGATTTTTTTTATCATTATACTATGAGAAGCTTGGTTAAGGCGGAATTTAAGCATATGCACTAAGAAGGGTTAAAAAACAATAAATATTGGGAGACAAAAGGATTGTTTAGTGCCCAGCTTAGTATTAAGAAGAGTCCTTCTCCATCCGTTGCTAATTAAAAAACCTAATTTGGTGAGAAATTAGCAATGTGCATGTCACTTTCTTGTAACTTTGGATTAGACCGACATCCAAGTCCGAAGAGTCCTTCTAGGGGGATATTGAGCGGCGACACTTCTAGCGATATTTATTTTTTAGGTTTTTTTTATAGTATCTCTTAAAAAATATGTAGTATTTATTCTAACTAAATTTTTTATAAAAAATAGTGTTTTAGGTGTAATTTAGATACATACAAGAAACATATATTGTTTCTTGTACAGACTCTATTTTTTATATATATCCAAATTATACCTAAAACACTATTTTTTATAAAAATTTCAGTTAGAATAAATATTATATATTTTTTGAGATGTACTACAAAAAAAACTCAAAAAAAAAAATTATCGCTAGAAATGTCGCTGCTCAATGTCCCCCTAGAATTATTGAAGTCTGAATTTATAGTTAAGTAGTATATTGTCTATTCGTTGACTGTTTCAGTGTTTTGCTACGAAATTATATCCTAATATTAATATTTAATTTTAAGGATAAAACGAAAAATAATGAAAAAGATTAAATTACGTGAATATCGATTATATTTTGAAACGGAGAAATATCAAAGTATAAAAACACGTTACCAATTTTTCCATTCAAATATAAGACGAGATGAATATTGTTTAAGACATGGTTTGGAATTTGGAAAGTTTGAATATGAAGAAAAATAAAAATACACTTTTTCTAACATTTATCTTTGAAATTAATTATTTTTTCATAGCATGCATAGTTGAATTTCTATTTATTTAGAAATGTTATTATTTTTCTTCTCTTTTTTCACTAGTTCCAAATAGACCATTAAAATGTTATCCGTTTTGGTCTTAGAGGGAATTGTAATCTTTTCCCCTTTTGGGATGCCAATAGGTGATGAGAATAAAGTAGAGATATATTCACATGTGACAGGAACTTTATCTGAATGTTGTGATTACTTTAAAATAGGTCCACACAATTTATTTTGAGTCGTCAAATATATGGTATAGAAACTAAATATAAATTTCATTAATTCAACTGTCGTACAAAATACAATAACACATATGCTGTGAGTTTAAATATAAATATTGTCTTCTAGACAATATCCAAACTCAAATAAAGTCCTCATTAAAATTATTGATACACTATTTTACAAAATAGTGATGACTGCTATAATAACTGTCTTGAACCATCACTCCACACCCCGATTAGTCCCGACTATATTCTCGCCTCTTGAGAAAAAAAATAGAACAAAAAGAAAAAGGATGAGCTCAACTAGCCCAGTAAAGAATATTATGACTAAGATAATGAGGAATAAATTATCCTTAGTCTTCAACAGGGAAAAATCTGATAGAATACAATAGACAACAAGTTTTAGATCAACAACTGCAGCGAAAATAACAAACCATTAGAAGAGTCAAGTAGAGCATGATGTCTACTATCTTCTATGATTTAAAAGTTCATCATCAATATTTTATCCATGTAACATCAATCAATATTTATTTCCAATCAACGAATTATCTATGCACTACGGACCAAAGATAATCATTTGTATCACCGGTGGTCATGATTGTAAGAACCCGAATTTTCAGAAATTATTAAAATAAGAATTTAGTAGATAAAATTCTTAAAGCATGAGATGTGTTCAAACAAGAATATTTATATGATACAAGGTGTGTAGTATTATGTTGCATAGGATAATATGAGTTATGTAATAAGTGATGTTGTGTTTAATAAATATATTTTTTTATTATATATTTGTTATAAATTGTAGAGATTGATTAGTAAGAAGATGGATAGAAATTTATCTATTGATAGTAAATAATTTATATGGAATTACTTTATCATAGTAAGTTGGTGACATCAAATATCTTTGATAATCACCAATTTCTTGAGTATATGTACGAGTAGGTATCAAGTCTAAGGCAGTGCAACCGTACCCTTTAATGATGGATGTATAGGAGCTGGGCTAAATGATTCCTTTAGAGAGTGGAGGTATATACGAATTAGTAACCGATCTAATTCACTGTGAAAACAGTGTAGACGAGACGGAAACTAATTTGTTGGTTGTTTGTGAAAAACCACTCAGTGTACTATATTGAATACCATTAAAGACTCGATGTGTGCTAGGTTTGGACTTGCATATATGTACGTTGTTGACGAGAGAAGAAATTTGATATATCTTTAGATAAATATTGATTAGAGATTTATTGACTAATATTGGGATATGGTTAAATGTATAGATTAAAGAAAGAAGAGTTGAACTTGAAGTTTAATCTCTAAATTATTGAAAAATGTAGTCATTAGAGATTTATTTTGGTTAGTATAATGAGATAGCATGTATGGAGCATGTTAAAGGATTTGCGAGTTAAGTTCTGTTTCTGTTGAAGCATAACATGTCTGCGTTCTAACTTAAGATGGCGCACCGCGCCACTCTCAAGCCTAAGACCTGCGCGGCCGCGCCGGTCTGTAGACAGTTCATGATGAGTTTGTATAATCTGATGAGTTGTGTAATCTTAACTATAGAAATTGTATATTAATGGCTAATATGGTATCATATGGGTCATATTTGATATTGGTAGTGCCCATGAAGGGATTGAGATAGTGACTATAAATTAAATGAGAGTTAGTTATGGAAATGAACTAAATAAGAATAAATATTAGTTAACTTAAATTAAGTGGAAATTTATATTATGGAATAATATAATTTAAGTATTAAAGCCTTGTGTGGCAGTGACGTGATATTAAACTGAATAGAAAGGATTAATTCACTTACATAAGACGGTGAATTATTATGTGTTTAACATAAGAGGATGAAAGAAATATGTTAATTTAATATTTTAAATATATTACATAGTATTGTAATATTTGATGGATAAGTGATTAATAAAAGGAAGTACCAATATAATTATAAATGAATATTGGTTAAAGATGGAGGAATTACATTAACACTTAAGATGTAGCTGAATATAAAGATGGAAGAAGTTGTCTTGGGACAATAGATTAATTATACATATAGTGTATAATTTAAATAATCAATAAAGTATATATTAATTATTTTAAGTAAGGTGAGCTAAATAATTTAGCATTAAGGTAAGATGGGACACCTAACTCTTATATTAAACAAATATTAAAATAATGTGAAATTAGAGAAAAGCCAAACGTGGCCTTAGACCCCTAATATTTTATTATAGAAATAATGAGCCTTGTATGACCCGAGTGTTAAAGTGAAGCCAGACTGAAGGTTTAACTGAAATTATTAAAAGAGAATTAATGACTGATAATAATCACTATGATATTTATGTGTGATATGGAGTAATGGGTTGAAAGTACCCAACTGAATTATATTAATTGGACTAGCCCGTACATGGGATGTAAGATTATGTATTGGTGTATATTTAAAATATAAGTATACTTCCTATATGTGGGTAGGTACATATATATGTGTATATATGTGCCCATAGATTAATTTAGTATAGTAATGTTAAATCATTATAATTGATTTAATAAGTCCAAAAAGAATTAACTTTGGTAGAATGAGACCCATTTTACTAATAAGTGAGGAAATAATATTATCTGTCCCAAATTCATTGTCCCAAGTATTAAACAACCGTCTAATAGGTCAATGGCCTACTTCTCTATTACTTAAGCTCAACAAAGGCTAGTTAACTGTTAATTATGGATGAACGTGGAGTTGGTAACCGACTCTCCAACATTCACTGACTTCTTCTTCCTCCCCTTGGTTTAATTCAGTGTGCAAGACCATAAGCTGGATAATCTTTTCTCTATAAATAGAGTCCCCTTCTTATATTTCACGTTGGTTGAGTGTCTGAAGACTTGGTTATGGAAGTTCAGTAGCATTGAGAGCAAGCAGAGGTTTGGAGTGCTATAGATAGCAAATTAAAGCCATCAAGAGGTAATGAATCTAATGTTTATGCTTTTGATTCCTAAGTCTTGAATTCCTTAGGAATGTCAAGAAAAAGTTGCTTTTGAGTCAAAAAATTGATGGCTAAAACTTGTTTCAATCCATGAATTTCTGTTAGATGTTGTTAATTTAGTTCAATAAGAAATCAATGGAAGTTAAACGAACCAATTTGGTTGAGAAACGAATTCGTAGTGAATGAATTCGCTAAATTTATCAAAACATGAAAATTTAGTATGAACATGAGTGTTGGATTAATATTTGGGTTAGTTAATATTTTTGAAGTGTTATAATTAGTCTGTAGATGAGTAGCTAAGAGTTTAACGAGTTCAACGAATCGAAAACCAACTAATTCGGACTTGAAATGAAGAAGTTATGGCAAAAATTGTGATCTGTGCGAAGCCACGCGCGGGCGCGCCGCCCGTGAGCGCGGGCGCTGGGAAATAGCGCGGGCGCTGGGAAATGGCGTGGGCATGCTGGAATGGTGAGGGTAATGGGCGCGGCCGCGCCCAATGTGTGATAAGTGTGACTTCTTTGACCTATTTTGGTAAAACGACCATAACATTTTCATACGGATTCCGATTGACGCAATGCAAGATGATCCGGAATGAAGAAGAATATACCTACAACTTTTGGTCTTTAAGTTTTTCAATTTGAGGTCGTTAAAATGGGTCAAAATAGTCATTTTTAGGACTGATGTGTATTAGGAGGCAATCAGAGGGTGTCGGGCATGCACGCATGCAAGTGTAGTGCTCCCGACGATGGAATATGCTATTCTAAGTGATAAAACCTAAATATTCATGATAATTGACATGTCATATAACTAGGATTACTTTACCCATAATGGAATACTTTAACATGATTTTCTAAAAGAAAACTTAAAGTTTTTGAGAAACGGAAGTTGATGAATTTGGTGTCCTTTGAGTTTTGACCTTTGACCCTATGTACGCATATTAACGGACATGAAATGTAGTTTTAAAGTTACCTTGCATATACTAGATTGATATAGCTTGGTTTAAAATGTTTTGAAAGAAAACTCGGATGTTTTGCGAACTAATAGTTTCAAATAGTGTGTAGAGTATACTCTGACCTTTCTAGCATGCATACTAAGATGCCTTATGCCTCTAGACATGACGAATATGTTCATCATCTAGCTAAGCATGAATTGGACCTTTCAAGTGTGGTTTAAAATAAGTTTTCAAGTAAATGAACTATGCTATTTCTGTGAAAATGAGATAGAGACATGTGAACATGCATATTAAAGACTTGTTAGTGCCAATATAAGGTTTAAAAACTTATAAACATTGAAACTTTGATAAAAAAAGGTTGTTAAGCCTTGTTGATGTAAATCATTCAACCTAGAGCTATGTAATTCAAAACTAAATGATTTGAAATGAGAACTTGAAGAAATATCAGAACCTACTTGATGTATGTTATAGTATGTATTAGAATGCATAGTATGTTAGGACTAGACAGAGCAATGAAAAGCTCAAGTCTAGTTTTGGTAGGGAGTAGCGCGATCGCGCCACTCCCAAGCTTAAATACAGCGCGACCGCGCCGTCCTGCAGAGTGACCAAGAGCAGTTTGTTAACTGCATGGTCTTAAGTTATGGTTATATGTTGTCCTTAAGGACTACAAGATATGAAACAAGATTGTTTAAATAAATATGATAGTAGAATGAGCTAGTCTCATGGTTATCCTAAGTTCAAGTAAAAATGAAACCAATTAGGAAACAATAATTGTTCTTATATTAAGAGCGTATGAAATGTATGACTGATGAATATGAATCCATGATTATATAACTGTGTAGGAACATATGCAGTACAGATAAGCTTTAAGCATTTAAGTGGTAGTTAATAAACTACGAATCAGGCAAATCTTTCGGTTCCTATTTGATATATGAATTCTATAACTATTAGTTGAGCTATATTATGCTATGAGAATGTTGATGTATATATATAAAATGTATATGAGATATGTATGAAAGTTGAAAGCTGATATTTGATGATATGTTTGTGAAGTAAATCTCTATGTCTGTTATGTGAGAAGTAACATGCGTAGTAAATATTAATTGATTATGAATGCATGAATTGAGTATGTTATTATATGCTATGGGCTGCATGAAAACTGTTAGAATTGCTAGGCTGTCGAGCTCACCCTTACAAATAACCACTTTTGCAGGTTAAGGACTCACGGTAAAGTTACGTGCTACTTGATTTGTGACGCCCCCAAATTCGGGTCCCTTGGAACCACGGTTCCGGTTCACCACGATACTACTATCGTTCAACTATTAATATCCTTTATTCATAACTTAATGAATATAACCTCACTTATTACAATTTAGAATATAAATTCATTCCATTTCCAGGATCTGCACAATGACCCCAAACTTTTATAAGTTTCACAACTTGGTCATTTACTATTCCTGTTTTACATTACATTCGATGTTATATAAATATGCGGAATAATTTAACTTTTTCAATCTCCTTTGAAAAATAATCTTTTATTGATTTATTAACTTGAATCAATTACAAATCCCTGAATCAAATTATTCTATGATTCACTTTATTCTATTTCCGTATAAACCTTTACATCTCGTTTCGAATTTCTCTATGTATCACATAGTACAACTTAACATGTATTACACATAGTAAACTACTATCATGTACATCTCCTAGAATAAAAACATGGTTCAAGAGCATATATTCAAATAAATAAATCAGTCTCCTTTGATGTGATTGAAATTTATCAATCAAGTAGCACGTAACTTTTACCGTGTGTCCTTAACTTGCAAAAGTGGTTATTTGCAAGGGTGAGCTCGACATCCCAACAATTCTAACAGTTTTCATACAGCACATAGCATATAATAACATATTCAGTTCATGCATTTATAATCAATTTATATTTACTACGCATGTTACTTCTCACATAACAGACATAGAGATTTACTTCACAAGCATATCATCAAATATAAACTTTCGAATTTCATACATATCTCATATGCATTTCATATATATACATCAACATTTGCATAACATAATATAGCTTAACTAATAGTTATCAAATTCATATATTAAATAGGAACTGAAAGACTTGCCTGATTCGTAGTTTAACAACTACGACTTAACTGCTTATAGATATCTGCACTTCGTGTAATCCTACACAGTTATATTAATCATAGAGATCACACTCATCAGTTATACACTTCCATACATTCTCAATATAATAATAAGTATTACATTGTTTTCTATTTTGGTTCTTAGAACCTTGTTTTACTTTCCTATCATACACTTAGTATCGTTAGGTACGTATAGTTATACCTTAACCACACTTAATATCAATATTAACACACTTAACTATCTAAGTGTTTGACACATTTTTAAAACTCATAAATATGTAATCTATATTGCTCTTACGTTTCTCAAACCTCATCGAAACCCTTACATTCAACTTTCTAAGTTTCACTTTTCAAAATCCTTGTCATACTTAAACTAGTCATGCAAGGCTATTATGTTCCTCATGTATACACGTTTATAAGAGCATTAACTCAAGTTTTAAAACCTAGCATGCTCATTCAAATCCAATTCAAAGTTACATGGTTTTCATATCGGACTTTCATATACCTTAAGTAATTTAAGTCCATGCTTCAAGGTCAGCTACTAAGGTCATGTTATCACATAACAAGCTTAAACAATACTAATTAGGCATGCTCGTGCTTATAATACACATGTATACTTAATCACATAGTCTATGATTTAGAAATTCATTTCCTTGAATATGCGTGCGTAGGTGAAATCCAGGTTTCACCACATGATGCTTATGTCAACATGTCTATAGGCATAATGAATCTTAATGTAACGCCCCCAAAATAGGTATACATCACCCATCTTGAGTCGCCAAATACATGGTACAAAATACAAATACAATCTTAAATATACAACATGAGCTGTGAGTTTTAATACAAATATTATCTTCTAGACAGTATTCAAACTCAAAATAAGTCCTTAATACATTTATTATCACACTATTTCATAGAATAGTGAGGACTACTAATGCTATCATCTGGACCGTCCCTCCATTCCCCGACTAGTCCCTACAACGTTCTCATTTCCTAAAGAGAATAATGAAAGTAAAAGGGTGAGCTTAACTAGCCCAGTAAGAAATATTATGACTAAGATAATGCAGAATAAATTATCATTAGCCTTCAACAGTGTTAAACTGATACAATATAACACATATCAAGTATAACTGCAGCGGAATAAGCAATCCATTAAAAGAGTCAAGTAGAGAATAAAATCTACTATCTTTTATGATTTAAAAGGTTTTTCATCACTTTTATCGCTGGGACTCAGCTTAATAAATAATCCACATCATCCCTGCACTACGGCCAAGGATATTCATTAGTATCACAACCATAAATAATCCATCCACTACGGGCCAAGGATATTCGTGTATTCATCAATGGTCATGATCATGCCAACAACTGTCTATCTATGCACTACGGGCCAATGAGGACTTTTACCACATCATTTGTAACATTACGGTCATGATTACACCGAATAATCCCTGGTTATAATCATACCAAGTCCATCTATGTACTATATGCCACAGATGACTTTCAACAAAAAATAAACATGAGGATGATGACAATGATATAAGAATTCAATAAAACAAGTTCAAGAATTAATTAATTCAGGAACCAATAACGTCCAAATTGTAACATTACGGTCATGATACTGCTTTGTGCAGTAAAATTCAAGAATGCTCAGAAGAATATTTCCATGAAAATATACTGGATGAAGCGCAAATATCAAGGATATTCCACTAATTTCATGGAGTATAAAAGCCAAAACTTTAACTAACTGAGTATAATAAAGAATGGAATAACAAAAGAAATCACCAGGCATGCGATAGACCACACAGATAGGTTATTCCAACAGAATAATAAATAACAGAACCAGGTCATGCGTAAACGCACCGACAGGATATTCCGACAGAATAATAAATAATGGAACCAGGTCCGGCGTAAACGCACAGACAGGATATTCCGACAGAATAATAAATAATGGAACCAGGTCCGGCGTAAAACGCACAGACAGGATATTCCGATAGAATAATAAATAATAGAACCAGGTCCGGCGTAAAATGCACAGATAGGATATTCTAACAGAATAATAAAGAATGGAATAACAGAATAATTTCACCAAGTATAGGGTAACCCACGTATACAGGTTATTCCAACAGAATAATAAATAATGGAATAACATAAGTTCTCTTCATGAATACAAAAGAAATAATACCCCTTACCGTAAAAGAAACTGGATATAAGAGTAGGAAAGTAGCAAAATACTTTTCTATAGCTTCTCTATAATTTCTCTCTCTAGAGTTTCAGTGAATTCGTAAGAAATAATGAAGGAATGAGCTTCTATTTATAGGAGAATGGAAAGGTACTGTGTAAGGATTTCTTCACAAATGAAATAATTCAAAGACTCACGGATGAAAATTTTGATACTACATATTCAATTTGTCAAACCTTCAACCAATCATAACAAAGCAAGACAAAATATAATATATATATATATATATATATATATATATATATATATATATTGAATGAGTGAGTGGATATTGGTGGAGGGAACATGTGGGGTTATGTTATATATATATATATATATATATATATATATATATATATATATATATATATATATATATATATATATATATATATATATATTCACACACTCCACCACTTACATACACATTTCTTATTTTCCCACCAACATGTCCACATCACACACATCCACATCCACACACATCATTCTCACTTCTTTTCTACCATTTTCCCATCACACACACAACATATACATATATATATATATATATATATATATATATATATATATATATATATACACACACACACACACACACACCACATACTTATATATATTAACTTCATCCCCTATACGTAACACCCTCCCACCCCCATTTCTAAAATCAGTTTTTCAACACATATGGGCCCCACATGTGGTCCCCACATGTAGGCCCCACCTTTAAATAATTTTTACCGATTATTTTGAAAAATAGGTAAATTGGGGTTTACAAAATAAACAAAACTGAGTAACTTCTCACATAAGCATCAATAATCAATACCGCGTGCTACTATGTAACCACGCGTATTACTGTACTTTTACTACCGAGTAGTTCAACAGTATTAACGATAAAACTTCTGCCGTTATTTTCAATAAAAATATTTTTGTTGTTTTCTCAATCCGACAATAATTCCGTTGTGGGTCCACCAATGATTGCGCCGTTGTACGAATATTCCCTACTAAAACGAATATTCTCCGACCAATCAAATATAATACAACAACTTGTATAATTTGTAAAATTTATAAATACTACTCACAACTATAACATTATATCAAATCCACACCATAATATTTAAAAAAAATATTTCGAAAAATTTAAATCTTTATTCATAAAATCTGGGGTCTCACAATCTCCCCTCCTTATGGAATTTCGCCCTCGAAATTTACGTACGTACCTGGTATGCCGAACAGATGAGGACACTTCGTTAGATTCTAACTCTTGAGGTATAACCTTTAAGCGTAGAATATATTTCAGGATTTTAACAGGTACATCTTCATATGTTAAATCATCCGCTATTTCGTCTGGTTCTAACTCAATAATGTGGTTCGGGTCTTTCACATGTTTACGTAACATAGATATGTGAAAAACGTTATGAACACGAGACATACTTAGCGGTAAAGCGAGTCTATAAGCCACAGTTCCTACCCGATCGAGGATTAAAAATGGGCCAATGAATCGAGGATTGAGCTTTTCTCTCTTCCAAATCTTGTAACTCCTTTCCATGGAGCAACACGTAACAACACATGATCTCCCATATCAAATTTCACATCCTTTCGATGAAGATCAGCATAACTCTTTTGTCGATCTTGTGAGGTTTTTATACGTTGTCGGATCGTTTGAATCTTTTTCGTAGCCATACGTACCAAATCCGGTCCCAACAACGTTGCTTCACCCACCTCATCCCAGCATACTGGAGACTGACACTTTGTTCCATACAATGCTTCGAATGGAGCCATGCCAATCCTTACTTGATAACTGTTGTTGTAGAAAAACTCCACTAATGGTAAGAACTTGTCTCAACTTTCCTTGAAGTCAAGAAAACAGAGTCTTAATAAATCTTCAAGAGTTTGAATAGTCCTCTCTGATTGTCCGTCCGTCTGAGGATGATATGCCGAACTAAATCGTAAATTCGTGCCCATAGCTTTCTGCAAACTAACCCAAAATCGTGAAGTGAATTTTGGGTCTCGATCAGAAATTATGGATACTGGCATACCATGCAATCTTACAATCTCGCTTATGTACATACGAGCAAGACGTTCTGTAAGACCCCAAATTTTATGAAATAAAAGTATTCAATTTTCTTATAATTACTATTCAGTAAATGGTTAAATTGATAAAAGTTTAAAGTTATGGGTGAAATGTGAATTTTTTTTGAAAATAAGCAAGTGGTTAGAAAATAATCATTGTTGTCGGGGAATATTCGTTTGGTCGTGGAATATTCTTTCTGTCAGGGAATATTCGTATGACGGCGCAGCTATTTGTGGGCCCCATAACGAATAACTGTCGGATGAAGAAAACGACAAATTTGAGTTTTTACAAATAACGGCGTAGTTGTTACCGTTAATACTATTGAAATACCCGGTGGTTAAAATACAGTAATACGCGTTATTGCACAGTAGCACACGGTATTGCACAGTATTTTTGAAATTATTGATTCTTACGTAAGAAGGCACTACCCAATAATTGTTACAGTAATTACTGTTCAATATTCTATTTTGATTCAATAATTACTGCGTTGATATTTTATATTACTGTTGTTTTAATAATTGTGACTACACAATATTTTCTATTATTGGAGCAATAATTTATATTATCTGAATAATATTATTAGATAACATTATTGATAATATCTAGAAAGTTCTGTCTAAGGAGAGGTTTGGTCATTTAATTGCGCGCCAGTAAGGAAGAGATCCTTATTGGAAAGCCCCTCTTTTCTGGGAACTGCCTGGTTGTCAGTAATGTGATTCTGTAATATTATTTGTGAATAATTAATTATTAATTTATATGGTGAGAAAAATATTGATTTTATGTGGATATAGATGGAGAAAAATTTTTAAATGTGACAATTGTTGTAAATTAATATTTTATCTTTTTCTGATAAAATAATTCATTTAAATATATTATTTTAATAATATATTAATGGTGATATTTTTACAATGAATGTGAGATATATGAATAAATGAGGAGGAAGAATATTTTTGTTGGATTAAATATTTAACACATGTTTTGTGTGTTGGTAGACACAATTCTTGACCGAAAATTTATTATAGATTGTAAAATCGCTCATTTATGGATTTCGGTCAACTTCTGTTTGGAATTTCGAAAAACTTTCTTTTGCAAAGTTGTAGAGAATTGAATTTCCTATAAAAACTCGCGAGTTTCGAATTTTTCTAATAAAATGGCTATTTATTATGAATTATTGAAGTTCTGTAGTTCCGAAATAATTGATTTTTGAAAGTTTTATTTATTTTTATTAACAAAAACGTTTTTTACACTTTGGTGGGCCCCACTTGCACATGTTGATGGCTGAATCCAGATTTTCAAAGGTGGGCTAAGAAAAATTTATAATTATATTATTATTTTATTCAATTTTCTACTTTGGTGTTCTAAGCATTTTTCTATAAATAGGGTGCTTAGGTTAGAATTGAAAATCACACCAGAAACTGAAGTTTTCTCTCTATTTCTCTTTCTATATTATCGAGTGTATTCTTGTGAGTTTTTTTGATATCTCGAGTGTTGCTATACGGTGCAAGTTCGTTCAGCGTTATTCTAGTCAGGAGTACTGCTCTTTTGATGTAAGGGATAGTAAGGGATAGTAAGGGATATTAAGGGATGCTATATTATTTATAATGATGTTATTCTTTCAATATCATTATACTGAAAAATTAGTATGGATTTTATTGTGGAATTTTTACCTTTTTGAGTCGGGATTACTATTCACGTATACGGCACTATTCACGTATACGGCACTATTCATGTATATGGCACTATTTACGTATATGATATTATTTACGTATACGGTACTATATACGAATACGTAGTACTATTCACGAGTTACTATTCATGAGTTACTATTCACGAGTTACTATTCACGAGTTACTATTCATGAGTTACTATTCATGAGTAACTATTCATGAGTTACTACTCACGAGTTACTATTCACGACGGGTTACTATTTATGAGTTACTATTCACGAGTTACTGTTCACGAGTTACTATTCACGGGTACTATTCACTACAAAATTGGTTTCTTTTTCTAACCAAATTATAGTTGATTTATGAATATTACTCTGGAGATTAAAACTATGTATTGATTATATTGATTTTATTATCATATATAACATTTTTATAACCCTAATGATGATATTTCTCTTTGACTTGAGTGTAAAGATGGGTAGATTTTTGGTACGATCATGACTATGGGTTCTCTTTGGCCAGTAGTGCAAAGTTGAATTGTTGACTGGTATGATCATGACCATTGAATTTATAATTGAATATCTTTAGCTTAAGTGCAAAGGTGAAATGATCAACGTGGTTATAATTATTGGTTATATAAATTTTGAAATGATTATATATTTCTTTGAGATAATAATATATTTGGCTTGTAGTGCAAATATGAGTTGTTGAGGAATATCTTTGGCCTGTAGTGCAAAGATGAGTTGTTGATGAATATCTTTGGCCCGTAGTGTAAAGATGAAATTATTAGTATGATTATGAACAGGAACTGTGATTTGGTATAACCATGATCTTTGATGTTTCAGGTAAAGACAAGTGATAAAAATTATCTTTGTCCTGAACGCGAAAAGGAATTTAGAACCACAATTATGATTATGAGTTATTCACATGATTGTGGACAGGAACTGTTGATTGATGTTACAGGGTTAAAACATTGTTGGTGGACTTTTAATGTGGAGAAGATAGTAGACTTTATGGTCTATTTGACTCTTCTAATGGATTGCTCGTTTCGCTGCAACTATGGTTGAAAAGTTTTATCATCTACTATATGTTCTAAATCTCTGATTTATTACTGATGAATGCTATTGATAACTTAATTATCTTTAGACATAATATTCTTTACTGAGCTAGTTGTGCTCACCCTTTTGCTTCACAATTCCTTTCAGGTAATAAGAGTGTAGCTGGGTCGAGCGGGGGTAACAGGGGAATAGAACGGCGGTCATCATTTAGTAGTTATATTTGGTGAATCATCTAGGGTGAAGCGAACCCAACGTTGGAAGGGTGTTTTACCACTATCATACAAGATGTCTAACGACACACAACCTCATGTCATCATAAGACATGGTTGTGAACATCCACTTGTTGAGTATATCAACAAGCACTACCTATACGATCTTGGAGTTTGGTTGAAGTATAATTCTCAATTAGAGACGGTGGAGATAATGATATGTCAAGAGAAGACTCACCATTAGAAAGAATATGATAGTAATTTTCTCATTTTTCTTTGGGATCTATTGGGTCAACCAAGGATAATTCTGTGACCATATGATATCTATCATAACCTAGAAGCATGGCCTCCCATGTACGAGGGTTTCCTTGAGCACTTCTCAAAGATTCTAATTTCTAAAACAGTTTTTGACTATACCTTTATGTAAGGTGTCATTGTGACGTGCTATCCAAGGTTGGGACATGAGTCACAGTTGGTATATATTTGTATCCAAACTCACAGCATATGTGTTATTGTATTTTGCCCGACAATTGTTGTAATAAAGTTGTAGTTGTTATCTGTACCATGTATTTGGCGACTCAGAATAGGTTGGATGGAATGGACCTATTTTGGGGTTGTCACAGTTGGTATCAGAGCTTAGGGATATGGTCTCTGGTTGAGATCGGGAAATATAACTAGGAGGGGAGAGATGGGTAAATCCTTCGCTAGTGTGTCCTACCTAAGCATATTTGTTGGTCAGTCATAATATCGGGATATTATGTGATATGTTAATTTTTTCAATTAACCCTTGTTTTGAAGCTGTATTCTAGAATGATATTTGAGATACAGGAGATAAGCAATAGAGAAATTATGATGACAGGGAAGATGGAATCTAAAATGAAAGGAAGGTATTCTCAACTCTTTGAAATACCAGGTACGTAAATTTCGGGGACGAAATTTCATAAGGAGGGGAGATTGTAAGACCCCGAATTTTATGAAATAAAAGTATTCAATTTTCTTATAATTACTATTCATTAAATGGTTAAATTGATAAAAGTTTAAAGTTATGGGTGAAATGTGAATTTTTTTTGAAAATAAGGAAGTGATTATAAAATAATCATTGTTGTCGGGGAATATTCGTTTGGTCGTGGAATATTCTTTCTGTCAGGGAATATTCGTACGACGGCGCAGCTATTTGTGGGCCCCATAACGAATAACTGTCGGATGAAGAAAACGACAAATTTGAGTTTTTACAAATAACGGCGTAGTTGTTACCGTTAATACTGTTGAAATACCCGGTGGTTAAAATACAGTAATACGCGTTATTGCATAGTAGCACACGATATTGCACAGTATTTTTGAAATTATTAATTCTTACATAAGAAGGCACTACTCAATAATTTTTACAGTAATTACTGTTCAATATTCTATTTTGATTCAATAATTGCTGCGTTGATATTTTATATTACTGTTGTTTTAATAATTATCACTACACAGTATTTTCTATTATCGGAGCAATAATTCATATTATCTGAATAATATTATTAGATAACATTATTGGTAATGTCTAGAAAGTTCTGTCTAAAGAGAAGTTTGGTCATCTAATTGCGCGCCAGTAAGGAAGAGATCCTTATTGGAAAGCCCCTCTTTCTTGGGAACTGCCTGGTTGTCAGTAATGTGATTCTGTAATATTATTTGTGAATAATTAATTATTGATTTATATGGTGAGCAAAATATTGATTTTATGTGGATATAGATGGAGAAAAATTTTTAAATGTGACAATTGTTGTAAATTAATATTTTATCTTTTTCTGATAAAATAATTCATTTAAATATATTATTTTAATAATATATTAATGGTGATATTTTTACAATGAATGTGGGATATATGAATAAATGAGGAGGAAGAGTATTTTTATTGGATTAAATATTTAACACATGTTTTGTGTGTTGGTGGACACAATTCTTGACCGAAAATTTATTATAGATTGTAAAATCGCTCGTTTGTGGATTTCGGTCAATTTTTGTTTGGAATTTCGAAAAACTTTCTTCTGTAAAGTTGTAGAGAATTGAATTTCCTATAAAAACTCGCAAGTTTCGAATTTTTCTAATAAAATGGCTATTTATTATGAATTATTGAAGTTCTGTAGTTCCGAAATAATTGATTTTTGGAAGTTTTATTTATTTTTATTAACAAAAACGTTTTTTACACTTTGGTGGGCCCCACTTGCACATGTTGATGGCTGAATCCAGATTTTCAAAGGTGGGCTAAGGAAAATTTATAATTATATTATTATTTTATTCAATTTTCTACTTTGGTGTTCTAAGTATTTTTATATAAATAGGGTGCTTAGGTTAGAATTGAAAATCACACCAAAAACTGAAGTTTTCTCTCTATTTCTCTTTCTATATTATCGAGTGTATTCTTGTGATTTTTTTTGATAACTTGAGTGTTGCTATACGGTGCAAGTTCGTTCAGCGTTATTCTAGTCAGGAGTACTGCTCTTTTGAGGTAAGGGATAGTAAGGGATATTAAGGGATGCTATATTATTTATAATGATGTTATTCTTTCAATATCATTATACTGAAAAATTGGTATGGATTTTATTGTGAAATTTTTACCTTTTTGAGTCGGGATTACTATTCACGTATACGGCACTATTCACGTATACGGCACTATTCATGTATATGGCACTATTTACGTATATGATATTATTTACGTATACGGTACTATATACGAATACGTAGTACTATTCACGAGTTACTATTCATGAGTTACTATTCATGAGTTATTATTCACGAGTTACTATTCATGAGTTACTATTCACGAGTTACTATTCATGAGTTACTACTCACGAGTTACTATTCACGACGGGTTACTATTCATGAGTTACTATTCACGAGTTACTATTCACGAGTTACTATTCACGGGTACTATTCACTACAAAATTGATTTCTTTTTCTAACCAAATTATAGTTGATTTATGAATATTACTCTGGAGATTAAAACTATGTATTGATTATATTGATTTTATTATCATATATAACATTTTTATAACCCTAATGATGATATTTCTCTTTGACTTGAGTATAAAGATGGGTAGATTTTTGGTACGATCATGACTATGAGTTCTCTTTGGCCAGTAGTGCAAAGTTGAATTGTTGACTGGTATGATCATGACCATTGAATTTATAATTGAATATCTTTAGCTTAAGTGCAAAGGTGAAATGATCAACGTGGTTATAATTATTGGTTATATAAATTCTGAAATGATTATATATTTCTTTGAGATAATAATATATTTGGCTTGTAGTGCAAATATTAGTTATTGAGGAATATCTTTGGCCTGTAGTGCAAAGATGAGTTGTTGATGAATATCTTTGGCCCGTAGTGCAAAGATGAAATTATTAGTATGATTATGAACAGGAACTGTGATTTGGTATAACCATGATCTTTGATGTTTCAGGTAAAGACAAGTGATGAAAATTATCTTTGTCCTGAATGCGAAAATGAATTTAGAACCACAATTATGATTATGAGTTATTCACATGATTGTGAACAGGAACTGTTGATTGATGTTACAGGGTTAAAACATTGTTGGTGGACTTTTAATGTGGAGAAGATAGTAGACTTTATGGTCTATTTGACTCTTCTAATGGATTGCTCGTTCCGCTGCAACTATGGTTGAAAAGTTTTATCATCTACCATATGTTCTAAATCTCTGATTTATTACTGATGAATGCTATTGATAACTTAATTATCTTTAGACATAATATTCTTTACTGAGCTAGTTGTGCTCACTCTTTTGCTTCACAATTTCTTTCAGGTAATAAGAGTGTAGCTGGGTCGAGCGGGGGTAACAGGGGAATAGAACGGTGGTCATCATTTAGTAGTTATATTTGGTGAATCATCTAGGGTGAAGCGAACCCAACGTTGGAAGGGTGTTTTACCACTATCATACAAGATGTCTAACGACACACAACCTCGTGTCATCATAAGACATGGTTGTGCACATCCACTTGTTGAGTATATCTACAAGCACTACCTATATGATCTTGGAGTTTGGTTGAAGTATAATTCTCAATTAGAGACGGTGGAGATAATGATATGTCAAGAGAAGACTCACCATTGGAAAGAATATGATAGTAATCTTCTCATTTTTCTTTGGGGTCTATTGGGTCAACCAAGGATAATTCTGTGGCCATATGATATCTATCATAACCTAGAAGTATGACCTCCCATGTACGAGGGTTTTCTTGAGCACTTCCCAAAGATTCTAATTTCTAAAACAGTTTTTGACTATACCTTTATGTAAGGTGTACCTTTATGTAAGGTGTCATTGTGACGTGCTATTCAAGGTTGGGACATGAGTCACAGTTGGTATATATTTGTATCCAAACTCACAGCATATGTGTTGTTGTATTTTGCACGACAATTGTTGTAATAAAGTTGTAGTTGTTATCTGTACCATGTATTTGGCGACTCAGAATAGGTTGGATGGAATGGACCTATTTTGGGGGCGTCACACGTTTAAGTGTATAAGTTTCTCGTATAGGTAAGAAATGAGCCGACTTGGTCAATCTATCAACAATAACCTAAATCGCATCTATGCCTTGAGAAACCTTGGGAAGACCAGTAACGAAATTCATGGTAATATGCTCCCACTTCCATTATGGAATTTCAAGTGGTTGCAATGAACCTTTTGGTACTTGATGCTCCGCCTTAACTCGTTGACAAGTTAGACACCTTGAGATAAACAACGCTATCTCTCTCTTCATATTGCTCCACCAAAATGTATGACGAAGATCACGATACATTTTGGTACTCTCAGGATGGATTGTAAACGGTGTGTTGTGCGCCTCCATTATGATTTTATACTTTAACTTAGGATCGTTAGGAACACAAAGTCTAGAGTTGACTCGAAGTATTCCTTCATCATCGATTCTTGCTTCTAGAATAACGCCCTCTTGAACCTTCTTCATTCATCTGCTCTGAGTATGTAGCTTGAGCGGCTTTAACTTTATCGATTAAAGTTGATTCTACTCATATATTCGTTATCTTCACGTGGGTTCGTATATTCACACTTGTAAATGCATACGATCTTCTACTCAACGCGTCAGCTACCACGTTCGCTTTTCCACGATGATATTGAATGGTACGATCGTAATCTTTAACAGCTCGAGCCAACGTCTTTGGCGCATGATATGTTCGTTTTAAGTAAAGAAATATTTGAGGGTTTGAGAAATGGGTTTTGTACTGGGGTCAATACAAAATTCGATTTCACGCTCTAGGGGTAGGCTATGAAGTTTTCAGAAATACATCAGGAAATTTATTAACGATAGAAATATCATTCAAAACTGTGACTCTTATCCAAGACTTGGATAACACGTCACATTGATACCTATCAACTTGCCATCGTCATTCACAACGTCTCCTACGAAAAGTCTGGCTTCGGTGCATTCCACACAAGGAAGTCAACAACAAAAGGATCGGGGCTCTTTACTTATGGCTTGATTTGAAAATGATTGACTTTAGTGGTTTGGTTACTTTGAATTCGCATAACAGGTTGGTTAGGAGTATGAAAGCTAACAACCTTACAAAAAGCATGATGAGTAGTTAACCAATCGATTCCTAAAATCACATCAAAGACAAGTATTTTCAAAGAGATACGATCGACAGGTAACGTGAAAGTGTTGATTTGAACAAGATTTATAAATAGTGGAGGTAACGAAGGTTTCTCTCAACTGAGTTTAAACAGATATATCAAAGTCTAACTTCTCCGGAGTTAACTTCAAACATTGAACACAACTAGGTGAAATAAAAGAGTGAGTAGAGCCGGTATCTAACACGGTATAGACTTCGCTAGAATTTATGATAAGCTTACTCATGATAACTTCATTTGGGTTCCTCACTTGTTGGGAAGTCATGACAACCGCTCTCCTTTGAACTACCCGGCTTTGACTTGTCTGGGGTAGCATTTGGTGTCATCACTATAGTTGAAATTGACTTTTCTATAGGGCATATTCCACCCTCAACTGCTTTATCGTACTCCTGATTCATGATCTGAATCATCAATCTTCAATCCATATCGAATTGAGATTGACCACTCTGTACAGGGTAACTCAAAACTCGATGTTGGGTTCTTCCAATTGCTGTCCAAAAAGAGAAATGTATATAATCTATTTTAGCCTTTTTGGATCGGATGTCTCTTTCTATAATATCAACATGTCGTGCATCTTTTACCCACACATCCTTCATTCTCACTCGTTCAGTTGTTTCTTCTTTCAGCTGATCCTTGATATTTGAATTCTCAGATTCCAACCTTAATATCTTACACTCTGCCAAAGCGTGATTTTGTTCGAGCATCACATATCGGGTAACACAATTTTGAATTGTTGCATCCCTTTGTTCCACGACCGCTTGCCGTTCTTCAACCTGTTCTTCTAACTCACGAATACGATCTTGCAGTTCTACATTTTGTTCAAAAATTTCTTCTAATAAATTCTCCTAAGGTTTCTCTTCTTCCTCACTCTCAGCTCGGGTGCAACTATTAATTCTTCCCTCACCACATATATATCTTTAATTCCTTCTTCGCCTGATATTACATTATCCTGGTTGGTGATTAGAGGTGTCTCCATGGTCTCATTCACTCCATTGTTGACATTTTCAGCTTCCATTTTCAAATACTGCCACAAAACAAGGGTTAAATAACATATCACATATTATCCCTATACTCTGACCGACCAATTAAATACCAAATAAACTCAGGTAGGTCATACTAGCGAAGGAATTCCCCGTCTCTCCCCTCCTAGTTCTAGTCTCACATCTTAGCCAGGGATCATATCCCTAAGATTTGATACCAACTGTAACGCCCCCAAAATAGGTATACATCACCCATCTTGAGTCGCCAAATACATGGTACAAAATACAAATACAATCTTAAATATACAACATGAGCTATGAATTTTAATACAAATATTATCTTCTAGACAGTATTTAAACTCAAAATAAGTCCTTAATACATTTATTATCGCACTATTTCATAGAATAGTGAGGACTACTAATGCTATCATCTGGACCGTCCCTCCGTTCCCCGACTAGTCCCTGTTACGTTCTCATTTCCTGAAGAGAATAATGAAAGTAAAAGGGTGAGCTCAACTAGCCCAGTAAGAAATATTATGACTAAGATAATGCATAATAAATTATCATTAGCCTTCAACAGTGTTAAACTGATACAATATAACACATATCAAGTATAACTGCAGCGGAATAAGCAATCCATTAAAAGAGTCAAGTAGAGAATAAAATCTACTATCTTTTATGATTTAAAAGGTTTTTCATCACTTTTATCGTTGGGACTCAGCTTAATAAATAATCCACATCATCCCTGCACTACGGCCAAGGATATTCATTAGTATCACAACCATAAATAATCCATGCACTACGGGCCAAGGATATTCGTGTATTCATCAATGGTCATGATCATGCCAACAACTGTCTATCTATGCACTACGGGCCAATGAGGACTTTTACCACATCATTTGTAACATTACGGTCATGATTACACCGAATAATCCCTGGTTATAATCATACCAAGTCTATCTATGTACTACATGCCACAGATGACTTTCAACAAAATATAAACATGAGGATGATGACAATGATATAAGAATTCAATAAAACAAGTTCAAGAATTAATTAATCCAGGAACCAATAACATCCAAATTGTTAACATGATACTGCTTTGTGCAGTAAAATTCAAGAATGCTCAGAAGAATATTTCTATGAAAATATACTGGATGAAGCACAAATATCAAGAATATTCCACTAATTTCATGGAGTATAAAAGCCAAAACTTTAACCAACTGAGTATAATAAAGAATGGAATAACAAAAGAAATCACCAGGCATGCGATAGATCGCACAGACAGGTTATTCCAACAGAATAATAAATAACGGAATCAGGTCATGCGTAAACGCACCGACATGATATTCCGACAGAATACTAAATAATGGAACCAGGTCCGGCGTAAACGCACAGACAGGATATTCCGACAGAATAATAAATAATGGAACCAGGTCCGGCGTAAAACGCACAGACAGGATATTCCGATAGAATAATAAATAATAGAACCAGGTCCGGCGTAAAATGCACAGACAGGATATTCTAACAGAATAATAAAGAATGGAATAACAGAATAATTTCACCAAGTATAGGGTAGCCCGCGTATACAGGTTATTCCAACAGAATAATAAATAATGGAATAACAGAAATTCTCTTCATGAATACAAAAGAAATAATACCCCTTACCGTAAAAGAAACTGGATATAAGAGTAGGGAAGTAGCAGAATACTTTTCTATAGCTTCTCTATAATTTCTCTCTCTAGAGTTTCAGTGAATTCGTAAGAAATAATGAAGGAATGAGCTTCTATTTATAGGAGAATGGAAATGCACTGTGTAAGGATTTCTTCATAGATGAAATAATTCAAAGACTCACGGATGAAAATTTTGATACTACATATTCAAATTGTCAAACCTTCAACCAATCATAATAAAGCAGGACATGTTATAAACATGTTATATATATATATATATATATATATATATATATATATATATATATATATATATATATATATATATATATATATATATACTCCCTTTTTCCTCCAATTTCGTCACCCACCACATACATCACCCATCACACCCATTTTTCTTTCTTCCAACATAACCCCACATGTTCCCTCCACCAATATCCACTCACTCATTCAATATATATATATATATATATATATATATATATATATATATATATATATATATATATATATATATATATCACACACTCCACCACTCACATACACATTTCTTACTTTCCCACCAACATGTCCACATCACACACATCCACATCCACACACATCATTCTCACTTCTTTTCCACCATTTCCCCCTCTCACACACAACATATACATATACATATATATATATATACACACACACACACACATCACATACTTATATATATTAACTTCATCCCCTATACGTAACTCCCTCCCACCCCCGTTTCTAAAATCAATTTTTCAACACATATGGGCCCCACATGTGGGCCCCACCTTTAAATAATATTTACCGATTATTTTGAAAAATAGGTAAATGGGGGTCTATAAAATAAGCAAAACTTAGTAACTTCTCACATAAGCATCAATAATCAATACCGTGTGCTACTATGCAACCACGCGTATTATTGTACTTTTACTTCCGAGTAGTTCAACAGTATTAACGGTAAAACTTCCACCGTTATTTTCAATAAAAATATGTTTGTCGTTTTCTCAATCCGACAATAATTTCGTTGTGGGGTCTACCAATGATTGCGCCATTGTACGAATATTCCATACTAAAATGAATATTCCCCGACCAATCAAATATAATACAACAACTTGCATACTTTGTAAAATTTATAAATACTTCTCACAACTATAACATTATATCAAATCCACACCATAATATTTAAAAAAAATATTTCGAGAAATTTAAATCTTTATTCATAAAATCTGGGGTCTCACACTTAATATACATACTCGCATGATCATAATGTAACCTACATAGTGTTTGATGCTATCATCTTACACATTCTAACTTTTTCATAAAAATCACACTAAGTCAACAAGGTAACTTAGTACATGTCAAGTGCCTCGTAACCACGACTCTTATGTATTAGAACACCTATACAAGTCATTTATACGTGCTCAAATGATCGGAATGTGAACATCCTATATATACATCCAAAAACTCTAAGTTTGTCTTTTGAAATCAATGTAGTCTTTAATCATGTATACTAGTGTGTGCTCAACACTTTAAGCATGCCTTTCATGTATCTATCTCATAGACGTACATATTTCATTTACTTTTAAAACATGTTTAAATAACGTATTTCATGCTTAACTAATTGAGTTCACATATCATTCATGCTTAAAGGCATAAACAACTCCATCATGCTTGCTTATAAGGTCATAATGCAAGTAAAACAGTGCTCATCAAAATTAGTTTCTAAAACTTTTAAATTTCTCTTTAAAACCCATACTAAACCGAGCTTGACAACCTTTTATGTGCAATACATCTTGGAATTACACTCCTTATCCATCCGCGCACATAACGAGGCCACATTCACATGTTTCCAAGGTCGGAACTTAAAAGACACAAGGTTCATTAAGTTTTATTTTCAAAACTTCAAGTTTTTCTTTCAAAACACTTTAAACCGAGCTATATCGATATAGAATATGCAAGGTAACTTTAAAACTACATTTCATGGACGTTTATATGCGTACATAGGGTCTAAGGTCAGAACTCAAAGGACACCAAATTCATCAACTTCCGTTTCTTAAAAACTTTAACTTTTCTTTTAGAAATCATTGTTAAAGAATTCCATTATGAGTAAACTAATCTTAGCCATATGACATGTCTATTATCATTCATTTTCATGTTATATCACTTAGAATAACATATTCCATCGTCGGGAGTACTATACTTGCGTATGTGCTCGATCGACGCCCTCTGATCGCCTCTAAATACATAACAGTCACAAAGATGACTATTTTTACCCTTCCTAAAGACCTCAAATTAAAAAACTTAAATCATAAAAGTTGTAGGTCTATTCGTCCTCGTTCCGGATCGTCTTGAATCACCTCAATCGGAGTTCGTATAAAAAAGTTATGATCATTTTATTACAAGAGGTCAAAACTGTCACAATTAGTACACATGGGGTGCGGCCGCGCCCCTTTTGCTCACCAATACCGCGCGCCCGCACTAATTAGAGGTGGGAAACGGGCGGGCGGGGCGGGGCGGGGCCGAGTGCGGGCGGGCCAAAAACGGGCCGGTCTAAAAAGGCCCGGGTTTTGGCGGGCTGAAAATGTGAGGCCCGTGGCCCGGGTTGGGCTGGGCCGGGCCGGCCCACGGGCTTCTTCCCCTATTTTTTTTTTGGCAAAATTTTGCTACACCAAAAATAGTAATAATAATAAATATTAAAAATAATAAAATAATTTATAATAAACAATAATTCTAATTACTTAAATTAACTACATATCTCAATCAATTAAAATTTTAATAGTATTATAATTTTAGATATTATTCTAAAGGCATGATTTGGGATAATGATTGATTTACTTTCCAAATAAGTAGGGGGAATGCATAATTAAGGGATAATAATTGATTTACTTTCCAAATGTACTACAATAAGTAGGGGGATTATATAATTAAGGGATAAAATTATCTGTATTATTGTGTACAGATTTTGGACTTGCAATCTAAAAAATTAGTGGTTGATTCGGATTATATATTGCTAGTAATTCAAAGTATATAATCAAATTTGATTCTTTAAAATTAATATAATTTATTTAACTTTTAAAAATAATAAATACTGTAATTAATACTAATATATAGATAATTTTAAATTTTTATAATTATATTATCTAACTTAAACTAATAAATGTTAGTTTAATAGTTTTATACTTTGAAATTATTAACTATATATCTCAATCAATTAAAATTTT
This sequence comes from Panax notoginseng, assembly GCA_016801055.1. Lineage (NCBI taxonomy): Eukaryota > Viridiplantae > Streptophyta > Magnoliopsida > Apiales > Araliaceae > Panax > Panax notoginseng. Next base: position 54,224,274 of record CM029021.1, on the reverse strand, counting down.
AATAGTATTATAAATTAGTATTATTAATTAATTACCTACATTAACTACATATCTTAATTATAATTTTTAATTATAGTTAAAATATATTGAAGATTGCATTAAAAATAAATAGTTGTTATAGCTTAGTTGATTTGAACTCTTATTTATTTACTTACAAGTCTTGTGTTCAAGCCTCACAACTCATAAGTAGTAACATTTTATTTAAAAAAAAAAAGTTCACGAGCCACTTGGGCGGGCCGGGCGCCCGCGGGTCGGGCCTCCACGGGCCGGGCCAAAAAGGCCCGGGTTTTGACGGGCTAGAAAATTGTGGCCCAAAGCCCGGTTTTTGGCGGGCGGGCCGGCCCGGCCCGCGGGCCTGGGCCATCTTTGCCAGGTCTAGCGCCAATGCTCAGCTCCAGCTTGCGCGCCCGCGCTCCTGGGCCGCGCGCCCGCGCGCCTGGGCCGCGCGCCCGGGCGAGGCTTGCCCAGATTACAGTTTCCTTAATGTTTGTACTTCAAATCTTCATAAGTTCTTCGTTTTAAGTCCGAATTAGTTGCTTTTCGATTCGTTGAACTCGTTAAACTCTTAGCTACTCATTTAGAGACTAATTATAACACTTCAAAAACATTAACAAACCCAAATATTAATCTAAAACTCATGTTCATACTAAATTTTCATATTTTGACAAATTTAGCGAATTCATTCACTACGAATTCGTTTCTCAACCAAATTGATCCGTTTAACTTCCGTTGTTTTCATTTCTAACTATATTAACAGTATCTAGCAACAATTCATGGATTACAACAATCCTTAGCCATCAAATTCATGACTCAAAAGTAACTATTTCTTGACATTTCTAAGGAATTTCAAACTTAGGAACTCAACAACATATATATTAGAATCATACCTCTTGAATGCTTAGTTTGCTTAATTTTTTCCTTTTGAGATTGCTAAACTCCTCCTTAATCTCTAGCAACTCAAACTCTTAAACTCAATTTTTGACAGACAATTCATCTAACGTGACTTGAGAAGGAGAAGGCTCTATTTATAGCAAATCTAATACTCAGTTAATAGTTTTGCACAAGAAATTAATCCAAGGGGAGGAAGAGGAATCCAGTAGATGTTAGAGAGTCGGTTACCAACTATTCCCCAGCCATTCTTATAGCAATCATCAGATCTATTTCTTAATAATGAAGGAATAGAATAGGCCAATGGCCTATTCATACGGTAGTTATATAAAAGTTACACTGATTTTGGGACACGGTTTAAGTTCAGCAATAAAGCTTAGTTTGGTTCCTTTAATTCCCAAAATGAAATTTTAATGTACCATTGTTATCATATTAAAAATTTAAAGATAAATTTTATACTCTTATCATATAATCCATGTACATTAAGTACATGCAATAAAATAACACGGTTATCTATTATTGTTCGAGTAGTTCTATAATTATTTCTACTACTCACATAACCACATTATAACCTTGTCTAATATTAATGTTTATTTAAATATTTAATTCCGTACTCAGTTTCTAGAGTACATAGATATTTAATCCTTTATGTATTAAAATTACATATGATTTCACCGTACCACTTGGTATCTTATATCATTAATCCCAATTAAATGTCACACTTCATCATAATGCTAAATTATTTAGCTTACTTAAATAATTACATACATATAATATGTACAACCTTTACACTTAGAATAATTAATATTTACTCTATTATTTAAATTATACATTATACGTATAATTATTTGATTGTCCCAAGACAACTTCTTCAACCATTACATTTAGCCACATCTCAAATATTAAACCCTTTCATATATTACATATTATGTAATATATAAAAATACGAAAATTAATTAACATAATCATTTCCTTTTCTTTATGTAAAACACATATATTAATTCACCATTTTACTTAAGTGAATTACTCCTTTCATCCAATCTATATATTTAACCATATCCCAATATTAGTCAATAATTCTCTAACCAATATTTATCTAAAGATATATCGACTTTCTTCTCTCGTCAACAACGTACATATATACAAGTCCAAACCTAGCACACATCGAGTCTTTAATGGTATTCAATATAGTACACTGAGTGGTTTCCCACAAACAACCAACAAATTAGTTTCCGTCTCGTCTACAATGTTTTCACAGTGAGTTAGATCGGTTACTAATTCATATATACCTCTGCTCTCTGAAGGAATCATTTAGCCCAGCTCCTATACATTAACCATTAAAGGGTACGGTTGTACTGCCTTAGACTTGATACCCACTCGTACATATACTCAAAAAATTGGTGATCATCAAAGATATTTTAATATCACCAACTTACTATGATAAAATAATTTTACATAAATTATTTAATATCAATAGATACATTCTTATCCATCTTCTTACTAATTCATCTCTACAATTCATCACAAATATATAATAATGATATATATTCATTAAACATAACATTACATATTACATAGCTCATATTACCCTATGTAACGTAATATCACACCTCACAATACAATATCTATACTCATTCGAACCCATCTCATGCTTTAAGAATTTTATTCACTAAATTCTTATTTTAATATTTTCTAAAAATTCGGGTTCTTACATGATTGATAAAGTTCAATAATATCGGAGGAGATTGATTTATTATTTAAATAGATGCTTTTGAACCATGTTTAGGTTCTAGTAGATGTACATGATAGTAGTTTACGATGTTTAATACATGTTAAGTTATAAAGTTGTACTTTACATTACATCTCTTCGATTCAAATTTATATCATGAATCGTTACAACAAAATAACTATACAAAGTCTTACATCATAAATAGATATCCATATACACCGGATAGCTCAACTTACAATTCAACAACATGTTATATTCAAAATATTCAATACATTTTTCATAAAACATAAGTAATCTTCACGAATATGGATCTCTATAATTCACTTAGTACATATCCTTACCTTGAAATTTTGACCTGTAAAAATTATTATTTGCAAGAGTGAGCTCGACAGCTCAGCAAGTTCTAGCAGTTTTCATGCATCACATAGCACATAATAATATGCCCAACATACATATCCTAATAATTAAAGTAACATGGCATACATGCTTTAATTCACATAGCAAATATAAAGATTGAGTTCCTTACTCAATCATCATTATTTAACCAAAATAATGTAGTCATAAATTGACTTTAACATTTCATAATTTCAACATGTATAACATATCATGCTCGCTTACAACACATATAACATATCCTGCAATTTAAAATAGTTCATCAAGTTCACGTAGAAAATAGGAACCGAAAGACTTGCCTTGATCGTTGTTTACCAATAATAGATTAACAGCTTACAGCTATCTGCACTTCACGTGCCTTACACAATTATATAATCATACACATCAACTATTAGTTACATAACAACACATAGTAATTGTAATGTAAACTCTACTCCACATCTCATAATCCTTCCTGTTAATTAGCACACAATGTTCAATTAGATTGTGTTAACTTTTCGACTTATGTAATATTCAAAATTCATTCAAGTGTTTAAGTATTGCTAGGAATACTTATGAATTTTATATTAAACCTATTCCATATCTCATAATGTTCATTAACACTTGTCACGACGTTTCGACGTTCATTCGTCACACGCCCGAATCGTCTCTCTTGTGTATGCTTAGTGTGCTTACATAACTTATCTAATACATCATTTATTAATGTTAATCATCATTATATTTACTAACATTCATGCTTTATAACTTAGGACACCATCTTTTATCGTCAGGAGCATTACACTTGCATATGTGCATGCCCGACGCCCTCTGATTGCCTCCTAATACATATCAGTTCTATAAATGACCATTTTGACCCCTGCTCCCAATCTCAAATTGAAAACCTTAAAGAACAATAGTTGTAGGGCTATTCTTCCTCGTTCCGGATCATCTTGAATCACCTCAATCCGAGTTCGTATGAAAAAGTTATGGTCATTTTACTATAGAAGGTTAAAACTGTCCGACCGTGTTAGCTATTCCGGCGCTGCAGCGCCGCAAATAGCCTTGGGGGCCGCGCTGCAGCGCCCCTTAGCAGTATGCACACATTTTTATTTTCCAGTTTTACTGTTCTTATGAATTTTTGACCCTTTCTCCTTCCAACCTTCATAACTTGAGTTATACACACCCAAATCAGTCCATTTACGATTCTATAGATTCGTAATTCATAGAACTACAACATACTAGACTTATAACAAATTTACAAAAACACTAACTAGCCTATATCTTGACCCAAAACTCATGTTCATATTAAACTTTTATATTTTAATATATTTAGCGAATTCATTCACTACGAATTCGTTTCTTAACCAAATATATTCATTCAACTTGCGTTCTTTTCGTTTCTTATCGTATTAACACAATCCATCACCAATTTTACAATTATACTATGAATTAAACATCAATTTGATAGTTTCAAAAGCCATTCACAGAAAATCATTATGAACAAAATTCCTCTTGTTTATCAAAATTACATGAATTGAATTGCTAGAACAACCATATAACTCATAATATATCATAATATAACCCATATTACACATAACTCATGCTCACATCAAAGATTTAAGAAAAATTTTCAACATAACTTCATAATCAAACACTATGAACATGATTTCATCATGTTCATCATATCTTTGTGAATTGAAACTTTTGAACAACTATAAAAATCTCATGTAAGCGTATATATATACATACATATATATATATACACACACACACACACACACACATCCCATTCATATATCAAAATTATGAAGTTTCACCAAAAGATTTTTACATAGAACTCTAAATCTATGAAAACATAGAAGAACATGATTTTAAAACTTATTTTTACAACAATTGTATTGTGAAAATCCTTTCCTGACATACAATCACATATGAAAACATATGAACACCATATATACATATAAGTTCATAATCATGAAAACCTAATTTTATAAAGACTAAATACAAAACATCTTAATTTAGTATAAGAGTTAGTTTGATACTTTTCTAGGTTGATTTAGGAGAAAAGATGGAGATGATGAAAGCTTTTCTTTTATTTTCTCAAGGTTTCTCTTCTTCTTCTTCTTCTTCTTCTTCTTCTTCTTCTCTGTATTCTCTCTTCTTCTCTTTGTTCTTAGTTTAGACTTAGGTTTAGAAAATTAACGTAACTTAGTGTATATACAATATACATATAACACATATAATTATAGAATATGCAACTCCCAATATAATTACATATACTAATTATCAATTTAATATACACGTTACAAAAATTAGAATTTTAAAAGCCCTAAGGCTTGTTTGGCAAAACCATATTATTTAAAAAATCAGGTTTTAATAGTTAAGGTCTTGTTTGGGTAAAACAAGTTTAAAACAAAAGTAAGGTCTTGTTCGGAAAAATGGTTTTAAAAACTCTTTTAACTCTTTTAATAGATCCTTTAACACATATTCTTAATGTTATCCTTTAATTAATTAAATCTTAACATTAATTTAATTAATTAAAAGTTTAACATCAATTAATCACATAAAAATGTCACATTATAATTACTCGTTAATTATAACTTCATGTAACAATTACCACATCACTACATTATCTCAATTAAATTAGAACTATAACATAAAATTATTACATGTTAATTAAATATTAAATAATCATTTAATTAATATAATACACTTAATTATATTACTCCATATTAATCACATAATCTCAATAAATAATTCAATTAAAATATTTATTTACTTCAATGAATATTAAATTAACATTTAAATTCTCTTCACACCAATTCACATATTTCACAATATATACACCTCATAATAAGAATTTTAATTATTAAATTCTTATTTTAATAACTTATGAAAATTCAGGTTGTCACATCCTTCCCTCCTTATAAGGTTTCCGTCCTCGGAATCAAAGAAACCTCCCTTACTCAGTTTTTACCAAATCTCTTTTCAAAATTTACTCGGGATATTACATTCACCCTTTCTTCTAAGAATTTCGTTCTCGAAATTTTATCTATTAATCTTTATTCATTCAATTCTATCAAAATAGATTTTACGTTAATAATTTATTCATTTATTGGGTTCTATAACCACTTTCTTTTCACAAAGATCTTTCAACAATTATTAACTTTTCTATTAAAAGTTTTACATTATTCTTTGATAACTCATCTCTTTCTCACTTCAAAATTTCTTTTCTCACTTAATCAATATATTCATCATTCAGTGTCGCATTCTACAACTTACTTCCTTCTAAGGAATATCATCCTTACTACATTCACCTTTTAGAATAGCAAGAATCTTCCACAGTTGCTCAATAATTGGGAAGCAGTATGAATAACTCAGGAATTTAAAAGATTCCAAATCATACTGAGGGGTTATAAGACCTTGAACTACGTCCACGATTATAAGTACTCTTTCAACTTAAACCTTAACAGTCATTAGACTATAGGGACTCCCGTACTTAGGGTGTTAAGCCTTTCGTACGATGTATTGTGCACAAACATCTAAATACTATGCGTATATGTCCATAGTTATAAGTATTCTTTCAACTTAAACTTTAACAGTCATAAGACTATAGGGACTCCTCATGGATCAGCCCTTCGTATAATGTATTATGCACAAATATCTAAATGCATTGCGTAAAATAACTCCCCTATAATAGGGTTGTTCATCTCAGCTTTTTAACATCTGAATCCGCTACTTTTCAAGAAACGCTTGAATTTCATGAATATTTTTCAATATTCGTCTAGCTGAATCAAATAGCATAGACTTCTACAATAATATGGACATCAATCAAAATATACATATATATATATATATATATATATATATATATATATATTCTCATATCTTAAAAAAATCTCAAAAATCTTTTTATGACGTCATGATACCGCACTGTATTTACAGTCTGCATGAGGATTCCGTCATTTGGTGATTTTATCATACTACATCATACCATAGTGGGCTAACGATCCTTAGATCACATCCAACACTAAGTAATACTACATTGATGACTCTATCGTTTTTATCATCTCTGCACCAGGTTCCATGATGAATTGATGATATAAAAAATACATTTTGATATATTTCAAATTATTTTTGTCTAGCCAAAGTAATTAGCATAGACATACAAATAACGATATTATTTTTAAAACTCCTTGGCTTCATCATTTGATCCAAGGTTTTTCAAGAAAATAAAAGTGCAAACATCAGCACGAAGTCAATAAATTTTGAAAGTCTAGCATATCTAGTAGATTTAGAATATCCAGGTAACCATCAACTTCAATCTTTACTCCATTACTTCATTACTTAACCAATTCTTTTTATTTCTAGCACCACCAATACTCTTATACTAAATATTCTTGTATTTCACCTTACAATCTTCCTATACCCCCAATATAATTCATCAAACTTACTACACATTGAAAGTTCAGGAACTTGCCATAATAATATGAGTTTAAGAACTTATCTTAGTCAGACCATAGGCGTCCATTCGCTGAGGGGTTCAAAACATACCATATTATTATGAGTCACGAACTTACCATATACATTAGTTTTAAGAACTCGCACCTAACCCTAATAATATCTAACTAACTTAATAGTTTCTAATTATCAAATATACACATGAGAAAAGAATCACCTTTTCGCCACATATACATTGATAGCGCGATGCCAACATTCCAATGGTTATCAATGTGATAAATGAGTGCAAGCACAAAACCCTCGCCCATACAAAGGTTTGTACAACTCAGACACCACATGAGTCCTCAATTGAAATTTCACCTAACTCTATCGTGCCTATAACTTGCTCTTTGCTCGATACGAATTCCTCGTATCACATTATCTATAACTCCTCATGAGTTTATCTTGTACTATTTCATAGTACATCATCTTCATAGAATCAAGGTATAATTATTCAAACATTATAGACCATCTTCCTTTTATAACTTAAACAGATCACGTCGTGATCTTATTCTATAATCATCTCCCTTAAAATTATTTTTTTAACTAGTGATCGTTTTGTTTTTCGATCCTCTTTGTTTCCTTTTTTCATTATTTACGATTTCATTTCTGCTTTTAATCTTACAGACTTTGTCTATTCATCATTATTCGTTATCTTGGCTATTGGAGTTAGAAAACTCCTATTTCTTATCTTTATGTCTCTTTAAGATTCTTCTTTGAATTTTCTTGTTTATATAATAATTCTTCCTTTAAGAATATCTAACTTCATTTACATTGCTCAACATCAATCAATATACATTTTGAATCAAATATTCATCTTTGCACTACGGGCTAAAGATATTCATTTGTATCACCAGTTGGTCATGTTCATCTCAACACTTGTTAATCTTTGCACTACAAGCCAAAGATATTCATCATGTAATCATACATCTTTGCACTACAGGCCAAAGATATTCATCAAGTATCACCATTTCAGACTGAGGATGATGAAAAATATTTTAAAGAACGAATCCAGTGAGATAAAGGACACGATTAGGGATTCATAATTTAGTTTATTCTAGTTCAAGAATATTCCATAATAATCAATTGTGGAGCAAAATTCAAGAATAAAGTTCAAAACATAGATCCAATCAAAGATATGAACCATAACAGACAACTTGGATACAGAAAAGAAAACTCAAGGAATTTCTGATCATTTCAGGAATTATAGAAGCAATACTTACTGTAGTAAGTTTAGAGTTAGGAATCTGAAATGAACAATATACGAAACTATAAATGAATTTTCAACTGTCATGTGGTAGTCCACGTAGACAAATCATTTCCATAATTTAATAACAATTGAATACGAATGGTTATTCACCAGGCATGCTGTAGTTCGCGTAGACATGTTATTCCCATAGAATAATAAAGAATGGAATAACAAAAGGATTTCACCATGCATGCGGTAGTCCGCGTAGATAGGTTATTCCAACAGAATAATAAAGAATGGAATAACGAAAAGATTTCACCATGCATGCGATAGTCCACGTAGACAGGTTATTCCAACAGAATAATAAAGAATAGAATAACAACTGTAAGACCCCAACTTTTATAAATAAAGATGAATTTTCTATAAATATCATTTTTGAATATTATGGAGTTAATTTGATATAATGTTATAGTTGTGGGTAATATTTATAAATTTTGTGAAGTACGCAAGTTGTTATATAATATTCGATTGGTCGGGAAATATTCGTTTTAAAAGGGAATATTCGTACAATGGCACAATCATTGGTGGACTCCACAACGGAATTATTGTCGGATTGAGAAAACGACAAAAATATTTTATTAAAAATAACGGCGGAAGTTTTACCATTGTTACTGTTGAACTACTCGGTAGTAAAAGTACAGTAATACGTGTGGTTGCATAGTAGCACACGGTATTGATTATTAATGCTTATGTGAGAAGTCACTCAGTTTGATTCAATTATTGTCAGTTAATAATATGAATTATTTAGCGATAATGACGTTTTGTTTTATTCGTATTATTAACGTAATAAAACAGAAACATCTTTTTATATAAAACAGAATACTTTATTAAAGTTATTCTATAAATAGAATATATTATATTTTATTTAAAATTTTTTTCTTTAAATATGGACCGTCAGATTAAAGTAATCAATCTGGACCGTTCATGAATTAGTTACTATGCATTCTATTTTTCTATAAATAGCAGCTCATTCCTTTATTATTTCTTACGAATTCACTGAACTCTAGAGAGAGAAGCTATAGAGAGAAACTATAGAGAGAGAGAGAAGAAGAGTATTCTGCTACTTAACTACTTCCTTACTTCAGCTCTTCTTTAAAATGGTAAGTGGTGTTATTTTTTCTTATTCATGAAGAGAACTGTTGTTATTCCATTTGTTATTATTCTGTTGGAACATCCTGTCTGTGTGTTTTACACCGGACCTGGTTCCATTTTTATTATTATTCTGTTGGAACATCCTGTCTGTGTGTTTTACACCGGACCTGATTCCGTCTTGTTATTATTCTGTTGGAACATCCTGTCTGTGTGTTTTACACCGGACCTGGTTCCATTATTTATTATTCTGTCAGAATATCCTGTCTGTGCGTTTACGCCGGACCTGGTTCCATTATTTATTATTCTGTCGGAATATCCTGTCTGTGCGTTTACGCCGGACCTAGTTCCATTATTTATTATTCTATTGGAATAACTTGTCTGTGCGGTCTATCGCATGCATGGTGATTTCTTTTGTTATTCCATTCTTTATTATACTCAGTTGGTTAAGTTTTGACTTCTATACTCCATGAAATTTGTGGAATATCCTTGATAATTGCGTTTCATCCAGTATCTTTTCATGAAAATATTCTTTTAAGCATTCTTGAATTTTACTCCACAAAGCAGTATCATGTTGACAATTTGGACGTTGTTAATTCTTGGATAAATTAATTTTTGAACTTGTTTTATTGAATTCTTATATCATTGTCATCCTCCTCATGTTTATAAAATGTTAAAAGTCATCTGTGGCATGTAGTGCATAGATGGACTTGGTATGATTATGACCAGGAATTATTCGGTATAATCATGACCGTAATGTTACAAATGATGTGGTAAAAGTCCTCATTGGCCCGTAGTGCATTGATGGATAGTTGTTGGCATGATCATGACCATTAATGAATACACGAATATCCTTGGCCGTAGTGCAGGGGTGATTCGATGATGTGGATTATTTTATTAAGCTTAGTCTCAGCGATAGCAGTGTTGAAAAAACCTTTTAAATCATAAAAGATAGTAGAGTTTATTTTCTACTTGACTCTTTTAATGGATTGCTTGTTCCGCTGCAGTTAAACTTGATGTCTATTATATTTTATCAGTTTAATATTGTTGAAGGCTAATGATAATTTATTCTGCATTATCTTAGTCATAATATTTCTTACTGGGCTAGTTGAGCTCACCCTTTCTTTTACTGTTCTGCTCAGGAAATGAGAACGTAGCTGGGGCAAGTCGGGAAACGGAGTGATGGTTCGAATGATAGTATTAGTTAGTAGTCCTCACTATTCTATGTAATAGTGTGTTAATAAATGTAATGAGGACTCTTTTTGAGTATGAATACTCTCTAGAAGATAATATTTATATTCAAACTCACAGTTTATGTTTTGTCATCTTGTACACGACAGTTGTATTAGTAAGTTGTATTTATATTCTGTACTTCGTATCTGACGACCCAAGATGGATGATGTATACCTAATTTTGGGGGCGTCACAGTTGGTATCAGAGCTTAGGGATATGATCCCTGGCTAAGATGTGCGAATAGAACTAGGAGGGGAGAGACGGGGAATTCCTTCGCTAGTATGACCTACCTAAGTTTATTTGCATGGTATTTAATTGGTCGGTCATAATATAAGGATAATATATGACATATCAATTAACTTTTATTTTGTGGCAGTATCTGAAAATGGCATCTGAGAATGTTGAGAATAGCAATGGAGCACAGGCGACTGTTGATTCACCACATATCAATAATCAGGATAATGTGCATCAGGAAGGTGACAATCCTCATGCAAACAACAACACTGACCAGATGATGAATGATGGAATGCTCAGAAACTTTATGCAGTTCATGCAACAGCAGGCGAGAGCGGCTCCTGTCCAAAATATAGGTGGAAACACTGAAAACTCTCGGACGGTCACCGTTAAATAGTTCAAGGAGCTGGGACCACCAGAGTTTAAGGGAGAGCCAAAACCACTTATAGCGGAAACATGGATAAAGCAGATTACCAAGATATTTGATGTTTTGGGATGCTCCGAGGAGCAAAAGGTTCCCTTTGCCGCCTTTATGTTGTGAGGAGAGGCAGATTACTGGTGGGAATCGATTAAGTGTACTCAACCTGCTGCACTGAAGATGTCTTGGGAGAAGTTCCAAGAGCTGTTCAATGACAAATACTTTCCCGAAAGTGTTCGTCACATGAAGGAGGTGGAGTTCATCAAATTGGAGCAGAATAATATGACCGTGTCGTAGTATGAGGCTAAATTTGCTGAGTTATCCTGGTTTACGTCCCACTTGGTGGATAATGAAGAGCGAATGACACGAATATTTTTGTGAGGTTTGAAACCTGAGATACGTCAACATCTTATCTCTCATAAACTGTGTTTGTATTCAGATGTTGTGAATAGGGCTCAGTTAGTGAAGCGCGATAACGAGTCAACGCAATCAAAAGAGAGCAGTCGACAAAATGATAATACCAGTGAGAGCAGTCATCGAAGCGGTGACAACAAGCGTGGAGGAAATCAACAGGCCAGAAATGGTAACCACTTCGGTGGTAATCAGGGCCAAAACAATAAGAATGGTCATTTCAAGAAGAGGAGATTCAACAATGATGGAAAGACGTCAGCACCAGCACCTGTTGTTAAGGAAGGAGAACGACCACCTATCATATATTTTAAATGCGGAGGGGAGGGGCACATCAGTCCAAACTGCGCGATGCCGTCTAAAGCATGTTATAATTATGGAAGAGAAGGTCATTTAGCTCGATTTTGTCGTTTACCAAAAATAAGTTCAGCCAAGATGGAGACACCAAAGGCCGTCCCAGAAAAGTCAAAACCGGTAGTGCAAGGGAGAGCGTTTGTTGTGACCTCCCAGAAAGCAAGGAACCCGAATGAGGTCATCACGGGTAAGCTTATTATAAACTCTAACGAAGTCTATACTTTATTTGATACCGGTTCTACCCATTCTTTTATTTCTCCTACTTGCACTCATCGATTAAATTTGATTTCGGAGAAATTAGACTTTGACTTATCTGTTGAAACTCCATTGGGAGAAACCTTCATTACATCCACGATTTATAAGTCTTGTTTGGTTCAAGTTGGTACCCACACATTACCTGTCGATCTTATTTCATTAAAAATATTTGCATTTGACGTGATTCTAGGGATTGATTGGTTAACTACTCATCATGCAAAAATTGATTGTTTTCGTAAGGTTGTTAGCTTTCATATTCCTAATAGACCTATTATGCCAATTCAAGCAACCAAACCATTAAAATCAATCGTTGTCATCTCAAGCCATAAAGCTATTCGTTTATTGAAAAACGGATGTCAAGCTTTCTTAGCTCATGTCACGGATCTAAACAAAAATACGTCAGTTTTGAATGATATTTCTATTGTTAATAAATTCCCTGACGTATTTCCTGAAGAACTTCATGGCCTACCCCCAGAGCGTGAAATTGAATTTTGTATCAACCTTGAACCCGGTACAAAACCCATTTCCAAAATCCCATATCGAATGGCTCCTATTGAACTTCAGGAGTTAAAGATCCAACTGCAGGAATTGTTAGACATTGGCTTTATTCGTCCTAGTACTTCTCCTTGGGGTGCTCCTGTGCTATTCGCGAAAAAGAAAGATGGAAGTATGCGACTTTATATTGATTATCGGGAGTTGAATCATGTCACCATCAAAAACAGGTACCCATTGCCACATATTGATGACTTGTTTGACCAGTTGCAAGGAGCACAATTCTTTCCAAAGATCGATCTTCGTTCTGGATATCATCAGCTGAAGGTTAGAACTGAGGATATTCCAAAAACGGCTTTTAGAAATCGGTACGGGCATTATGAATTCCTAGTCATGTCCTTTGGATTGACTAATGCTCCTGCTGCCTTCATGGATATGATGAACCAGGTATTCAAGGAATATTTAGATCACTTTGTGGTTGTCTTTATTGATGACATCCTTATTTATTCCAAAAGCCGTGAAGATCATGAGCAACACTTGAGGCTGGTACTCCAAAAGCTTCATGAATACAAGCTTTATGCCAAGTTGAAGAAATGCGAGTTCTGGCTGGAGGAGGTAGCATTCTTTGGGCACGTAGTATCAAGTCGTGGAATATCGATTGACCCGACAAAGATTGAAGCTATTCAAAGCTGGGAGCAACCTAAATCAGTGACCAAAGTACGTAGCTTTCTTGGTTTAACTGGTTATTATCCGAGATTCGTGGAAGGATTTTCTCGAATCGCTACTCCATTAACTCAGCTGACTCGGAAAGATACAAAGTTCAGTTGGAGCGAAGAATGTGAGCAAAGTTTTTAAGAACTCAAGAGGAGACTCATTTCAGCACCTGTTCTAACAATACCATCTGGCTCGGAGGGATTTGTCATCTACAGTGATGCTTCGAGCAAAGGGTTGGGATGCGTTCTCATACAACATGGAAAAGTCATAGCCTATGCATCAAGACAACTCAAGGAATATGAGAGGAATTATCCTACTCATGATCTAGAGTTGGCAGCTGTTGTCTTTGCACTTAAAATTTGGAGGCATTACTTGTATGGGGAGAAGGTGGAGATCTTTACGGATCATAAAAGCCTCAAATATTTCTTCACTCAAAAGGAACTCAACATGCGACAACGACGTTGGCTTGAACTGTTGAAAGATTATGATCATACCATTCAATACCATCCTAGAAAAGCGAACGTGGTAGCTGACACATTGAGTAGAAGATCATATGCAAGTACGAGTGCAATATTATCAACACAAAGGCCCATTTTGTGTGACTTGCAAAGGATGGAGATAAAGTTAAAGACTCCAGGAACCCATGTGATGATGGCGAATATACGAGTAGAGCCAACTTTAATCGATAAAGTTAAAGCTGCTCAAGCTACAGACCTGGAGCTGATGCGTATGAGGAAGAAAGTGCAAGAAGGTGCTATGCCGGAAGCAAGAATCAATGAAGAAGGAATACTTCGAGTCAACTGCAGACTTTGTGTTCCTAACAACCCTGATTTAAAGTATGAAATCATGATGGAGGCGCACAACACACCGTTTGCAATCCATCCTGGAAGTATCAAAATGTATCATGATCTTCGTCATACATTTTGGTGGAGCAATATGAAGAGAGAGATAGCGTTGTTTATCTCAAGGTGTCTAACTTGTCAACGAGTCAAAGCGGAGCATCAAGTACCAAAAGGTCCATTGCAACCACTTAAAATTCCAGAATGGAAGTGGGAGCACATTACCATAGATTTCGTTACCGGTCTTCCTAAGGTTTCTCAAGGTATAGATGCGATTTGGGTCATTGTTGATAGATTGACCAAGTCTGCTCATTTCTTACCGATACGAGAAACTTATACACTTGAACGTCTTGCTCGTATGTACATAAACGAGATTGTAAGACTGCATGGTATGCCAGTATCCATAGTTTCTGACCGAGACCCAAGATTCACTTCACGATTTTGGGTTAGTTTACAAAAAGCTATGGGCACGGAGTTACGATTTAGTTCAGCATATCATCGTCAGACGGACGGACAATCAGAGAGGACTATTCACACTCTGGAAGATTTATTAAGACTTTGTGTCTTTGACTTCAAGGGAAGTTGGGACAAGTTCTTACCATTGGTGGAGTTTTCCTATAACAACAGTTATCAAGCAAGTATTGACATGGCTCCATTCGAAGCATTGTATGGAAGAAAATGTCGTTCTCCAGTATGCTGGGATGAGGTGGGTGAAGCAACGTTGTTGGGACCGGAGTTGGTACATATGACTACAGAAAAGATTCAAACGATCCGACAACGTATAAAAACCTCACAAGATTGACAAAAGAGTTATGCTGATCTTCATTGAAAGGACGTAGAATTTGATGTAGGAGATCATGTGTTCTTACGTGTTTCTCCATGGAAAGGAGTTACGAGATTTGGAAAGAGAGGAAAGCTCAATCCTCGATTCATCGGTCCATTTTAAATCCTCGATCGAGTAGGAACTGTGGCTTATAGACTCGCTTTACCGCCAAGTATGTCTCGTGTTCATAACATTTTTCACATATCCATGTTACGCAAATATGTGGAAGACCCGAACCACATTATTGAGTTAGAACTGGACGAAATAGCGGAGGATTTGACGTATGAAGAAGTTCCTGTTCAAATCCTGGATAAGAAGGAACATATTCTAAGCTCCAAGGTTATACCTCAAGTCAAAGTTTTGTGGAGAAACCACGATGTTGAGGAAATGACTTGGGAGTTAGAATTTGAAATGAAATCAAGGTATCCTTACCTCTTCGACATACCAGGTACGTACCCTAATTTCGAGGGCAAAATTTCATAAGAAGGGGAGGTTGTAAGATCCCAACTTTTATAAGTAAAGATGAATTTTCTATAAATATCATTTTTGAATATTATGTAGTTAATTTGATATAATGTTATAGTTGTGGGTAATATTTATAAATTTTGTAAAGTACGCAAGTTGTTATATAATATTCGATTGGTCGGGAAATATTCGTACAACGACACAATCATTGGTGGACCCCACAACAGAATTATTGTCGGATTGAGAAAACGACAAAAATATTTTATTAAAAATAACGGCGGAAGTTTTACCATTGTTACTGTTGAACTACTCGGTAGTAAAAGTACAGTAATACGTGTGGTTGCATAGTAGCACACAGTATTGATTATTAATGCTTATGTGAGAAGTCACTCAGTTTGATTCAATTATTGTCAGTTAATAATATGAATTATTTAGCGATAATGACGTTTTGTTTTATTCGTATTATTAACGTAATAAAATAGAAACATCTTTTTATATAAAACAGAATACTTTATTAAAGTTATTCTATAAATAGAATATATTATATTTTATTTAAAAGATTTTTCTTTAAATATGGACCGTCAGATTAAAGTAATCAATCTGGACCGTTCATGAATTAGTTACTATGCATTCTATTTTTCTATAAATAGCAGCTCATTCCTTCATTATTTCTTACGAATTCACTGAACTCTAGAGAGAGAAGCTATAGAGAGAAACTATAGAGAGAGAGAAGAAGAGTATTCTGCTACTTAACTACTTCCTTACTTCAGCTCTTCTTTAAAACGGTAAGGGGTGTTATTCTTTCTTATTCATGAAGAGAACTGTTGTTATTCCATTTGTTATTATTCTGTTGGAACATCCTGTCTGTGTGTTTTACACCGGACCTGGTTCCGTTTTTATTATTATTCTGTTGGAACATCCTGTCTGTGTGTTATACACCGGACCTGGTTTCGTCTTGTTATTATTCTGTTGGAACATCCTGTCTGTGTGTTTTACACCGGACCTGGTTCTATTATTTATTATTCTGTCAGAATATCCTGTCTGTGCGTTTACGCCGGACCTGGTTCCATTATTTATTATTCTGTCGGAATATCCTGTCTGTGCGTTTACGCCGGACCTGGTTCCATTATTTATTATTCTGTTGGAATAACCTGTCTGTGCGGTCTATCGCATGCATGGTGATTTCTTTTGTTATTCCATTCTTTATTATACTCAGTTGGTTAAGTTTTGACTTCTATACTCCATGAAATTTGTGGAATATCCTTGATAATTGCGTTTCATCCAGTATCTTTTCATGAAAATATTCTTCTAAGCATTCTTGAATTTTACTCCACAAAGCAGTATCATGTTGACAATTTGGACGTTGTTAATTCTTGGATAAATTAATTCTTGAACTTGTTTTATTGAATTCTTATATTATTGTCATCATCCTCATGTTTATAAAATGTTAAAAGTCATCTGTGGCATGTAGTGTATAGATGGACTTGGTATGATTATGACCAGGGATTATTCGGTATAATCATGACCGTAATGTTACAAATGATGTGGTAAAAGTCCTCATTGGCCCGTAGTGCATTGATGGACAGTTGTTGGCATGATCATGACCATTAATGAATACACGAATATCCTTGGCCGTAGTGCAGGGGTGATTCGATGATGTGGATTATTTTATTAAGCTGAGTCTCAGCGATAACAGTGTTGAAAAAACCTTTTAATTCATAAAAGATAGTAGAGTTTATTTTTTACTTTACTCTTTTAATGGATTGCTTGTTCCGCTGCAGTTAAACTTGATGTCTATTATATTTTATCAGTTTAATATTGTTGAAGGCTAATGATAATTTATTCTGCATTATCTTAGTCATAATATTTCTTACTGGGCTAGTTGAGCTCACCCTTTCTTTCACTGTTCTGTTCAGGAAATGAGAACGTAGCTGGGGCAAGTCGGGAAACGGAGTGATGGTTCGAATGATAGTATTAGTTAGTAGTCCACACTATTCTATGTAATAGTGTGTTAATAAATGTAATGAGGACTCCTTTTGAGTATGAATACTCTCTAGAAGATAATATTTGTATTCAAACTCACAGTTTATGTTTTGTCATCTTGTACACGACAGTTGTATTAGTAAGTTGTATTTGTATTCTGTACTTCGTATCTGACGACCCAAGATGGATGATGTATACCTAATTTTGGGGGCGTCACAACAACCCTTACAAGTATTAAAAGAAAATAACTCTCTTCATGAATACGAAAAAAATAATACCCCTTACGAATACAACAAATAATATCCCTTACCTTAGTAAAAGATTGAATACTGAAGTAGAGTAGTAGCATAATACTCTTCTTCTTGCTCTCTATGGTTTCTCTCTCTAGAGTTTCAGTGAATTTGTAACAAATAATGAAGGAATGAGCTTCTATTTATAGAAAAAAGAACTGAATAGTAACTAATTCACGAACGGCCCAGATTAATTTACTTTTAAACGGACGGTCCATATTGATTTACTATTAAAACTTAAAGTAACGGTCCATACTGATTTACTATTAAAACTTTAAACCAGCGATCCATATTGATTTACTATTATAACTTTCCACCAACGGTCCATATTGATTTACAATAATATCTTCAACCAACGGGCTGAAAAATTAGCACATCCCCTCATGGAATAATATGCCAAACTTATAACAAACACCTCATAACAAACCCCTCTATTTATATCAAAAATTGAATATATAATTACCACAAATGACTTATATTTAATAAACACATTTTTAATCTATTAACAATTATCCATCATTAATATTATAACTCACAATATTTAACAACCAGATCATTCCCAGGAAAGAGGGGGCTTTTCGATAAGAATTTCTTCCTATTGGCGCGCAATTAGGTGACCAAACCTCTCCTCGACAGAACTTTCTAGACATCGTCAATATTGCAAATAATAATATGAATAACTTTATCGTCTCAATTATTGATTAAATAATATAAAATATTATGTAGATGATACTGTGACAATAATTGAATCAAATAACGTGCGATACTATGCAGCAATAATTGAGTATAACTGAGTGACTTCTCACGTAAGCATCAATAATTAATACCGTGTGCTACTATGCAACCACGTGTATTACTGTACTTTTATCACCGGGTATTTTAACAGTTTAACGGTATCAATTACGCCGTTATTTATAAAAACTCAAACTTGTCATTTTTTTCATCCGATCGTTTTCCGTTATGGGACCCACAAATGGCTGTGCTATCGTACGAATATTCTCCGACAGTAAGAATATTCCACGACCAAACGAATATTCCCCGACAACAGTGAATATTTTATAACCACTTGCTTATTTTGTAAAATTTGCACATTTCACCCATAACCAAAGCATCATATCAAATTAACACATTATTATTCACAATAATTTGATTTTATTTATAAAAAGTTAGAGTCTTACAACCTCCCCTCCTTATGAAATTTAGTCCTCGAAATTGACGTACATACCTGGTATTTCGAAAATGTGAGGATACCTCATTTTTATTTTTGATTCTAACTCCCAGATCATTTTCTCAATAGCATGGTTCCACCACAAAACTTTAACTTGTGATATAATCTTTGTGCGTAAGACATTCTCCTTTCTATCCAAGATCTTGACAGGTACTGATAAGTACGTTTGATACTTACTTATCCGATATCTGTTACTTGAATTAGTTGCTTATACTCATGTTTCTTAGTTACTTTTCATACATTTCGTGTTCATTTTGTAGATCTTATGCTTGGGAACGGTGTGAGCGACTAATGGTATGAAAACGCAAGGAAAAGCAATCCGGACATCGTTTGGGCTTTATGTTCATTTCATGTTCTTGGCTTGGAACTTGGATTATGTTGTAGAGCATCTTCTTAGCTTTTCGAAATATCTTGAATCATTTCAATCGGAGTTCAGATGCAAGAGTTATGACATTTGTACCAACAGACGTTAAAATTCAATGTTTTGGTTGGCCATTTACAGAGTTGTCACTTCCAACCAAATTTCAGCCTTCATCCGTCCATTATTTCTCAATTATCAAAGAATGAAAGTTGTAGAGCTCGTTGATAGCTTCGATTTGATAGGTGGCAGGCTCCGTAACTCTTCCCGGATCAAAAGTTATGAACGTTTTACCAGAGGACACTGCAGCAGAAAACAAGCAGCGCGGGCGCGCGAATTCCTGCTCGGCCGCACGAGTCCCTGGACAAAAATTATGCGTTTTGCTACTTTAGCACGGGCACGCCGAACTCTAGGCCATTTCCAGCGCGGTCGTGCCACTTCTGATGTTGACTAGAGTTGACTTTTCACTAAATAGTGCAATTGAAGCGTAATTGAGAGGGGGGTTCAATTAGGGCTTATAAATAAGACGTATTATCAGTATGTAAAGGGGATTCCACCCCTTGGGGGATCACGTAGCTATTATTGCTTTCTCTTTAATTTCAACAAGTAGAATAGAGTTAGATTAGATTAGAACCCTAGATTAGATTAGAGTTGAAGATTTAAGCAATTGGAGAGCATAGGAAATTCAGAATTGGAGCAAGAGAGATCAGATTTGCATTCCAAATTCCCTAACTTCTCTTTACTTCTATCTTTATTTCTCAATGTATACACAATTGTGGATTATGGATTTTGATTCTATGATGAACTAAACTCTATTTTGAGATTGCAATGAAATCTATTACCTAGTTTATTTTGACATACTTCATTGTTAGCCTTATTGATTGCTATAAGATTGTTTATTAAGATTCATGCTAATTTGCTTAGTTGATTGGCCATCAATTACTGTGATAACCCATCTGAACTTGAAAGATGGAGTATGGATTTAGATTTGATCTTGATAGCTTGTGTTTGTATGTTCTACATGGTGATGGAATATATGATTCGTGCTTAGGATAGACATATACCAAGGCATCGTTTGTAGTCATTTGATAATTTGGGCTAAAACCCTAATTATTTGTAAATCACATAGACATATAGTGGTTTAGGTAATGTAAGTGTTCATGTGTATTCTATCAATTGTGGATTATATGTGATATGGGTATGGTACATTAAGATATGGCTGTACTTTACTTTCGTGTTCTCAACTAGCAATCTAGTGCAAGTAATTTGGCTTAACATGGAGTGCATTGATTTAAATGATTCAATAGATGATATTGTGATCTCAGGTCTTCATTATCTAGTCTCACTCTAGGAATAGTTAGGTTTATTTAATTTCATAGTTTAAATATAAAATATCAAATCATTCATTTAAATAAGACTGAAATGGTTATGGGCTAGTGCTTAGTGAACTTTATTAGTTAATTCTTCGTGAGAACGATACTTTACTTACTCTTTATTACTTGTTGACCGTGTATACTTGCACGCATATATTGATCGGTAAAACGACCAACAAGTATTTGGCACCGTTGTCGGGGAATTATGTTAATAAATTTTTACCAACATTAATTTCAATCAAATTGGTCTTAATTTAAATATTTCTATTTTATTTTAATTATCTTCTTATATTTCTCTCTTTTCAGGTACCATGGGTGACTTTGCTTATCAATGGCCTTATGCGAATATGCCTCAACCAAGGGACATAAGCATTGAGGGACTAAATGTATTTTCTATATTGTCAGCACAAATTGTAACACTTTCGGAGAGGTTGGATGTTCTTGCAGCCCAACGCACTCGAGAGATAGCAATTATATGTGAATATTATGCTGGCGAGCATCCGAGTTATCAGTGCAACATCAGTGTTGGACAAGTACAGTTTGGGGGTGATTACCTCAACAACTATGTTTATCCCAGTTATCATCAAGGTTGGGGGTATCACCCAGATTATGAATGGAATTATAACTATCAAGGCCAAGACTACGTTCCAAGTCCAACATATCCATCGGATTTCCCATATCCACCTCCAATGCAACAAAAAGAAAATTCAAGGTTGAAGGAATTCATGTCAAAAAGCATAGCAGACCATGAAGAGATGATGATGAGTCAGGAGTTATCAAGCCAAAATCTTAACAGACAGATGGAACAACTCATTAACTACTCAATGAATGGTCCACAATACATGGATTTCAAAACTGAACAAGATAATTCAAGATTGGAGGATTTGTGGTTCAAATTTGTAGCATCAACTGAGGAAAAGATGATTGAGCAAGAAAGGTCAATTCAAAATCTTCAGAATCAGATGGATCAAATGTTCGAAGCCTTGAACAATCGCCCTCCAAACAATTGGTGCTATGACATGGACGATAAAACTGATGGAGAGCCAGAAGTGTACATGCCACTGAATGAACTTAAAGGAGTGGACATTGAGGAGACAACTGAGGGTATAGAAAATGAAGAACATGAGCTGACTTGTATAATACCTCAAGTGCCTTTTCAGTTAGAGTTGAAAAATTCAGTGACCTTTGCACACCCATGTCCCCTTGGTAGTCACATCCGAAGTAAGAATTTCTACGATTTTGAGGCCTCTTACAAACCATGGTGGATTGAGGAAGAGATAATAGAAGAAGAAAATCCCGTTGTATCTTTCATGTCTCAGTGCAAAAATCTATTCACAAATACAACGGACGAAGCACCTAGCTATGCAATAGAACTGGGGGCATCATGTACAGAAAATATGCTAGGTTGTTTCAATTCACAGGCTCGCAAGATGGGGAACCTACCAAAGCACATAGCGGTTCTAATGGATGGAGGGTTCCTAGCTTTTCATAGAGGAATTGGATAGCGGTCAAGAACAGAGTCCAGCTAACGGACTATAAACTGAGCGCTAGATGGGAGGCACCCCATCCAATCTTTCTCCCTCCTTGTTTAATTCTTATTTACATTTCCATTTACTTATTCTCCTATGTTTAATTCTTCATGCTTTCCATATTTAGTAGATGTTTGATAGTTGTAAGTCTTAATAATTATTTTATTGTTTCTCCTCTTAGGTTCAATCTAATTGCTATAAACATTCAGGATCAAACAGAAGTCAAAAACTGAAGCTGCCAAGGTACAGGGTAGCGCGACCGCACCCAACTACAAGCCAAACACAGCTCGGCCGCGCCATATCTCAGTCATAGAAAATAAACACTGCTCAATTTTTAAAATTTTTGACTCAAGCATTCGAACAGTTAGAAACCCACACTCAGTTTCTAACTATAAAATATCTCAAACTTATCCATCGCCTGATATACCATCGGATCATGAGGAGGCGAACGGAGATGACATTTCCACTTAGGAGAGTTTTCTTGCACTTTTAATTACAATGAGGACATTGTTCGTTTTAAGTTTGGGGGTATTGAGTTTAGTCAGTAGTTTAGAGCATGTAGTGTAATTGCATCATATAGAGTAATTTCATGTTACATATAGTTAATTGCATGTTAGTAGTTATTAGTTTAATTTTGTAGTAAATTTTTTTTCTTCTTTTTGTTTGCTTAATATCTGTTTAGTTGCATAATATTGCATAATCCCAGGTTTTTAGTTAGTTGGATTCTAATTTGGCTAACGATGACATAGAACATTGATAGATTTTTGAATTTAGTGGATGACATGAGCTTAGTTATAATGTTATACATGATTTAATCCATGCTTGTTATTTAGATGCAATCGGTTAGCACATAGGTGTTCATATTTGCTTGTTGGTTAAGATTAACTTGTTTGTCTGCTGAGAGGAAAACGTTGTTTTAAAGACAGAATTGTATAGGAAGTGAGTAATGACTATGAAAACACTGAAACTCAAGCTTTGGGAACGCATGGGTATACTTGCTATTAAAAAAAAATAGAAAAAGAGAAAAATATAAAAAATTACCGTGGCTAGTCTTGTTTCGGGGCCTTTGTTACTTGAGCAAGTACGCCCGAGGGGATTGTCTTTACAGCTAGCACCTTAAGGTCTTTTATGGTCTGGGAGTCGTTGGTCGAAAGC
This sequence comes from Panax notoginseng, assembly GCA_016801055.1. Classification (NCBI taxonomy): domain Eukaryota; kingdom Viridiplantae; phylum Streptophyta; class Magnoliopsida; order Apiales; family Araliaceae; genus Panax; species Panax notoginseng. Next base: position 54,200,296 of record CM029021.1, on the reverse strand, counting down.
TCGCTAAGGGGTAGCACTGTTAGCCTAATGGAATGAGGCATTGCACAGTCATGGGAAAAAGAAAAGAAATCAATAAACACCCGCGGAAAAGAGCCAAAATCGCCCTCGTGAGTAAAAATAAAAGCAGAATAAACCCTTTGCTGAACCTTAGCTTGTACTGATGTGTTGGAGTAGTTGTTGTTTCATTTATATTCATAGTTCTTGATTTGAACCTCAATTTTCTTTCTTGAGTAGTATAGCATGTGAAATCTTCACCTTTGTCAAGCTTATCTGTGAACACAACACACACACACACACACACAACATCTTTATAGTAGGTTAGGATTATCTGATTGTATGTCATTATGCCTGTAGCTTAGTTTGATGCTTTATTCTTGGATCTTGATATTTCTCTGAGGCATATCTTATTGGAATTCTTAACATGACTGGAACTCTGGGGATTCATTGTCATAGTAGCGTAGCTTGCATAGCATGTAGATTACATTATGTTGTGTTGCTTGGGGACAAGCAACGGTTTAAGTTTGGGGGTATTTGATAAGTAGGTTTGATACTTACTTATCCGGTATTTGTTACTTGAATTAGTTGCTTATACTCATGTTTCTTTGTTACTTTTCATGCATTTCGTGTTCATTTTGTAGATCTTATGCTTGGGAACAGTGTGAGCGACTACTGGTATGAAAACGCAAGGAAAAACAATTCGGACATCATTTGGGCTTCATGTTCATTTCATGTTCTTGGTTTGGAACTTAGATTATGTTGTAGAGAATCTTCTTAGCTTTTCGGAACATCTTGAATCATTCCAATCGGAGTTCGGATGTAAGAGTTATGATATTTGTACCAATGGACGTTAAACTTCAATGTTTTGGTTGGCTATTTGTAGAGCTGTCACTTCCAACCCAATTTCAGCCTTCATCCATCCATTATTTCACAATTATCAAAGAATAAAAGTTGTAGAGCTCGTCGATAGTTTCGATTTGATAGGTGGCAGGCTCCGTAACTCTTCCCGGATCAAAAGTTATGACCGTTTTACCAGAGGACACTGCAACAGAAAACAAGCAGCGCGGGCGAGCGAGTCCCTGGACAAAAATTATGCGTTTTGCTACTTTAGCGCGGGCGCGCCCAACTCCAAGCCATTTCCAGTGCGGCCGCACCACTTCTGATGTTGACCAGAGTTGACTTTTCACTAAATAGTGCAATTGAAGCGTAACTGAGAGAGGGGGGGTTCAATTAGGGCTTATAAATAAGACGTATTATCAGTATGTAAAGGGGATTCCACCCCTTGGGAGATCACGTAGCTATTATTACTTTCTCTTTAATTTTAACAAGTAGAATAGAGTAGATTAGATTAGAACCCTAGATTAGATTAGAGTTAAAGATTGAAGCAATTGGAGAGCATAGGAAATTCAGAATTGGAGCAAGAGAGATCAGATTTGCATTCCCAATTCCCTAACTTCTCTTTACTTCTATCTTTATTTCTCAATGCATACTCAATTGTGGATTATGAATTTTGATTCTATGATGAACTAAACACTATTTTGAGATTGCAATGGAATCTATTGCCTAGTTTATTTTGACATACTTCATTGTTAGCCTTATTGATTGCTATAAGATTATCTATTAAGATTCATGCTAATTTGCTTAGTTGATTGGCCATCAATTACTGTGATAACCCATATGAACTTGAAAGACGGAGTATGGGTTTAGATTTGATCTTGATAGCTTGTGTTTGTATGTTCTACATGGTGATGGAATATATGATTCGTGCTTAGGATAGACATATACCAAGGCATCGCTTGTAGTCATTTGAGAATTTGGGCTAAAACCCTAATTATTTGTAAATCACATAGACATATAGTGGTTTAGGTAATATGGGAGTTCATGTGTATTCTATCAATTGTGGATTATATGTGATATGGGTATGGTACATTGAGATATGGCTGTACTTTACTTTCGTGTTCTCAACTAGCAATCTAGTGCAAGTAATTTGGCTTAACATGGAGTGCGTTGATTTAAATGATTCAATAGATGATATTGTGATCTCAGGTCTTCATTATCTAGTCTCACTCTAGGAATAGTTAGGTTTATTTAATTTTATAGTTTAAATATAAAATATCAAATCATTCGTTTAAATAAGACTGAAATGGTTATGGGCTAGTGCTTGGTGAACTTTTTTAGTTAATTCTCCGTGGGAACGATACTTTACTTACTCTTTATTACTTGTTGACCGTGTATACTTGCACGCATATATTGATCAGTAAAATGACCAACATGTACCTCCTTGTACGTTAAATCTTCGGTTATCTCATTTGGTTCTAACTCAATAATGTGATTTGGGTCTTTCACATATTTACGAAGCACAGATATGTGAAAAACATTATGAACACGAGACACGCTTGGAGGTAATGCGAGTCTATAGGCCACATTTTAGATTCGGTCAAGAATTTCAAATGGACCAACAAATCGTGGATTGAGTTTTCCTCTCTTCCCAAATCTTGTAACTCCCTTCCATGGAGCAACACGTAACAATACATGATCCCCAATATTAAATTTCACGTCCTTTTGATGAAGATCCGCATAACTCTTTTGTCGATCCTGTGCCGTTTGTATACGTTGTCAGATCATTTGGATTTTCTCTGTAGTCATTCGTACCAACTCTGGTCCCAATAACGTTGCTTCTCCCACCTCATCCCAACATACTGGAAAGCGACACTTTCGTCCATATAATGCTTCAAATGGAGCCATACCTATACTTGCCTAATAACTGTTGTTGTAGGAGAATTCCACCAATGATAGGTACTTATTCCAACTCCCTTGGAAATCTAGGACATATAGTCTTAATAGATCTTCAAGAGTTTGAATAGTCCTTTCTGATTGCCCGTCCGTTTGAGAATGGTATGCCGAATTGAATCGTAAATCTGTGCCCATAGTTTTCTGCAAACTAACCCAAAATCGTGAAGTGAATCTTGGGTCACGATCCGAAACTATGGATACTGGCATGCCATGCAATCTCACAATCTCATTCACTATATACGAGCAAGACGTTTAAGGGAATAAGTCTCCCGTATCGGCAAGAAATGAGCAGATTTGGTTAATCTATCAATAATAACCCAAATCGCATCTATGCCTTGAGAAACCTTGGAAAGACCCGTAACAAAATCCATGGTAATGTTTTCCCACTTCCATTTTGGAATCTCAAGTGGTTGCAATGGACCCTTTGAAACTTGATGCTCCGCCTTTACACGTTGACAAGTTAAACACCTCGAGATAAACCCCGCGATCTCTCTCTTTATATTGCTCCACCAAAATGTATGTCGAAGATCATGATACATTTTGGTACTCCCAGGATGGATTGCAAACGGTGTGTTGTGTGCCTCCATCATGATTCTATACTTCAAGTCTTAATTATTAGGAACACAAAGTCTGGAGTTGACTCAAAGTATTCCTTCTTCGTCGATTCTTGCTTCTGGAATAACACCTTCTTGCACTTTCTTCTTCATACGCATCAGCTCCAGGTCCGTAGCTTGAGCAGCTTTAACTTTATCGATTAAAGTCGGTTCTACTCGTATGTTTGATATCATCACGTGGCTACTTGGAACCTTTACCTCTATCTCCATCCTTTTCAAGTCATACAAAATGGGCCATTATGTTAACAACATCACACTCGTACCCGCATATGATCTTCTACTCAATGCGTCAGCTACCACGTTTGCTTTTCCAGGATGGTATTGGATAATATGATCGTAATCTTTTAACAGCTTGAGCCAACGTCATTGCCGCATGTTGAGTTTCTTTTGGGTGAAAAAAATATTTGAGGCTTTTATGATCTGTATAGATCTCCACTTTCTCCCCATACAGGTAGTGCCTCCAGATCTTCAACTTGAAAACGACTGCTGCCAACTCCAGATCATGAGTAGGATAATTCCTCTCATATTCTTTGAGTTGTCACGAGGCATAGGCTATGACATTTCCATGTTGCATGAGAACACATCCTAACCCTTTGCCTGAAGCATCGCTGTAGATAACAAATCTATCCGAACCAGATGGTATTGTCAGAACAGGTGCCGAAATAAGTCTCCTCTTGAACTCTTGAAAACTCTTCTCGCATTCCTCGCTCTATACGAATTTTGTATCTTTCTGAGTCAGCTGAGTTAACGGAGTAGCGATTCGAGAAAATCCTTCCACGAATCTCCGATAATAACTAGCTAAGCCCAGAAAGCTACGTACTTCAGTCACCGACTTCGGTTGCTCCCAACTTTGTACTGCTTCAATCTTCGTCGGGTCAATAGATACTCCATAATTTGACACCACGTGCCCAAAGAATGCTACTTCCTTAAGCCAGAACTCACATTTCTTCAGCTTGACATATAACTTCTTATCGCGAAGCCTTTGAAGTACCAGCTTCAAATGGCGCTCATGATCTTCATGGCTTTTGGAATAGATGAGGATGTCATCAATAAAGACAACAACGAACTGATCCAAATAATCCTTGAACACACGGTTCATCATATCCATGAAAATAGCAGGAGCATTAGTCAGTCCAAAAGACATGACTAAGAATTCATAATGCCCGTACCGAGTTCTGAAAGCAGTCTTCAGAATATCCTCAATTTTAATCTTCAGCTGATGATATCCAGAACGGATCGATCTTTAAAAAGAATTTTGCTCCTTGCAACTGGTTGAACATGTCATTAATGCGAGCTAGCGGATACCTATTCTTGATGGTGACATGGTTCAATTCTTGGTAGTCAATACAAAGTCGCATACTCTCATCTTTCTTCTATACGAATAAAATAGGAGCACCCCAAGGAGATGTACTAAGACGAATGAAACCGATGTTTAACAACTCCTGTAGTTGGACTTTTAACTCTTGAAGTTCCGATATGGGGTTTTAGAAATGGGTTTTGTACCGGGTTCAAGGTCAATAAAGAATTCAACATCACGTTCTAGGGGTAGACCGGGAAGTTCTTTAGGAAATACGTCAGGAAATTCACTAACAACAGAAATATTATTCGAATCTGACGTGTTTTTGTTCAAGTCCATGACATGGGCTAAGAAAACTTAACATCCGTTTTTCAATAAATGAATGACTTTATAGCTTGATATGACAGTGATTGACTTTAGTGGTTTGGTTGTTTGAATTCGCATAACAGGTTGGTTAGGAATATGAAAACTAACAACCTTACGAAAACAATTAATTTTAGCATGATGAGTTGTTAACCAATCAATCCCTAAAATCACATCAAATGCAAGTATTTTCAACGAAATAAGATCGGCAAGTAATGTGATGGTTCCAACTTGAATCAAGCAAGATTTATAAATAGTAGATGTAATGAAAGTTTCTACTAACGGAGTTTCAATAGATAAGTCAAAGTCTAATTTCTCCGAAGTTAAGTTCAAACGTTGAGCACAAGCAGGAGATATAAAAGAATGGGTAGAATCGGTATCTAATAAGGTATAAACTTCGCAAGAGTTTATGATTAGCTTACCCGTGATCACCTTGTTCGGGTTCCTCGCGTTTTGGGTAGTCATGACAAATGCCCTTTCAGGAACCACCGACTTTGACTTGTCCGGGACAGCTTTTGGAGTCACCATCCCCGTTGGACTTGATTTCTCTACAAGACAATCTCTATCTATATGACTTTCCTTTCCACAGTTATAACACACCTTGAATTGTTGTGGGTAGTTTGGGCTGATGTGTCCCTCTTTCTCGCATTTATAACATATTACCGGTGATCGTTCTCCTCCCCTAGAAACAGTTGATGCTGGTGCTGACATCTTCGCGTTATCATTATTGTACATTCTCTTTTTGAAATCTCCTCCCGACTCGCTTCTTCTATTATCATGGCCACGATTACCACCCGAGTGGTTACCGCTTTTGTCCGTATTCTTTCTTCCCCGCTGATTATCATTGCTCCGATGGCTGCTGCCACCGACACGACCTTGGTTGTGGTCCCTCGGTTGAACATACTCATTATCTCGCTCTAATAATTGAGCTCTGTTGACAACATCTGAATATAGAGAAAATTTGTGAGAAATAAGATATTGCCGAATCTCGGGGTTCAGACCTCTCAGAAACATCCGCGTCATACATTCCTCATTCTCTACCAAATGAGGTGCAAACCTGGATAACTCCGCGAACTTCGCCTCAAACTGGGACACCGTCATGTTATTTTATTCCAGTCTAATAAACTCTACCTCCTTCAAATACTTTCAGGAAAGTACTTGATTGAACAGTTTCTGAAATGTTTCCCAAGACATGTTGAGTGCGGCTGGCTGGGTATGCTTCACAGACTCCCACCAGTAGTCTGCCTCACCACGGAACATAAAGGTGGCGAATGAAACCTTCTCTTCCTCCGTGTATCCCAAGACATCAAATATCTTAGTAATTTGTTTAACCCACATTTCTGCCTTGATCGGATCCGATTTTTCCACAAATTCTGGTGGTCCAAACTCTTTGAACTACTTGGCTGTGATAAGCCGCGCGTTGCTATCATTTCCACCCGTATTTTGTACACGAGTCTCTCTCGTATGATTTTGCATGAACTGCAAAAAGCTTCTAAACATCCCATCATTCATCATTTGTTCTGTAGTGTTGTTTACAGGAGGAATATTGCCTTTCTGTTGAACGTTCCCCTGGTTGGTGATTAAAGGTGTCTCCACGGTCTCATTCACTCCATTGTTAGCATTCTCAGCTGCCATTCTCAAATACTGCCAGAAAAAGGGTTAATTAAAGAAATTGACATACCACATAATACCCCTATATTATGACCGACCAACAAATAAGCTTAGGTAGGACACACTAGCGAAGGATTTACTCGTCTCTCCTAGTTCTATTCCTCGATCTCCGCCAGAGACCATATCCCTAAGCTCTGATACCAATTGTGATGCCCGAAAAATAGGTATACATCACCCATTCTGAGCTGCCAAATACATGGTACAGAAAACAACTATAACTTTATTATTACAATTGTCGTGCAAAATACGACAACACATATACTGTGAGTTTAAATACAAATATTATCTTCTAGACAGTATTCAAACTCAAATAAGTCCTCATTACAATTATTGATACACTATTTTACCAAATAGTGAGGACTGCTAAACAACTATCTTGATCCATCATTCCATACTCCGACTAGTTCCCACTATATTCTTTCCTCCTGAGAAGAAAAATGGAGCAAAAAGGAAAAGGGTGATTTCAATTAGCCCAGTAAAGAATATTATGACTAAGATAATGAACAACAAATTATCGTTAGCCTTCAACAAATCAGATAAAATATAATAGACAACCACATGTTAGATCAATATTCGTAGTGAAAATAACCATTCATTAGAAGCGTTAAGTAGATAATAAAATCTACTATCATCTATGAATTTAAAAGTCCATCATCAATATTTTATCCCTGTAACATCAATCAATATATATTTTGAATCTAATATTCATCTTTGCACTACGGGCTAAAGATATTCATTTGTATCACCAGTTGGTCATGTTCATCTCAACACCTGTTAATCTTTGTACTACGGGCCAAAGATATTCCTCAGGTAATAATTCATCTTTGCACTATAGGCCAAAGATAGTCATCAAGTATCACCATTTAAGACTGAGGATAATAAAAAATATTTTAAAGAACGAATCCAGTGAGATAAAGGACACGATTAGGGATTCATAATTTAGTTTATCCAAGTTCAAGAATATTCCATAATAATCAATTGTGGAGCAAAATTCAAGAATAAAGTTCAAAACATAGATCCAATCAAAGATAGGAACCATAACAGACAACTTGGTTACAAAAGAAAACTCAAGGAATTTCTGATCATTTCAGGAATTATAGAAGCAATACTTACCGTAGTAAGTTTAGAGTTAGGAATCTGAAATGAACAATATATGAAACTGTAAATGAATTTATAACTGTCATGCAGTAGTCCGCGTAGACAGATCATTTCCACAATTTAATATCAATTGAATAAGAAGAGTTATTCACCAGATATGCGGTAGTCCGCATAGACAAGTTATTCCCACAGAATAATAAAGAATGGAATAACAAAAGGATTTCACCATGTATGCGGTAGTTCGCGTAGACAGGTTATTCCAACAAAATAATAAATAATGGAATAACGAAAAGATTTCACCATGCATGCGGTAGTCCGTGTAGACAAGTTATTCCAATAGAATAATAAAAAATGGAATAACAACCCTTACGAGTATTGAAAGAAAATAACTCTTTTCATGAATACGAAAGAAATAATACTCCTTACGAATACAACAAATAATATCCCTTACCTTAGTAAAAGATTGAATACTGAAGTAGAGTAGTAGCAGAATACTCTTCTTCTTGCTCTCTATGGTTTCTCTCTCTAGAGTTTCAGTGAATTCGTAAGAAATAATGAAAGAATGAACTTCTATTTATAGGAAAAAGGACTGAATAGTAACTCATTCACGAATGACCCAGATTAATTTACTTTTAAACGGATGGTCCATATTGATTTACTATTAAAACTTAAAGCAACGGTTCATACTGAGTTACTATTAAAACTTTAAACCAACGATCCATATTGATTTATTATTATAACTTTCCACCAGCGGTCTATATTGATTTACAATAATATCTTCATCCAACGGTCTAAAAAATTAGCACATCCCCTCATGGAATAATAAGACAAACTTATAACAAACACCTCATAACAAACCCCTCTATTTATATCAAAAATTGAATAAATAATTACCATAAATCACTTATCTTTAATAAACACATTTTTAATCTATTAACAATTATTCATCATTAATATTATAACTCACAATATTTAACAACCAGATCATTCACAGGAAAGAGGGGGCTTTTCGATAAGGATTTCTTCCTATTGGCGCGCAATTATGTGACCAAACCTCTCCTCGACAGAACTTTCTAGACATTGTCAATATTGCAAATAATAATATGAATAACTTTGTCGTCTCAATTATTGATTAAATAATATAAAATATTATGTAGATGATACTGCGACAATAATTGAATCAAATAACCTGAGATACTATGCAATAATTATTGTAGCAATAATTGAGTATAACTGAGTGACTTCTCACGTAAGCATCAATAATCAATACCGTGTGCTACTATGTAAATTTCAACAGTTTAACGGTATCAATTACGCCGTTATTTATAAAAACTCAAACTTGTCATTTTTTTCATCCTACCATTTTTCATTATGGGGCCCACAAATGGCTGTACCCTCTTACAAATATTCTTCGACAGCAAGAATATTCCATGACCAAACGAATATTCCCTGACAACAATGAATATTTTATAACCACTTGCTTATTTTGCAAAATTTGCACATTTCACCCATAACCAAAGCATTATATCAAATTAACACCTTATTATTCATAATAATAATTCGATTTTATTTATAAAAAGTTGGGGTCTTACAACATAGATCCTAGAAATTGAAAGAATTTATATTCTAAATTGTAATAAGCAAAGTTATATTCATTAAATTATGAATAAACGATATAAATAGTTTAACGATAGCAGTATCGTGACGGACCAGATCCGAGGTTCGAAGAGACCTGGATTTGGGGGTGTCACAAGTTGGTATCAAAGGTGTAGGTTATAAACTTTAGGTAAGTGTACCTTAGGCTATAACCTAAGAGAGAGAGAAAGATAAAGATTAAAATATATATAATTTAAGATTCAAAGAATAATCTTGAAGTATCTAGAGAATGAGGATTCAGGAGTTTCCTAACTCTGGTAATAAAAATGTTAAGATGATGTAAGACCCCGATTTTTTTTTAAATAAAATGGAATTTTCTCTAATCATTATTTTGAATAATAAGGTGTTAATGTGATTTAATTCTTTAGTTATGGGTGAAATGTGCAAATTTTATAAAATAAGCAAGTGGTTAAAAAATATTCGTTATTGTCGGGGAATATTCGTTTGGTCATGAAATATTCTTGTTGTCGGAGAATATTCATACGACGACACAGTCATTGGTGGACTCCACAACGGAAGTATTGTCATAGTTAGAAAACGACATAAATAATATTGGTCTAAACTTTCTTATGAAATTTTTAACTTTTCATGTCGGGGTTACTATTCACATATACGACACTATTTATGTATACGGTGCTTTATACGAATACGAGTTACTATTCACGAGTTACTATTCATGAGTTACTATTCACGAGTTACTATTCATGACAAAATTAGTTTCTTTTTCTGACCAAATTATACCGCTAAAATGTTGAAATACCCGGTGATAAATGTACAGTAATACACGTGGTTGCATAGTAGCACACGGTATTGATTATTGATGCTTACGTGAGAAGTCACTCAGTTATAGTCAATTATTGCTACAATAATTACTGCATAGTATCTCATGTTATTTGATTCAATTATTGTCACAATATTATCTGCATAATATTTTATATTATTAAATCAATAATTGAGACGACAAAGTTATTCATATTATTATTTGTAATATTGACGATGTCTAGAAAGTTCTGTCGATGAGAGGTTTGGTCACCTAATTGCGCGCCAAAAGGGAGAAATCCTTATCGAAAAGTCCCCTCTTTCTTGGGAATGATCTGGTTGTTAAATATTGTGAGTTATAATATTAATGATGAATAATTGTTGAAAGATTAAAAATATGTTGATTAAAGATAAATAATTTGTGGTAAATATTTATTCAATTTTTGATATAAATAGAGGGGTTTGTTATGAATTATTTGTTATAAGTTTGACTTATTATTACATGAGGGGATGTGCAAATTTTTCAGACCGTTGGTTGAAGTTATAATAGTAAATCAATATGGATCGTTGGTTGAAGATATAATAGTAAATCAATATGAACCGCGGGTGAAAAGTTATAATAGTAAATTAATATAGATCGCTAATTTAAAGTTTTAATAGTAAATCAGTATGGACCGTTGCTTTAAGTTTTTAATAGTAAATCAATATGGACCGTCCGTTTAAAAGTAAATTAATCTGGGCCGTTCATGAATTAGTTACTATTCAGTCCTTTTTCCTATAAATAGAAGCTCATTCCTTCATTATTTCTTACGAATTCACTAAAACTCTAGAGAGAGAAACTATAGAGAGAAAGAAGAGGAGTATCCTGCTATTACCCTACTTCAGTATTCAATCTTCTACTAAGGTAAAGGGGTATTATTTATTTCATATTCGCTTACGATACTATTTTTTGTATTCGTAAGGAATATTATCTTCGTTCAATATTCGTAAGGGATATTATTTGTTGTATTCGTTAGGGGTATTATTTCTTTCGTATTTATGAAGAGAGTTATTTTCTTTCAATACTCGTAAGGGTTGTTATTCCATTCTTTATTATTCTGTTGGAATAACCTGTCTACGCGGACTACCGCATGCATGGTGAAATCTTTTTTTATTATTCCATTCTTTATTATTATGTTGAAATAACCTGTCTATGCGGACTACAGGTGAAATCTTTTTGTCATTCCATTCTTTATTATTTTGTTGGAATAACCTGTCTACGCGGACTACCGCATGCATGGTGAAATCTTTTGTTATTCCATTCTTTATTATTATGTGAGAATAATCTGTCTACGCAGACTATCGCATGCCTGGTGAATAACTCTTCGTATTCAATTGTAATTAAATTGAGGAAATGACCTGTCTACGCGAACTACCACATGACAGTTAAAAATCCATTTGCAGTTTTGTATATTGTTCATTTCAGATTCTTTACTCTAAACTTACTACGGTAAGTATTGCTACTATAATTCTTGAAATGATCAGAAATTCCTTGAGCTTTCTTTTCTGTATCCAAGTTATCTGTTATGGTTCCTATCTTTGATTGGATCTATGTTTTAAATTTTATTCTTGAATTTTTCTCCATAATTGATTATTATGGAGTATTCTTGAACTTGGATAAACTAAATTATGAATCCCTAATCGTGTCCTTTATCTCTCTGGATTCGTTCTTTAAAATATTTTTCATCATCCTCAGTCTTAAGTGGTGATACTTGATAAATATCTTTGGCCTGTATTGCAAAGATGAATGATTACCTAATGAATATCTTTGAACCGTAGTGCAAAGATGGACAAGTGTTTAGATGAACATGACCAACTGATGATACAAATGAATATCTTTAGCCCGTAGTGCAAAGATGAATATTTGATTCAAGATGTATATTGATTGATGTTATAGGGTTAAAATATTGATGATGAAATTTTAAATCATAAAAGATAGTAGACTTTATTCTCTACTTAACTCTTCTAATGAATTGTTGTTTTCGCTGCAGTTGTTGATCTAAAACTTGTTGTCTATTGTATTCTATCAGATTTTTCCCTGTTGAGGACTAATGATAATTTATTCTACATTATCTTAGTCATAATATTCTTTACTGGGCTAGTTGAGCTCACCCTTTTCCATTTTGTTCCATTTTTCTTCTTAGGAGGCGAGAATATAGCGAAAACTAGTCGGGGTGTGGAGTGATGTTTCAAGACAGTAGTTTTAGTAGTCCTCATTATTTTGTAAAATAGTATATCAATAATTGTAATGAGGACTTATTTGAGTTGGATATTGTCTAGAAGATAATATTTGTATTTAAACTCACAACATATGTGTTGTCGTATTTTACACGACAATTGTAATAATAAAGTTGTAGTTATTTTCTGTACCATATATTTGGCGACTCAGAATGGGTTTTGTGGACCTATTTTGGGGGCGTCACAATTGGTATCAGAGCTTAGGGATATGATCTCTGATGGAGATCTGGGGTTAGAACTAGGAAGAGAGTGACGAGTAAATTCTTCGCTAGTATGTCCTACCTAAGCTTATTTGTGTTTATTTGGTCGGTCGAAATATAGGGTTATTATGTGGCGTATCAATTTCTTTAATTAACCCTTGTTTTGTGGCAGTATTTGAGAATGGCAACTGAAAATGTTAACAATAGAATGAATGAGACCGTTGAGACACCTTTAATCACCAACCAGGTTAATGTAATGTCAGGTGAAGAAGAAATTAGAGATATCTACGTGGTGAGTGAAGGACTAATAGTTGTAGCAGAACTAGTCACAGAGGTAGCCGCTGAGAGTGAGGAAGAAGAGGAACCTGAGGAGGAATTATTAGAAGAACTTTTTGATCGAAATGTAGAGTTATAAAATTGTATTCATGAGTTAGAAGAGCAGGTTGAAGAACGGCAGGCAGTCATGGAGCAAAGAGATGCAACAATTCAAAATTGTGTTACCCTATGTGCGATGCTTGAACAGAAGCACTCTTTGGCAGAGTATAAGATATTAGAGATGGAATCTAAGAATGGTGTGATTAAAGTTCTAATGAAAGAAGAAGCAACTGAACGAATGAGAATGTAGGATGCATGGGTAAAAGCCGTACGACGCGTTGATATTATAGAAAAAGACGTCTGATCCAGTAAGGCCAAAATGGATAAAATGGATTTCACTTTTTGGACATCAATTGGGAGAATCCAACATCGAGTTCTGAATTACCCTGTGTAGAGCAGTCAACCCCAATTCGATATGGATCGGAGAGTAATGATTCAAATCATGAATCAGTAATGCGACGAAGCAATGAAGGGTGGAATGTACTTTATAGCAAAGTCAAGTCCAGCTGGGATGGTGACGCCAAAGGATGTCCCAGACAAGTCAAAGTCGATAGTTTAAGTGATAGCGTTTGTCGAGGAACCTGAATGAAGTTATCACGGGTAAGTTAATCATAAACTCTTACGAAGTCTATACCTTACTAGATACCGGTTCTACCCACTCTTTTATTTCACCTAGTTGTGCTCAAAGTTTGAACTTGACTCCAGAGAAATTAGACTTTGACTTATCTGTGGAAACTCCGTTGGGAGAAACTTTTGTTACATCTACAGCTTATAAATCTTGCTTAATCCAAGTTGGCACCATCACATTACCTGTTAATCTTATCTTTTTAAAGATACTTGCATTTGATGTGATTTTAGGGATTGATTGGCAAACTACTCATCATGCCAAAATTGATTATTTTTGTAAGGTTGTTAGTTTTCATATTCTTAACCAACCTGTTATCCGAATTCAAGTAACCAAACCACCAAAGTCAAACACTTTCATATCAAGCCATAAAGTCATTCGTTTATTAAAAAACAGATGTCAAGCTTTCTTAGCCCATGTCATGGACTTGAACAAAATACGTCAGATTTGAATAATATTTCTGTTGTTAGTGAATTTCCTAACGTATTTTTTGAAGAACTTCCTGGCCTACCCCCAAAGCGTGATATTGAATTTTATATCGACTTCGAACCCGGTACAAAATTCATTTCCAAAACACCATATCGAATGGCTCGTATTGAACTTCAGGAGTTAAAAACCCAACTACAGGAGTTGGTACCCGAGCCTCTATCTGGTGACTTCCTTTGTGGAATGCACCAAAGCCAGACTCTCCGTAGGGGACGCCATATTCGTACGGTGGTAAACTGATAGGTGTTATTGTGACGTGCTATCTAAGATTGGGATATGTGATAACCCGAGATTTCGAATAATCAAAAATTTGTGAATAATTTTTTTTGTTTATTTATTAATATTAATATTAATTATCATTTATGTGACAAGTATCGGTGATACGCGTATCGAGAAGGTCAATTTGTGTATTGACTAATAAAATTAGAGTAGAGTTGTGCTTAACAGCTTTAGAAACCCTAACCCTAATTTATGGAAAGGGATTCGATAGAAAATATAATTAAAATAATTATATTAATGAGTACGTGTTTGTACTGTATAGAGATTTTGATCAATGATTGATCGGATAAGGTTTAAAAATTATAAACCCTAATAAGAGATTAGAAACTCTAATCTCTGGATCAGAAACTCTAACGTACCGTTGGAAATCCTAATCGAAAGCCGAAAAACCCTAATTTTAAATTCGAGAATCCTAGACCCTAAATTAGGAAACCCTAATCCTAATTGGCAAGCCTATTGTGTGTATTAAACTTAAATATGATTAGAAAACCCTAATTATATTTTAGTTATCTTAATTTCTAGTTTGCAAACCCTAATTATAATTTAGAAAATTTATTTTTCTAATTAAAACCCTAATTCGTGGGTTATAAACCCTAATGATTATTTTGAATCTAATTGCTAAATTAAGCAATTTTAATTAGGAATATTAATCCTAATTAGCAAGATTAAATTTTATGATTAGAAAATATTAATATATTTATTGAATCCTAATTATAATTTTGGAAAATTAATTTTTTATTTTGAAAACCGAAATTCGAAAATTTTGGAAATTAATTGCAAATCTAAAAGGTTTAAACCCTAAACCATAAATGGTCCAAATCCTAAACCCTAAAGGGTCTAAACCCTAAACCCTAACCTAAATCCTAAACCCTAAGGGTTTGTACAAATTCCATGCTTGCCATTAAATTTATTTTTCAAATGACCAAAATGCCCTTTTTTATATTTTAGTAAGCTAACTTGTAAAAATTGTAATACCTTTAGTTGGTGAACCACCAATTTGACTTGGTGACACACAAATCCAGCAATGCCAGCCGAAAATCTCAAGATCTAGCAACATATAAGCAATATATATAGATTCAAGAAAGAGAAAATCACAAAACATTAGCCATTTTGCTATTTTGCTCTCACCAACTCTCTCTCTCTCTCCTAAACCAACGAAATTGCTAAGTATATCAGTTCTAAATATAGCCCTAGATCAATGAATAACACAATGGAGAGCCAAGATCTAAAATTAGTCAAGAAAAGGTATAAACCTAATTTTTATTTTTGATCTTGTATGCTTTGATAAAATTTTGTGTTTAAGTGTTTCTATTTGTGTTAGAAGGTGTTTTTAGTGGATCTATTTTGATCCATGATGGATCCATAACATCAAAATGGGTAAAAAGTGATTTTTCCAAAATTTGTTCTTGAGCTCTAAAGTTGTCTGACAAGCAAATGTCAGTTGGCTTAGATCTTCATGTGTTCATGCTTTGTAATGTTTTAATGTTGTAAGTTGTAGCCTGACATGTTGTCTTGGATCTGCAAGTGAAATCAGGGTCAGTTAATAGCTAGATTTCAAGTTATTTATGGTCAAACATCGTTGACCGACGTTGACCAACTAAAATCTGGGCAAGCCCAGAAATTGAATTCAGCGTCTGACATCTTTTTGAACAGCTCAGATCTGACATTTTTGATTCTTTTTGAAGGTGGTTTTGTATCGAGCTTGTAGCCTGACATTTGTACTGTACATTTATGGCTTCATATCGTGTATATAATCAGTAGATTGATCGGGGTAAGTGGTCAAACTAGGCCATAAGGCCATGACTTGAATTTCTGGAAATTCCAGAAAAACGTATGAACATTTTTTCTGACATACTTTGACCGCTTGATAACTTGTGATTTGTTTGTTGTTGGACCGATTTGTTGCTTTGGTGTTGTTCCTTGACATAAGTACTACAACCTAAAACAATTAGATTACAAGAATCATGACTAGAACGATTAGCAAATTTGGCTCCAAGGAAGCCACTCGAACTGCCTGGGTTTCTGGAAAACCCAGGTGACGTCTGACAACATGTTTGATTGCCCAGATCGTCATGTTGTGTTGTGTTATGGCCTAGTTGATGGTTGGTTGTTGTAGTCTTACAATCCGGCTACACGATCCATGCACAAACAAGCCCAGAAACGATTTACACAGAGAATTAAGGGTGGTCAAATGTTGACCCTTAAACACGAGGCTGTCAGTATTCTTGAGCTCAAGAACACCAACAGCGACAATTTATGTCGCTAAAGGCCTACAACGACGGTTTTATTTTTTTTTAATTTCTGAATTTCCAGAAAATGATTAAAAATTAGAAATAAATTATAAAAATTACCAAAAATGATTTTAAAATTAAATTATGAAAAATAATTTCTGACCAATTGGAATATTTTTCTTTAATATTTATAATTATTTAAATATTAAAAGTATATAATTTATTTAATTAGTGTATTAAATAAATTAGAGAAAAATAATTTAATATTATGAAAAATCATTTTAAATAAGAATAATATATTTAAAAATATTTTGAATTATAAAATATAATTTTTAATATTTTTGGAGAAATTTCATTAATAATTTAATATTAATGATATTAGATTTATTTAATTATTAAATTAAATAAATAAGATAAAAATGATTTTATGGATTTAAAAATCATTTTAAATAAGAATATAGTGTTAGAAAATATTTGGAATTATAAAATATTATTTTCAATATTTTTGGAGAATTCTCATTAATAAATTAATATTAATGATATTAGATTTATTTAATTATGATATTAAATAAATGAATTAAAAATGATTTTATTGATTTAAAAATCATTTAAAAGTGAGAAAAATGTTTTAAAAATATTTTAAGTTATAATTAATGACTTTTAATATTTTGATAATAATTACAAAAATATTTAAATATTAATGGTGATGATTTAAAAATAATTTTAATTACTTTAAAAATTATTTAAGTAGAATATTGATGATTTAAAAATATTTTAAGTTATTAACAATAACTTTAATATTTTGACAAATATAATATTAATATTTTTATATTATTAAATATTAATGGTAATAAGATTATTTGATAATTAAATCATTTAAAAATGATTTAAGTGTTTAAAAAATTATTATAAATTATAATAATTGTTTATAAATTATTAAAAGCTTCCGGAAAATATTATAAACGATATTTGACTTATCTAAAATAATATTAAAGCTTAGAGACCAAGTTTAATTGATAATCAATGTGTTAATTATCGGATAGGGTGATCAGAACACCGAGAATGGACCGAAGTCCAACCATACCGAACTAGTTAGACTTATTAAGTGTTTATATAGGTTATAAACACTAATGTGGCTATGTGGTAATGTGTCTAGGAGCAGTTTGACTGTAAAATACAGTGTTATGTTATAAAATATTATGCTAATTGTGAGACCGTCATTATTGATTATAGGTCTTATGAACGCAGTTAATTATATTGTGTAGCTGTAATCAACGCGAAATGTAAGTTTCCTAACTCAACCTTGAGTTATATTCATTCAATTATTTTAATGGTTAATTATTGATAATTATACCATGTCCAGGGAATTTATTGAGTTATATCTATGCTCTTAGATTATTCCTAAAACATAATTTTAATATACAAATGTTAATTCACTTATGATTCATTCCATAGCATAATGTGATTACCCTTTTATTCAACTAATCCTTTGTTGATGCTCGTTGAATTCCAAATTACCTTGAAATGTATCCAAACCAAACTTACTTTGGTGCGGACTTGTAATCCAAATACTGAGATGAACAACCCTATTATTAGGGGTTTACGCTTAGCGTTGAAATGGTTGTACACAATACATTGTACGAAGGGCTGATCCCCCCTAAGTACGTGGAGTACTTATAGTCTTATGACTGTTAAAGTTTAAGTTGAAAGATTACTTATAACTGTGGACATGGTTCGTGGTCATTAGACCCTCAGTTGTATGTTTTAGAATGTTAATAGAACATATTGTTAAGTTCTATTGAGCCTATTACTTGGCAGTTGTTGTAAAGATTTTATTCATTATTATTTCAAGTGAGCTTTGTTTGCTCACTCTTGCTTATATAACTATTACAGCTAAGGATGAAAAGGTCGATGTACCTAGCACCAGTAAAGGAAAGGGAAAGATGAACAAGTAGTGAAGACTTGTAATATGTTAACCGTTATTTATCAGACTTTAATTTTATTGATGTAATGAAGTGTTTATTTAATTTCCGCATTTGAATGATTGTACTTAAAGATTAGATAACCTGGGAGATATTTATTAATGTAATCCCTTAAGGGAAGGTTTGTTATTCAATTTTTATTGTGATTGGGTAGTTAGATATGAATGTTTTGATTAAGTGAACACCAAATCTTGAGGTAATGAAGTACTTGGATTTGGGGGTGGTTATTTAGAATTGAATATTAAGCATGCATAACGAATAACAATTTGAACAATAAAATCTATTCAACATCAGTATATCAGATTATATAAACTTGCATGCTAATTAACAAGTTAAAGACAAGAATAACTTGCTCAACATCAAAATAAGGTTTAGAAAGCATGCGTACTGCAATTCGAATTAGAAACAATAATTTGCTCCATGAAATAATAGATTTAGAGAAATTGCCTTGAGTGTAAGCTAAAGCGTAACAACTCGAATCACAATACCCTATATATATATATATATATATATATATATATATATATATATATATGTCATCATGACATAATTAGTCACTACCACATTATGTATATATGATAAGTAGGTTTTATACCTACTTCTCCGGTATCTGTTACTTGAATTAGTTGCTTAATCTCATGTTTTTTAGTTACTTTTCATACATTCTATGTTCGTTTTATAGATTATATGCTTGGGTATGAAAACGCAAGAAAAAGGCGACTATTGGCATGAAAAAGCAAGAGAAACCAATTCAGAAATCTTTTGGACCAAAATTCGCAAGCAAATGCAAAAAGGGAAGATTGAAGGACTTTTAACACCAAATTGGATGCATTTTATTTGCTTAGAACTTGGATATTATTTTAGATCTACTTCTTAGCTTTTCGGAACATCTTGAATCATCCCAATCGGAGTTCGGATGCGAGAGTTATGGCCTTTTTATCAACAAAGATCAAAGTTAAGAGTTGTCATGCTTGCCATTTACACAGTATCTACTTCAAGCTCGATTTCTGCCTTGTTCCAGCCCGAATTTGTCAATTGTTAAAGAATGAAAGTTACAGATTTCGTCGATATCTTCGATTTGATAGGTGGCAAGCCATGTAACTCCTAGCGGATCAAAAGTTGTGCCTGTTTTACCAAAGGACATCGCAGCAGGAAATAGGATAATGCGGACCGTGCTATAGACAGCGCGGGGCGCACTAGGCCACCAGAAAATCTGCGACTGTAGCTCGGGGGGTGCTCTAAATGACCTAGGGACAACGCGGGGCACGCTAGTTGGCCGGAAAACAGCTAAATTGGTGTCCAATTTGAGCTAGAATAGGATTCTTAGTTGCCTAACTTGCTAGGGTATCCATTAGAACTATAAATACATGATGAGAGGCATAAAAGAGGGATAGATAGGATAGTTTTGGAAGATTTCATTAGATTAGATTAGAGTAAATTAGATCAAAACACTAGTTCTTGTTAGATTTGGAGATTGAAGCAACTTGGAGACCATTGAAGATTCAAAGTAGGAGCAAGGAGGGAGCGTCAAATCTACAGATAATAGATTCTATCTTCTTATCTTCTTCTATCTTTGTCTTTTATTGTTGATTCAATTATGGATTCTTAGTTTTAATTCAATAATCATGAACTAATTCTTTGTTTGAGATTATAATGGATCTTATTGTGTAGTTTATTTTAATATGCTTCGCAATTAATTATTATGTTCTATTGTGAGGATTGTCTATTGTGATTTGGACATAATTGTTTAATTGGTTGACCATCAATTACCGCGATAATCTGTATGAACTCGAGAGATGAAGTATTGATTTAGATCTTATCATAATAGCATGTGTTTGTGATTTTTGCATAGATGAAATTCATGATTCGTGTTTAGGATAGAGATATGCCTTTACGCCATATGTAATCTTATAGAGAACTTGTGCTTTAAATCCTTTTTAAATGTAATTCACATAGAGATATAGTGGAATAGTTAATTAGGGTGTCTTGCTTAATTCTATCATCTGTGGATTTAAGTGAGTATGAGTTTTATGCATTGAGAGGTGGTTTTATCTGCTTTAGTGTTCTTGATTAACAATTCAGGATAGAAAATAATTGATGAGAAGTGTGTTAACTTAAATGAAGCAATAAGTGAAGTTATGATCTTAAATCTCCGTAATCTGATTTTTTACTAGTGGTAATTAGAATTAGTGTAATTAAATAATTTAATTTATATAATTTGAAATCATTCGTTTAAATAAGATTGAGTTGGTTACAGGTTAGTACTTGGTAATTTGTATTAATAATTCCTCGTGGGAACGATACTCTACTTTCACTGTATTACTTGTTGACCACGTATACTTGCGTGTTGTGTGTAATTAGATTTTACCCAAAAAGTTTTTGGCGCCGTTGCCGGGGAATTAGTTTAATATATATTTTTGCCAATATTAGCTTCAATCAAATTAGTCTTAATTTAAACATTTTTTTTCTTTTTATTTAATTCTCTTCCTATTTTTCTTTCTTTTCAGGTACCATGGCGGAATTTAATTATCAATGGCCGTATACGAGAATGACTCAGCCAAGGGGAGCGGGGATTGATGGTCTCAATGCATATTCTGCATTATCAGTGCAGCTTGAGACACTTTCGAGGAGATTGGACGTTGTTGCAGCCCAACGTAATCGAAAGATAGCAGTTAATTGCAATTATTGTGTTAGTAATCATCCGAGTCATTAATGCACTGTTAGTTTTGGGCTGGGACAACATGGTGGTGAATACCTCAACGATTATACATATGCTAATTATCATCAAGTTTGGGGGTATCACCCGGATTCGTCATGGAGCTATACTTATGAAGACTAATACTACGCTCCAAATCCAACATACACACCAGAATTTTTATGTCCACCTCCATTGCCACAAGAAGAAAAGCCAAATCCGAGGGATGTAATATTGAAGGGCATAGCAAACCTAGAGGAGATGAGGATTAGCCAAGAGCTGTCCACCCAAAATTTTAATAATCAGATGGAACAACTCGTCACTACCTCAACCATTGGTCCTCAATACATGGCTTCCAAGACAGAGATAGATAATTCAAGGTTGGAGGACTTATTGTCCAAGTTCGTAGAATCAAATAAGGAGAGGAGGATTAATCAAGAGCGTTCAATTCAGAATCAAGAGATATCAATTCAAAATTTGCAGAACCAGATGGATCAAATTCTCAAAGCCTTGAACAACTGTCCTCAAAATAATTGGTGTTACGACGAGGATTCTGAGATTGATGAAGTGCCCGAACCAAATCTACAACTGGATGAGACACAAGATGTTAAAAAAGAGGAGACAAGTGGGGATGAACTAACTATGAGTATTAACGAGGATGAGCCGATGTTATTAATGCCTCAAGTGCCTTCTCCAACAAAGTTCAAGGATCCAGTTAGATTTGCAAAACCTTGTTTGCTAGGTAGTTATGTCATCGACAATACTCCTTGTGACGTAAAAGCGAGTACAACTTCAAAGCCATGGTGCGATGAGCTGGAGAAGATAGAAGAAGAGATTATTGTGTCTGACAAGCTTCAATGCCAGAATCTATTCGCAGACACAATGGAGAAAACACCTAGATGTTGGACGTTCTTGAACGTGATCTTATCTAAACAAAGCATGCTAGGTGATTTTAATGCAATGGCTATCACAAATGGGAACCTACCAAAAGATACATTATTTCCGATGGATGGAGGGTTCCTCAACTTTCGAGGAGGAATTGGATAGTTTTGACCAGACAATGTCAGGCTTACGACGTTAAAACTAGCGCTACTTGGGAGGCAACCCAAGCTCTAAACCTTTTCTTCCTTATTTATTCTTTGTATTTTAGTTTATAGTCTAGGTCAAATATTTAGTTTTCAAAGAATAATGACTCCATAATGGTATACTCGCAGGTAAGGCAAGAAAAAGAAAGTCATCATGCCACTGACCCACTAGTGCGGGCCGCGCTCCCCAAACGCTCAGACATAGTGCGGGGCGCGCTACTACCCCAGACACTTAATGACTTGCTAGCGTGGGCCGCGCCAATTCGCCAATCTCATAGCGCGGGGCGCACTACTGTTCATCATGTTACTGACCCCTTAGAGTGGGCCGCCCTACCAAATACATGGATACAGCGCGGGGCGCGCTACAATTCTAGCAATTACTAACTTCCTAGTGCGGGGCGCGCCATCTCAGGCTTATACACGGCGCGGGCGGCACTGCTCAAAAATCCCTAGCGTTAAAAGCGTTGTAATTGCAATGTTAGTCAAGTCCAACTCAAGTGTGGTTCCCGATTTATTCCAATGTGTCTGGCCTATTCTTCAGACTTAGCAGACATGGAGGAAAATGCTGTATTTTCAGGGAAGTCCTCTCTTTTAATTTTTTGTATTTCAGCCATTGAGGATAATGTCTAGTTTAAGTTTGGGGGACATTTTAGTGTCGTATTGCATATAGTTAGTTTTTTACAGTGTATTTCATATAGTTACATTTAGTTTTTGCATTCAGTTTCTTGAAATAAAAAAAATTGAAAAATTGAAAAAAAATTAGTAGTTAGTTTACTATGTTTATATAGCATGTAGTACATCTTGCATGAGTCCAGCTGTTTGATATTTACAGTTTGTTTTGGCCAATGATGAGATTGGAATTGGGTAGACAAGTATAATATTGACTATTAGAGCTTTGATGTGATTTCTTATTATGAAATGAGTCTTTTTCTGTTTGAAACTGGTATAATAAGGATAGCACAATAAAAATAACTTGTTGATTGATTGAGTGTAAATTGATACATAATGGGACTCTAAAGGATAATGATAGTTTGAATGAAAGAATGACAAGAATAAGTAGTGATGACTAAAGTTAGACAAGAACCTAAGTTTGGGAGAATATTTAGGGCATATAAGCTATAGAAAAAAAAGAAAAAGAAAAAAAAAGAAAAAGAAAAGAAAGTATGAATAAACACCATGGCGTGCTTGTCTAGTTTTGTAGCCTTTGTTACTTGAGTAAGTAAGCCCGAGGGGATTGTCTTTACACCTAGCGCCCTAAGGTCTTAATGGTCTGGGAGTCGTTGGTCGGAAGCTTGTTAAGGTAGCATTGAAAAGCCTAAGGGAATAAGACATTGCGTAGCTATGTGTATATAATAAAAAAAGAATTTTTTTTGAATAAAACGGGAAATAAGAGCAAAAAGCCCCCGTAGATGAAAAATGAAGCATAAGTATCCCATGTTGACCCTCGATATTGGTAATTGTTTAATTTTAGTTGGATCTAGCTTGTTTTTTGATTTCTTGAGTTTGCACTGTATGATGGCTTCGAAGAGACTTATTATATGTTAAATTTAATTTTATATCAGTTAACATTGTTGTGGAGCACACACACACTATATTAGTGATAACAGTATAAGATTTGATGATTGATTGGGAAGTTAATGATTTGTTTTGATATGATGTATTATCATGTTTACTTGATTTCTCTAAGACCGGTTGAATAGACTTGTTTTTGTCGTTACTGCTGGATTCGTAGGCATGTAGATTAGTTGCATTGCATAGCATTGTTGTTTTGTGTTTTTGCTTGAGGACAAACAAAGGTTTAAGTTTGGGGGTATTTGATAAGTAGGTTTTATACCTACTTATTCGGTATCTGTTACTTGAATTAGTTGCTTAATCTCATGCTTCTTAGTTACTTTTCATGCATTCTGTGTGTTAACTTAAATGAAGCAATAAGTGAAGTTGTGATCTTAAATCTCCGTAATCTGATTTTTAACTAGTGGTAATTAGAATTAGTGTAATTAAATAATTTAATTTATATAATTTGAAATTCATTCGTTTAAATAAGATTGAGTTGGTTACAGGCTAGTACTTGATAATTTGTATTAATAATTCCTCGTGGGAACGATACTCTACTTTCACTGTATTACATGTTGACCACGTATACTTGCGTGTTGTGCGTAATTAAATTTTACCCAACAATATAACTAAGTACATTCATCATGTGAGATTTGATTTTTAATCACATAATCAAATTACATTAAAACTAGCTAATCGTTAATAACATGCTCATTCATAGTATATAAATACTGAAATCATAACTTAATAGTTCTACTAATAACACATAACAACTTTTTCAGACTTTGTGTAAATAAATCACATTGTCTGACCATTCTGCTAACTCACGCTGCGGCGCCACAGTTTACACTATGGGCCGGCGCTGCGGCGCGGTGTTGGAGCTGCTGCGCGAGACACAGGCCAACGACTGGCGCTGCGGCGTGGCACTACGGCGCTAAACTTACACTGTCGGGCCGCGCTGCGGTGTCGAACTCCAGACTTCGGCGACCAGCCTTGGCAACAGCATGAACAAAAGCCAATTTGGCCTACAAGTTACTTTCTAACAACCTAATTAACATGTAATACATACAAAGACTTCATCTAAACATAATTTAAAGACTCCTAACATGATTTTACTCATATAACAACATAAACATCGAATTTACAACACCCAATTTCACTATTTTTGATAAAACTCTATTTTTGACACTTTTAGTGCAAATCATCACTGAAACTGTGTTTTTCAATCAAAACATATAATTTAAAATACATTGTTTATGTTTATTCATCTACTTTCAAAATCAATAGTCAATATATATATATATATATATATATATATATATATATATTAATAACTAATTAAACCTTAATTTTACTGTAAACTAAGCCATATTCATATATTTTCACACAAACACAATGTAATATATTTTTCTTCACAAATTACATTCATTCATGAATTAATTGACTTTTCACATATAGAACTTATGAAAAACAGTTTTATAACAAACAATTTAACATATAAAACCATATACCATAAACAATTTATCCTTCACAAAGATTTTACAGAGAATTTTAGAAGGAGAAGACAACTAAAACTCTAAAATTTTTAAAAGGGTTTAGCGATACCTTGTTTGTTAGAAGATGAAAATTTACTTCCTTTGATCAACAAGACTTCTTTTCCCAATTCCTTTCTCAAACCTCTCTAGGATCCTCTTAACTTCTCTCTTAATTTTTCTTCTTCTCTTCTTTTTCTTTTTCTGATTCTTTCTTCTCCTAACTCTATCTTACGTACTAACATATAACGTATGGTAATAATATACATTAATTATATAATATAAATATAGATATAACTGATATCAGTTATCTAAGTTTTTGAAAATCAAAAGCCATAAGGCTTGTTTGGCTAACATAATTAAAATAAATCAATTAATCCTTATACCTTGTTTGGTAAAATACAATTAAATTCCTTTAATTTATTTTAATAACTCTTTTATAGTAAGATTATTTGTCACAGTTCTATTTAATTAAATTTTAATAATCAATTTCATTAATTCTAATAACAATTTATTAAATTACTTTAACACATAAATCAATATAACATAATTATAATTTCCTTTATAATTATAATTTTATTTAACCAACTACCACATTATTTTAATTACAAATTCAAATTAAAATATAATAATTCATTTAATCATTATAAACTCTCTAAAAGAATATTATCTCATAACACTTAATTTTCTTAACTCCTTAATTATTTACTTAACAAATAATTAACTAAATTAAATCAAATCAAATTGAACAATTATTTTTTCAACAATAAACACATCCATTAAATACTTACATAATTCAATAAATATTTAATATTATAATTTAAAATTCTGGA
Source organism: Panax notoginseng (assembly GCA_016801055.1). Taxonomy (NCBI): domain Eukaryota; kingdom Viridiplantae; phylum Streptophyta; class Magnoliopsida; order Apiales; family Araliaceae; genus Panax; species Panax notoginseng. The sequence continues at coordinate 54,173,894 of CM029021.1, read as the reverse complement.
ATGTTACATCATTCCCTCCTTACAAGGATTCTGTCCTTAGATTTATAACTCAAACAATTCATTCGTTACATTAACGGTTAATAATGGATGAACATGGAGTTGGTAACCGACTATCCAACATCTACTGGCTTCTTCTTCCTCCCTTTGGATTTAATCTAGTGTACAAGACCATGAACTGGATAATCTTTTCTCTATAAATAGAGTCCCCTTCTTATATTTCACGTTGGTTGAGTGTCTGAAGACTTGGTTATGGAAGTTCAGTAGCATTGAGAGCAAGCAGAGGTTTGGAGTGCTATATATAGAAAATTAAAGTCATCAAGAGGTAATGAATCTAATGTTTATGCTTTTGATTCCTAAGTCTTGAATTCCTTAGGAATGTCAAGAAAAAGTAGCTTTTGAGTCACAAACTTGATGGCTAAATCTTGTTGCAATCCACAAATTTCTGTTAGATGTTGTTAATTTAGTTCAATACAAAATCTACGGAAGTTAAACGAACCAATTTGGTTGAGAAACGAATTCGTAGTGAATAAATTCGTTAAATTTGTCAAAATATGAAAATTTAGTATGAACATGAGTTTTGGATTAATATTTAGGTTAGTTAATGTTTTTGAAGTGTTATAATTAGTCTGTAGATGAGTAGCTAAGAGTTTAACGAGTTCAACGAATCGAAAACCAACTAATTAAGACTTAAAATGAGGAAGTTAAGACAAAAACTGTGATATGTGCTAAGCCACGCGCGGGCGCGCCACCCGTGAGCACGGGCGCACAGCTGGGCATTGGGAAATGGCACGGGCGCACTGGAATGGCGAGGGTAGTGGGCGCGGCCATGCCCAATGTTTGATAAGTGTGACTACTTTGACCTATTGTGGTAAAATGACCATAACATTTTTATACTGACTCCGATTGAGGCGATTCAAGATGATCCGGAATGAGGACGAATAGACCTACAACTTTTGTTCTTTAAGTCTTTCAATTTGATGTCGTTAAAAGGGGTCAAAATAGTCTTCGTTAGGACCGATGTGTATTAGGAGGCAATCGGAGGGCGTCGGGCATGCACGCATGCAAGTGTAGTACTCCCGACGATGGAATATGTTATTCTAAGTGATAAAACCTAAATATTCATGATAATTAACACGTTATATAACTAGGATTACTTTACCCATAACGAAATACTTTAACATAATTTTTTAAAAGAAAACTTAAAGTTTTTGAGAAACGGAAGTTGATGAATTTGGTGTCCTTTGAGTTTTGACCTTTGAACCTATGTACGCATATGTACGCATATCAACGGACACGAAATGTAGTTTTAAAGTTACCTTACATATACTAGATTGATATAGCTTGGTTTAAAATGTTTTGAAAGAAAACTCGGATGTTTTGAGAACTAATAGTTTTAAATAGTGTGTAGAGTATACTCTGACCTTCCTAGTATGTATACTAAGATGCCTTATGCCTTTAGACATGATGAATATGTTCATCATCTAGCTAAGCATGAATTGGACCTTTCAAGTGTGGTTTAAAATAAGTTTTCAAGTAAATGAACTATGTTATGTCTATGAAAATGAGATAGAGACATGTGAACATACGTATTAAAGGCTTGTTAGTGCCAATATATGGTTTAAAAACTTATAAACATTGAACCTTTGATAAAGAGGTTGTTAAGCTTTGTTGATGTAAATCATTCAACCTAGAGCTATGTAATTCAAAACTAAATGATTTGAAATGAGAACTTGAAGAAATATCAGAACCTACTTGATGTATGTTATAGTATATATTAGAATGCATAGTATGTTAGGACTAGGCAGAGCAATAAAAAGCTCAAGTCTAGTTTTGGCAGGGAGTAGCGCTACCGCGCCACTCCCAAGCTTAAATGCAGCGTGGCTGCGCCGTCCTGCAGAGTGACCAAGAGCAGTTTGTTAACTGTATGGTCTTAAGTTATGGTTATATGTTATCCTTAAGGACTACAAGATATGTGTAGCGTCCCCAAATCCGAGTCCCAAATCATCGCGGATCTTGGTATGCTAATTCTATAACTATTGCGAAAGATATAAACATAAATTGCTTATACAATACATTTACACACTAATTCCATGGCCGAGTAAACTTTACATATACAAAATTCATAACCTGACTAACATATAACATTTTTATCATACTATACTATTACAATTTAGATGCACATAAAAAAAAATTCCCAAGCTGAACTTGGCTTAATCCTTTCCTGTATCCGAACGTATTCACCTTATCTGCAATGTTTATCATGATATAGCAGGGGTGAGCATAAGTTTGCCCAGCAAGTTTAAGTTCAATGAATTAAAGATATATCATGATTGAAAGAATTGAACAAAAGCTGGCTACAGTTCTATAATATAGTTATGAACTAGCATGGATAAATTTTCATAACTGAACGAACATTGAACATGAATAACAATATCTGGACCGAATGCTAATGAAGGTGATCATCCTTTCATACCTGATGGATACATGCAATGTACATATAGTACGATTTAACAAATCATAGACATGGCAATCAGCAATGATTAACCACCAGTTATACTTGAATAAACAACTCGAGATCGGGTTAAGAAAAACTTGCCTGAACCGTGGATTACCACTATGCAATTTAATAAGCTTTGTCTGAACCTAATATATAAATAATATCGATATACTAGCTAGAATAATATCATCACAGTATTTAAAATATCTTAATCACATTATAACATAACCATATCAGTCTATATAATATAGAAAACTTAACCTCAAGTCAAACTATTATAGTATAAGTCGAGTTCGGTATAATTCTAACATCCCGACGGCTTAGTCAGACAAATATCGAGTTTAAGTTCAATTAAACTCTGCCTAACACTTAACAATTATCTCAGATAATTATATTCTCAGTCAAAATAATTTTCATAAGCTCGTAATAATTTTCAGATATTTATTACCATTTATCATAAATTTTCAATTGTTAATAACGTATTTAAAATAATTAAATACCACATAATTCTTTTTCATTAATATTTATTTAATATTAAATATTAATAAAAATCATAACATAATATTATAGTATATTTATAATATCTCAAAGTATTTTTTTAATACTTTAAAATCATATTTATATGATTTTTAAACAATTAAATCCTTTATTCGATAAATGCTATTAATATTAAAATATTAATATTTTTATGACAAAATATCAAAAGTTATATTTTATAACTTAAAATATTTTTATAACACTTAATTCATTTTTATATGATTTATAAATCATTAATTCTATTTTTCCACAATTTATTTAATATATTTATTAAATAAATTAATTACCATTAATATTAATTAATTAGTGAAACTCGTCACAAAATATTAAAAGTAATTAAAAATAACTTAAAATATTTTCTTATACCATAATATAATTTTTCATGATTTTTCATGTATTAAAATTATTTTTAAATAATTTATTTAATATTATAATTAAATAAATTAAGTACCATTTATATTCCAAAAATATTAAATATTTATGAAATATGCTCAAAATAATTAAAAACTAATTTTCAGACTTTAAAATAATTTTTAGGAATTTATTTTGTATTTTTAATAATTAAAAACTATTTTTATCAATTTATTAATTAAAATAATTAATTTTTGAAATTTAATAATTAATAAATGGCCCTATAGCGACAGAACCGTCGCTATAGGTTTCTTGAGCAAGAACCCAGAAATCTTGTCAGTTGCTAAGGTACATAGTTTGACCACAAATAGATTAGTGTTCTTGTTGCTTTCTAGGCTGCATTTTGTTTTCAAGTTGTAGTTCTTATGTAATACTACCATAGAATACCAATTTCATGACCATTCTACAACATATCAGCAAGATCTGGGATCCAGAAATCATTGTCAGAAACTATTCTTCATTTTTGGGTTTTCCAGAAATGAAGATCAGTTTGAGTTAGCTACTTTATGTCCTTATATCTTGAATTCTAAGTATACTCAGTATGTTCTAATGGTTCCTACTTGTAGTATAAATGTCAAAGAACAATTATAAAACATTATTTCAGTCAAATATCAACAGATCTTAAGAGATCATTGCCAGTCAAACCTTGCCAGAAAACTCACTCATGAAGAATCTGGGTTTTCCAGAAATGGAACCCAGTTAGTTGGTCAACACTAATTTGACTGTGATTATTTTTCATTCCGGTTATGATCTAAGCGATATAATGACTTTACTATGTAGTCTACATATCAGACTACAACATGAAAACAAAAACTTGGCCAAACAAGCAAATAACAGCAAGATTCATGGCTTTAAAAAAAATTTGTCAGACAAAACCTGGAAATTCTGGGTTTTCCAGAAACAGTCTCCCATGGTCGGTCAACCATGTTTGACCACCTATAGCTTGAGATCTAGACATGGTATGGATGTGATTCCACTTCCAGTCTGCTCTCCTCATAGCAAAGAACATATCTATAACTTCAAACACCACAAACATCTAACACAGGAGAATTTACAGGCCCTGACATTTGCTTGTCAGACGACTCATGAAGGTTCAAAAACAGTTTCTAAAAACTTTAATTTCAAGCATCTAAATGATATTGATCTAAGTTTTAGCAACCCAGATCATCAAATGACACCCTCAAACATAACTTTAACCAATAAACAACAACATTTAACATCAAATCAAAAGATTTTTAGGTTTGGGGTTTTTATACCTTTCAATCTTGATCTTTGATTTCTGACTTTTGATTGCTGTTCTTGGCTTGATAAGAGGCTAACATAGCTTAACTTTTCTCTCTCTCTCACTCTAGATTTTTGAAATGGATGAGAGAGAGTGGCTTGGCAATAATGAGAAGTAAAGTAAGATTTTCTTTACTTTAAATCTTTGATCTATTTGATTCAATGTATCTAGTCGGCAATTGGTGGCTGATTTTGGGCAAATAAGTCTCATACTAGGCTAGGGCTAGGGTTAGTCACCAACCTAAAGATATGACAAGATTTTGTAAGCTAACTTATAAAAATACAAAAAAGGGCAAAATGGTAATTAGACTTTTAAATTTAATGGCATTCATGTAATTGGTCTAAACCCATAGGGTTTAGGGTTTAACCCTTAGGATTTAGGATTTAACCCTTAGGGTTTAGGGTTTAACCCTTTAAGTTTTAAAAATATAATTCTAGTATTTCCAAATTAGGTTTCCAAGAATAGAAAATTAATATTTCTAAATTATAATTAGAATTCTCTAATTATATTAAAATTTACTAATCATAAATCAAGCTTGCTAATTAGGATTAACATTTCCTAATTAAAATTGCTAATTTAGCAGTTAGGTTTCATCATTGTACATTAGGATTTATAACCTAAGATTTAGGGTTTTAAATAGAAAAATAATCTTTCTAATTTAGAAATTAGGTTTCCTAATTAATTAGATTAGGGTGTCTAATTTACAACTTAAGGTTTCTAATAATTAGAGTTTCTAATTATTAGAATTCTAATTAATCATTAGGTTATCCCTAATTAAATTTGTGATTAAAACATAAAAACATTATACATTGCATTTAAGTCCCCAAATTAGGGTTTCAAATTTCTAGAACTGAAATTAGGGTTTTCAGAATCGGTTTCTAGGGTTTCTTATCAGTCGTTAGGGTTTTCTAACTAAACGTTGACGTTCTTAGTATAATAGTAGGGTTTGCCACTGATAAGGGTTATCTGGTCAACCCTTGACCCTCAACCACTGTTGCCTCTTTTTTCAGTTCTGATAAAAGCGCTCTAACTCATGCAAGCATACATGTGTCGACAAGTAATACAGAGTAAGTAAAGTATCGATTCCACATAGAAAGTTGTCTAATTTAAATCACTATGCATCAATTAAATCACTATATTCATATGCTTAAACTAATGGCTATATTTGTGAATTATCCTAAATTGCATATAACAACTAAAATAAGACTAATAATGGAATAAATCAAATCTGGAAATAATGGGATCCTAACTTCATTTAATATTTCATCTAATCACCACTATCATGCAAGAAGTGTTCACATATCACAGGAAAATAGTCAAGAGCACTAAAAGAGTTATAGCCAATTTTCAATGCACTATGACCTACTTACATAGCATCCACAGATGATAGACTCCATGCAATCGTCAATATAACCAAAATCACTATATGTCTATGTGAAACTGCAATCATACTGAACTTAAGCACAAGCCCTTATTCTAACTCATACGGTGAAATAACATATGTCTATCTGGTTCATGAAATACACAAGCCATATAAAACAGCCCCATATTAGTATGCTATCATGATTACAATCCATACTTGCATGTTCATTGTCAATTCCATACAAGTACTGAGACAAATGGTGATCAAGCATTCACACATGCAAAACAACCATGATAGAAACCCCATATGATATGTAAAACAGCCCTAGCAATCAAGCATGCAACTAAACTACATATTAAAATCTGTTAGAATCCCATAATGGAGTTTAGTTCATGACTGAACCAAAAGCCATTATGGGATCAAAGCAAAGCATGGCTAATAAGCAAACAATTGAAAGATGAAGGATAGAACGATCAAACCCAATTACTGAATATAAACCAATATTAACGATCAAATCCTTATAAAATTCCAGAAAAATAATAATACTAATCCATAATGATAGAGAATTCCAAGAAGAATTGGAAGAGTAAGCATTTTGGCTTCGCTCTACGTTGGAATCTCCCTCACGGTGTAAACGCTAGTTATCAAAATGAAAATATGTCAAAACTGAATAATGATGCGTCTGACACCAGTCAGAAATCGTTTTAAATCAATTACAACCCTTTTAATTAAAAATTACAATAAAACAAATTAGCAGCTACAGGCATCGCGCGCGGCCATCCGCCCCTCCAGTGTATATCTCGCGCGGGCGCGCGTCTCCAAGCTTGTCATGCCACGCGGCTAGCAATCTGTGTCTTCTGATTCTGCTGCTTCACTGATTTGCTCTACTGCTCCATCCTTTGTCTGTCCATGCTTGTCCATCCATGCTTCACTTGATCCTCTTGCCATGCATATCCCAGCTTGTGCCTCGCCTTCATGCGTTCATTAGCCTCGTGCCCTCTAATACCACCAAAACATGCCATTTCTGCACTATTTCACCAAAAAGAGTTTTAAGTAAAAGCAATGCAAAATAACATGCAATGCACTAAAAACACACTAAAATGTACTTGAGATGGGCATAGTTCGCGTGAATTGGTATTCAATAAGTAGGTATAAATCCCACTTATCAACCACATACTTAACAAATAAATAACCATACATACAGAACATATACACTTATATACTTGATCATGAATAATTCACCACAAAGATTTTTAAATTCAAAAAAATTTCTTTCTAGAAATGTCAAATCCATACACTTATTTCCTGTCTAGGTTTATTATTTAACCTTTAATCTATCATTTAAGATTTAATTATTTTTCTAAATTCTCGGGTCGTCACATTCACCCATTCTTCTAAGAATTTTGTCCCCAAAATTCAACTTACACCGTATACCATGCAGCTTACACCATTCATACCCATCGCCATATGCTACCCATAACATCCCTCACAAGAGTAAAAATTTTCAAATTGTGCTGAGGAGTCATATAGACTATGAATTTTCATTTTCGCAAAGGTTTTATGGAAATTCATCCACAAACCGTCATAACTTATAGACACAAAGGGTGATTAGCCCGGTATGCCCTTTACTGGCCAAGTACTATTGGTCGAATTTTTTTTTCCCATTCCTCTTATCCCATCCGCCTTAGGCGTACAAAATTTCTTACCTCAGTCTTTATCGAAATCCGGACCAAAACAAATTGGTTCGGGAAAGTCTTCAAAGAATGCTTAGGATTTTCGTAAAAAATTGGTCTAGCCGAATCAAATAGCATAGACTCATATCCATAATCAATTTCAATCGAAATATTATTGTATAGCCAAAACCCCGTTGGCAAATTAAAATTTTAAAAAGTCAGTTTGAAAATGACGTCATGATGCCGTACTGTATTAACAGCCCGTTTGAAGATGCTGTTATCGGGTGACTTTGTCATAACACATCAAACATTAGTGGAATAACGATTTTAGATCAAATCTAACACTAAGTATTCCTGCATTTACAACTCTATCAACTTTTTATCATCTCTGCACTAGGTTACATGGTACATAAGTGATAAATAAAAATATATTTTGATATTTCAAATAATTATTGTCTAGCCGAAACAATTAGCACAGACTGTACTTTAAACTGTTCAAAAATCTTTACAAATCTATTTTATCATCTCAACAAGTAACTAGGTATAGGTGGCCCGAAGTCCAGGCATACACAATAGTCACCAAGAGTTGAGAATAAAAATTCATTTTCAAAAAGGCACATAGTGCGTATTTAGCTTGATGTCCAAAAAGTTCGAAGTCTAGCATAGCTAGGAATTTTTGGAAAACCTATGTCTCCACTAATAATCATTTGCTTAAATAGTCTATCTATTCCTATTATCCTTAATACTCCATTCACACAAAACAATACCCAGTTCGTCAAACTTACCACACTTATGAGTTCAGGAAGTTGCCACAATCATATGAGTTTAAGAACTTGTCCTAGCCAGACCTTTGGCGTCCATTCACTAAGGGGTTCATAAACATTTCATATAATCATGAGTCACAAACATACCATAAGTATGAGTTTTAAGAACTCGTACTTATTCCTATATTCTCTACCTATACCCCACCTATCTGTTATACACCAGAGAAAAGAATCACCTTCTCAACAAGCATATAGCAAATAGCGCGACGCAAACATTTCAATGATTACCAGTACCAGAAACTAAGTGGTTTTTACACCAAGTACAATTCCCAGCTCATAACAAGGAATCATACAACTCAACTGCTGACATGAGTCCCCAATTGAAATCCCCACCTAATCTTAATTCCCTTCTCAATACGAATTTCATTTAACCCGTATTCGTAATCCTTTCCTGTAATGATCGAGAAATTTGTAATTTAATTTAAATATTTATTGAATTAAATAAATATTTTAAATAATTTATTTGTTGAGGAAAATAAAGAATTGGTGAGTTGTGGTGAATTAATTTAGTAACTAAATTGATTAATAATTATTAAATTGAATAACGATGACAATTTTATCTAATGGATTTAATTTAAGAAATAAATAAATTAAATAAAGTGATGTTTCTAATTAATTAATTAAATTAGATATATAATTATTTATTAATTATAAGTATAATGATAATAAGGTTTTTATTATTATTATAAGTTATCTAAATTAATTAAATTAATTTAGTGGCGTGACAAAGTAACTATATAATATGAATAATATAATAATAATTTAGTGTGGGGGAATTGTGGTTAGCCAAACATGGCCTTGTGGCCTTTGGCTTTTTCTAACTGACGCCTTTTGTTATTTTCTGACGGGTGAGTACGTGGGGTGGATAGTTTATTATGCACATTCTATTTGTTTGCCTAAAGCTAACTAGATAGCAGAGAAGGTTTGAGAGAGAAGAGAAAAAAACACTGAGTTCTTGGCGAGTGGCAAGAGGAAGAAGGGGAATTGCTAAACCTAGTCACCATCCTTTGGTAGCATACAATCAAAGTGAAGGTATAACTTACTTCAATTCTAATTTTTAGTCTTGTAATTTTGTATTCTCTGAAGTTGGTTTTGTGGAATTGTTGTACAAGATGTTGTTGATTATATATATGTATACTCTTGAAAAATTAGTTGGTTATCATCTGTGATTGTATATCAGTTATCAAATTCGTGTAAATTGGGTGTAGGAAGAAAAAGGATAAATCACAATGTTTATATTTTCCATATGACTTGTGTAAAGTACTAATTTTAGTGGCTAATTCATATGCTAAACTACAAATTTATGTTAGATTATGCTAGTTCATTAAGAAAAGCACATATCGAATTTGAACGAAGTGATTCAGATAAGAATCGAAGTCACAGTATTCAAATTTGTGAAGAAACTTAAAAATGGAGTTTTATATGAAATTTGAGAAATTTGAGAAATTAAAATAGTTAGAAGTGTTGTTAAATTGTGCTAAGTGGTTGAATATGTTAGTAATCATATTTATAATAGTATTATATTTATTTTGTATGTTAATTTCACTGATTTGATGGTGAATTTGTGTTTGTTGGGCTAAAGTCGGCTACTGTTCATAGCCATCTCCACGTCTGTCTGTGCACCGACGCAACTGCGCTTTACCCTAAGCCCAGACTGTGACTTCTGCCAATTTGCAGGTCATGTGTAACGGACTTGTATTAGCGTAGCATGCATGTTAATGATGTTAAGGCATAATATAAGCTATGATAACAGAATATAATGTGTTGTAATGCTAAGTGTAAAGATTTTAAATAATTATTTAAATAAGTTATAAAATGAAACCAAATGTGGTGCTTTCAAAGTTAGAAATGAACGATTAAGTTATGTTGGCTTGTAATGCGATTTCAGATTCGTTAAGTATGTTAACCTAAATGGTTAGGTGCTAGGTTAGGGTTATGACCTAAATGAAGGTTTAAACCCCTAAAGTTAATATTCATACAACTAATTATTGTTGCGATTTCAATGATGTATGTAGGGTAATTGGAGATTATATTACATTTGTGTAGCTTACATACAAGGCAAGTTCTTTAACTCTACTCTTATAGTAACTGTGCAAGTTTATGAACCTTAAACTCTTTGCATTGAGCAAGCTTTCTAACTTCATTCTTTTATTAATGTATACAAGTTCCTAAACTGTTATTGAGCAATACTATTGACTCTATCCTTATGTATAGTTGAATAAGCTCTTATAACCTAATTCGTTACATCGAATGAGTTTCACATTCTCATTTGTTGTTATTATTATTCAAAACGTATATTATTCTAGCACATTGATTCAAAGGAGATTGTTTTAATTCTTTGAATATAGCACTTTGCATGTGTATCATGTTTATTCAATTATGTATTGTTGATATTCTATCTTTGACTTCGATAGCCTTGTTCAGTTATACATTCTTGTATTAAACCTTTATTGACGGAAATTGAATAGTGTTCTAAAATTCTAGAAACACTGATAAGCTAGTTCCAAGCTAAACTTTCTTTAGTGCGAAAATTCTAAATTTAAACTGAGACGAACAACCCTAACATAGGTGATTTTGTACGTGTAACGTTTAGATGTTTGTGCACAATACACGGTACAAAGGGCTAATCCCCCTAAGTATGTTAAGAAGAGTCTGTATAGTCTAAATGACTGTTAAGGTTGAGGTAATAACACCTAAATACCATGGACATAGTTCGTGGTCTTAAAACCCTCAGATATTAAAGTTCGAACTTGTTTTCTATTTCTGATTCATAGAACAAGTTCATTATTGTTCAGCATTCGTTGTTCATTCTCATGTTGTTATTACTATTCTTTATATCAGTGAGCAATTGTTTGCTCACTCTTGCAATTAACAATGCAGCTAAAGTCGAAAGAGGTGATAAGCCATCTAATAGCAAAGGAAAGGGTAAGATGTCCAAGTGATGAAGAATTATTTAGAATTTATTTAAATACATGATGTTATAAGACTTGTTTTCTTTTATAATGTATTTCGCAATTGATGTAATAATTTTAAGGTTAGATTACCTGGGATTGTGTTGAGATGATGTAACCCTCTAATGGGAGAGATTATTGTTTAAATTATTTAATGTCTTTATCCTTTGATTATGAGTAGTTAGATGTAATGTTTTGGATAGTGAACACTAAATTCGGTGGAAATGAAGTACCCGAATTTGGGGGTGTCACAAGTTGGTATCAAAGCTTTAGGTTATGAACCTTAGGTGGGGAAACCTTTGGAAGTAGCCTTTAAGAAAATAGAAAACATAGAGGTGTTTAACTCTTATCGGGTTTTAAGGAATGGATTAAGGCATCCATTGAAACTAAACAATAAAAGACATTATGCGCTATGTGTTAATAATTTATGTTCTCGCGAGTATCGATAACATTAAGTAAACCTTAAAATATTTTGTTGACAGGATGTTTAACGAAGGAGGATCCAGTCCAGCTAGGGAGGTGATACCTCAGTTACCTAGAGATGATGAACCCCGTGATATTCATGTAGTGCGGGAACAGTTGATCCAGGAGGATGAGCCTATGACCCATCCCGAGGAGGATAGTCCTGAGGAGATAGAGGAGGATTATGATGAGGAAGAGGATCCTGAGGAGTTTCCACCAAACTCCGTATCGGTTGAGATGTATGATGCTTTGTATGACCGTAACATAGAGTTACAGGATGATGTAGAGGAACTGAAGGAGATGGTTGAGATGCATCATGCTTCGATGGAGCAGAAGGATACAGAGATTTAGAAACTTAACTCAAAACTTGGAAACATAGAGTGGGACCTAGTTCATACTAAGGGTTAGCATGAAGATCTGTTGGCAGTGAATGAGAAGATGAAGACTGACATAGAGAAGTTAAAAGATGACTTCAAGGAGGAATTAACTAAGCGTGCAAGAGCAGAGGACGCTTGGATGAAGGCGACTCAACGTGCAGATCGTGTTGAGGCTAAGGTCCAAGTGAAGAAAGCCAAGATGGAGGAGATGGATTATGCTTTTAATTATGCGATTGATAGGGCCCAGGATCGAGTCCATTATTACCCACCTCAGTTTGAAGACTCGCCGTGGTTCGTGATGGATCGTAGAACGACTTACCGTATTATGGAGGAAGGGCGTCGAGAAGCCTTGCGACGCCATAATATGCATAGATAGAAATAAGAGTGATAATAGTATGTGGTTAATTATGTGAATAAATAAATTGTGAATCCCTTATCTTGAGATGAATAAAGGGATAGTATGAGTATGTAATCCTGAAACTTGTCTAGTTCAGAAAAGTGGATGTTTATAGCAGTTATACTATCTTTAGCATGTTTTAAAAACATTATGAATAAATAAAATATTAGAGTTTATTTGAGATGTTATGTGTTAAAGCTTTAATCTTAGAATGCTTAAGTTAAACTTAAAATACTCAAGAAGTTGAGTGATGAACTAATAAGCATAAATTCTAACCGAAAATGCCTCCTAAAAGAAGACAACCACGCCAACAACCACCTCCGGAGGGGTCTACTAATAATAATAATGAGGCCAACGCTAATCCGGTTTAGCAGTTGGTAGCTCTGTTGACGGGTGCACTTGCGAATCAACCGCAAGCTCAAGCTACGACTTTTAAGGAATTCAAAGCGGTTGGACAGCTAGAGTTTTAAGGTTCTATGAATCCAGTGGAAGCCCAAACCTGGATTATGGAAATGGAGAAGGTGTTCGACGTTGCTAGAGTTAATGAAGATCAGAAGACTGCGTTCACAACGTTCATACTGAAGTCTGAAGCTAGCTATTGGTGGTAGACAAATAAGGTTCGTGGGGGACAAGGAGTGATAGCATGGGATAGATTTAAGGAGATGTTTTTCGAAATGTATTTTGCAGCGAGTTCTCGGAATCAGTTGGAAGTACAATTTCTGGAGCTGAAGCAAGGAACAATGACGGTGCCAGAATATGCTGCGAAGTTTAACGAGTTGGCAAGGTTTGCCACCTATCAAGTCAATACCGATAAGCGTAAAGTGAGAAGGTTCGAACAAGGATTAAAACCCTGGCTTTACAGCAAGGTTTCAATGTTCTAGCTGAATACATTTGCGGCTGTACTGGAAAAGGCAATTATCGCAGAAGGTGGAAGCGATGCCTTGACCAAGTACAACCAAGAACAGAAAAAGAGGAAGAATGATAATGAAAGTAAGGCTAGTGGATGTAACGTTGGAAGTAACAATCAGAAGAGGAAGTGGAATGAGGTTTCGACTACAGGAGGACAACAGGGAAATCAGCAGAAGAAAAAGTTTGAAGCTTGTGCAACGTGCGGGAAGAACCATACTGGGGTATGTTTGAAGGGAAAGAGGGTGTGTTTCAACTATGGTCAGGAGGGACACATTGAACCAAACTATTTTAGCCCAAAGAAAGGAGCATATTTTACCTGCAGTTCGAAGGATCACATGGCTCATGATTGTCCTAAAAAGTCAACGGGGAGTGCAAGTGGAGGAAAGGGAAACAACAACGGTGGTAGTGCATTGACTATCATTGGACCAGCTCAGACAAGCCGACCTACTGCAAGAACTTTCAATATGACCATGCAGGATGCGGTTCAGTCTAAGGATGTGGTGTCAGGTATCATTCCGTTTAATGGTATTAATGCTTATGTACTGTTTGATTCGGGTGCTACTTGTTCATTTATATCCGATGAATTTGCTCAGAACTTAGATTTGCCTCAGGAAAAATTAGATTATCCTTGAGCATAGAGATTGTGAATAGGGAAGTGATTCCTGTTAGATTCATATATAAGAATTGTAGAGTGGTTATAAAGGGTCAAGAGATGGTGGTAGACTTGATACCAATTAGACTGGGTGAGTTTGATGTTAATCTGGGAATGGATTGGTTATTCAATTACGAAGCAGTAATTGATTGCCAAAGGAAGTGTGTTAACCTTATGACTCCGTTAAAGGTTGTGTTTTATGGCAGTAAATCACCTCAATAAGCAAGTTATCTGACGGTGATGCAAGCCAAGAAATTGTTGAGACAAAGATGTGTAGGATATTTAGCCTACATAGTTGATACACAGAAGAAGAGTGCGAAGTTAGAAGAAATACCGATTATAAAAGATTTTGTAGACGTATTTCTAGATGATTTGCCGGGTCTTCTGCCGGATCGACAAATTGAGTTCGTAATTGATTTAGTACCAGAAACATGCCCGATATCTAAAGCACCATACAGAATGGCCCCGGTAGAAATGAAAGAGTTGATGGGGCAATTACAAGAGTTGCTCGACAAGAAGTATATTCAGCCGAGTGTTTTGCCATGGGGAGCGCCGGTGTTGTTTGTTAAGAAGAAAGATCGATCGATGCGGCTCTGCATTGATTACAGAGAATTGAATAAGGTCATGATTAAAAATAAATATCCATTACCAAGAATCGATGACTTGTTCGATCAGTTGAAGGGAGCGAGGTATTTCTCAAAGATAGACTTGAGGAGTGGTTATCATCAGTAGAAGGTGAGGCCAGAAGACATACCGAAGACAGCATTCAGAACTCGGTATGGTCATTACGAGTTTCTGATTATGTCATTTGGTTTAACTAATGCACCTGCAGCGTTCATGGATTTGATGAACAGGGTGTTTAAACTATTCTTAGATAAATTTGTGGTGGTGTTTATTAATGATATATTGGTATATTCCAAAACCAAGGAGGAACATGTTGAACACTTAAAAGTGACATTAGAGACATTAAGAAAAGAGAAGTTGTACGCTAAGTTCTCAAAATATGAATTTTGGTTGGAACGTGTACAGTTTCTCGGGCACGTTATTGATAAGGATGGAATTTTGGTAGATCCATCAAAAGTTGAAGCTGAAGTAAACTGGGATCAGCCGAAGACACCGTCAGATATAAGGAGTTTCCTAGGATTAGCAGGTTACTACAGGTGTTTTATTCAAGACTTTTCCAAGATCGCGACTCCGTTGACGAATTTAACTAGGAAAGCGGTTAAGTTTGTTTGGACAGAGAAGTGTGAGGAAAGTTTTCAAGAATTGAAGAAGAGGTTGAGTTCGGCACCTGTGTTATCATTGCCTGATGATACAGGAAATTTTGTGGTGTATAGTGACACATCACATAAAGGACTAGGCTGTGTGCTAATGCAGAACGACAAAGTTATTGCGTATGCATCACGTCAATTAAAAGATAACAAGAAAGGGTATCCGACTCATGACTTGGAGTTGGCTGCGGTGGTGTTTGCCTTGAAGATTTGGAGACATTATCTTTATGGAGAGAGGTGTGAGATATATACTGACCATAAAAGTCTGTAGTATATCTTTACACAAAAAGATTTAAATATGCGACAAAGAAGATGGTTGGAGCTGATCAAAGACTATGACTGCGAGATTTTTTATTATCCCAGAAAGGCTAATGTTGTTGCTGATGCTTTAAGCAGGAAGGGATGAGAGAAGTTAATGATGTTGACAGCTCAGGAGAAGTTAGTGTCGGAAATGGCTAAGATAGAGTTGGAAATTAAGTATCCGATAGAATCCGACGAGAAGTTATTCCAGATAGGAAACGATTCAACGTTGATAGATAAAGTAAAAAATGCACAACTTCAGAACGAAAACTGCGAAAAGATAAAACAGAAGATATCTCAAAGGGAGGAAAACAAATTCAAAATCGACTCGGAAGGGTTACTTCGATTTAAAGGGAGAATTTGGATTCCGGCAGTCCCGGAAGTTAAAGAGGAAATTCTAAGTGAAGCTCACAACTCAAGATATTCGATTCACCCTAGAAGTACAAAAATGTACCAGGATCTTAGATATCATTTTTGGTGGCCGAATATGAAGAGGGATGTGGCTGAATGCGTGGCAAAATGCTTAACGTGTCAGAAAGTTAAAGCTGAACATCAAAGGCCAAGCAGATTGTTGCAACCGTTGGAGATACCAGAATTAAAGTGGGAGCATATCACAATAGATTTTGTGGTAGGTCTTCCAACAACTCAGCAAGGTTACGACGCTGTTTGGGTGATTGTCTATCGACTGACGAAATCGGTACACTTTTTACCAATCAAGATTAGATTTAACCTAGATCGGTTAGCAAAACTGTATGTGAAGGAAATTATTTCAAGCCACGGTGTACCTGTATCCATTGTGTCATACAGGGATCCACATTTTACATCAAATTTTTGGAAACGATTACAAGAATGTTTGGGAACACAGCTGAAAATGAGCATAGCGTACCATCCTCAAACCGACGGACAAAGCGAGAGAACCATCCAAACACTAGAAGATATGCTCAGAGCATGTATTATGGATTTCAAGGGAAATTGGGATGACCATCTACCATTGGTAGAATTTGCCTATAATAGTAGTTATCACGCGAGTATTGGCATGCCGCCTTATGAAGCGTTATACGGCAGAAAATGCAGAACTCCGTTATGCTGGGATGAGGTAGGTGAACGTCAACTTTTAGGTCCAGAGTTGGTACAACAAACCGTCGAGATCATTAAGGTGATTCGAGCAAGGTTGTTAGCTGTACAGGATAGATAGAAGAAATATACCGATCAACACCGAAAAATTCGGGAATTTGATGTCGGTAGTTATGTTTTCTTGAAAGTATCTCCCTGGAAGGGGAAAATTCGATTTGGTAAGAAAGGAAAATTGAGCTCTAGTTTTATAGGACCTTTTGAAGTACTTCGACGAGTTGGTGAAGTAGCGTACGAGGTAGCTTTACCTCTAGAGTTGGAGAATATTCATAATATTTTCCATGTATCAGTATTGAGACCATATAAGCTTGATTATAAACATGTTATAGAATATGAGCTCTTACAGTTTGAGAAAGATTTGTCTTATGAGAAAGTCCCTGTTCAAATTATTGACAGAAAAGAGCAAGTACTGAGGAATAAAGTGATACCTTCTGTTAAGGTAATCTGGAGGAACCACAATGCTGAGGAAGCTACGTGGGAGCTTGAAAGCCTTATGATGAAGAATTATCCTCAATTATTTGCTTGATCTTGTTTAGCGATTCTGGGGACAGAATCTTGTTAAGGAGGGGAGAATGTGACGAACGAATTTGTCGAGTTATGATTCTGGGGACAGAATCCTTTTAAGGAGGGAAGGATGTAACAATCGAGAAATTTGTAATTTAATTTAAATATTTATTGAATTAAATAAATATTTTAAATAATTTATTTGTTGAGAAAAATAAAGAATTGGTGAGTTTTGGTGAATTAATTTAGTAACTAAATTGATTAATAATTATTAAATTGAATAAGGATGATAATTTTATCTAATGGATTTAATTTAAGAAATAAGTAAATTAAATAAAGTGATATTTCTAATTAATTAATTAAATTAGATATATAATTATTTATTAATTATAAGTATAATGATAATAAGGTTTTTATTATTATTATAAGTTATTTAAATTAATTAAATTAATTTAGTGGTATGACAAAGTAACTATAT
Organism: Panax notoginseng; assembly: GCA_016801055.1. Lineage (NCBI taxonomy): Eukaryota > Viridiplantae > Streptophyta > Magnoliopsida > Apiales > Araliaceae > Panax > Panax notoginseng. The sequence continues at coordinate 54,155,875 of CM029021.1, read as the reverse complement.
AATATGAATAATATAATAATTATTTAGTGTGGGGGAATTGTGGTTAGCCAAATATGGCCTTGTGGCCTTTGGCTTTTTCCAACTGACGCCTTTTGTTATTTTCTAACGGGTGAGTACGTCGGGTGGATAGTTTATTATGCGCATTCTATTTGTTTGCCTAAAGCTAACTAGATAGCAGAGAAGGTTTGAGAGAGAAGAGAGAAAAACACTGAGTTCTTGGTGAGTGGCAAGAGGAAGAAGGGGAATTGCTAAACCTAGTCACCATCCTTTGGTAGCATACAATCAAAGTGAAGGTATAACTTACTTCAATTCTAATTTTCAGTCTTATAATTTTGTATTCTCTGAAGTTGGTTTTGTGGAATTGTTGTACAAGATGTTGTTGATTATATATATGCATACTCTTGAGAAATTAGTTGGTTAACATCTGTGATTGTATATCAGTTATCAAATTCGTGTAAATTGGGTGTACGAAGAAAAAGGATAAATCACAGTGTTTATATTTTCCATATGACTTGTGTAAAGTACCAATTTCAGTGGCCAATTTGCTAAACTGCAAATTTATGTTAGATTATGCTAGTTCATTAAGAAACGCACATATTGAGATTTGAACGAAGTGATTCGGACAAAAATCGAAGTCACAGTATTCAAATTTGTGAAGAACTCAAAAATGGAGTTTTACATGAACTACGAGAAATTTGAGAAATTAAAATAGTTAGAAGTGTTGTTAAATTGTGCTAAGTGATTGAATATGTTAGCAATCATGTTTATAATAGTGTTATATTTATTTTGTATGTTAATTTCACTGATTTGATGGTGAAATTTTTGTTTGTTGGGCTAAAGTCGGTTACTGTTCATAGCCGTCTCTGCGTCTGTCTGTGCACCGACGCAGCTTAAGTATGGCGCAGCTACGCCGTACCCTGAGCCCAGACAGTGACTTCTGCCTATTTGCAGGTCATGTGTAACGGACTTGTATTAGCGTAGCATGCATGTTAATGATGTTAAGGCATAATATAAGCTATAATAACAAATTATAATGTGTTGTAATGCTAAGTGTAAAGATTTTAAATAATTATTTAAATAAGTTATAAAATGAAACCAAATGTGGTGTTTTCAAAGTTAGAAATGAATGATTAAGTTATGTTGGCTTGTAATGCGATTTCAGATTCGTTAAGTATTTTAACCTAAATGGTTAGGTGCTAGGTTAGGGTTATGACCTAAATGAAGGTTTAAACCTCTAAAGCTAATATTCATACAACTAATTATAGTTACGATTTCAATGATGTATGTAGGGTAATTGGAGATTATATTACATTTGTGTAGCTTACATACAAGGCAAGTTCTTTAACTCTACTCTTATAATAACTGTGCAAGTTTATGAACCTTAAACTCTTTGCATTGAGCAAGCTTTCTAACTTCATTCTTTTATTAATGAATGCAAGTTCCTAAACTGTTATTGAGCAATACTATTGACTCTATCCTTATGTATGGTTGAATAAGCTCTAACCTAATTCGTTACATCGAATGAGTTTCACATTCTCATTTCTTGTTATTATTATTCAAAACATATATTGTTCTAGTACATTGATTCAAAGGAGATTGTTTTAATTCTTTGAATATAGCACTTTACATGTGTATCATGTTTATTCAATTATATATTGTTGATATTCTATCTTTGACTTTGATAACCTTGTTCAGTTATACATTCTTGTATTAAACCTTTAAGTAGTATTAAACCTTTATTGACGAAAATTGAATAGTGTTCTAAAATTCTAGAAACACTGATAAGCTAGTTCCAAACTAAAATTTCTTTAGTGCGAAAATTTTAAATTCAAACTGAGACGAACAACCCTAACATAGGGGATTTTGTACGTGTAACGTTTAGATATTTGTGCACAATACATGGTACAAAGGGCTGATCCCCCTAAGTACGTTAAGAAGAGTCTGTATAGTCTAAATGACTGTTAAGGTTGAGGTAATAACTCCTAAATACCGTGGACATAGTTCGTGGTCTTAAGACCCTCAGATATTAAAGTTCGAACTTGTTTTCTATTTCTGATTCGTAGAACAAGTTCATTATTGTTCAGCATTCGTTGTTCATTCTCATGTTGTTATTACTATTCTTTATATCAGTGAGCAATTGTTTCCTCACTCTTGCAATTAACAATGCAGCTAAAGTTGAAAGAGGTGATGAGCCATCTACTAGAAAAGGAAAGGGCAAAATGTCCAAGTGATGAAGAATTATTTACTCCCTCCGTCCCAGGATAAAAGTCCTAGTTGACTTTTCACGCATATTAAGAAGAGGAATAAAATGACAAAATTGGCCATAATAATGTCAATAAATATGGAGAGAGAATTAGAATAAGAAAAGTATGAGATATTTAATGCTACGGGCATAATAGGAAAAAATGTGTAAAAGTTTGGTTATTAAAAGAAAGTGGACATTTAACATGGGACATCCCAAAATAGTAATAAGGACTTTTATCCTTGGACGGAGGGAGTAGAATTTATTTAAATACATGATGTTATAAGACTTGTTTTCTTTTATAATGTATTCCGCAATTGATATAATAATTTTAAGGTTAGATTACCTGGGATTGTGTTGAGATGATGTAACCCTCTAATGGGAGAGATTATTGTTTAAATTATTTAATGTCTTTATCCTTTGATTATGGGTAGTTAGATGTAATATTTTGGATAGTGAACACCAAATTCGGTGGAAATAAAGTACCCGGATTTGGGGGTGCCATATTTCCTGAATCTGTACCAATTCATAGTACAACTGTCACAGAACATTCTTGCCATCAACTTGTCAATCATTTGCTTGATTCATATCAGATCACGGGGTGATCTCATCGTATATATTACGATTCATTTCTATACTATGATCATTTTATTTTACGATCTCCTATCCCTGTACTTTTAGTCTTTTAAACTGAATCTACTAATCACTACTGTTCACTTTTATTATCAGAGTTAGGAAACTCTGTATCTTATAACTCGTCGAGATTCGTCTTTGAATCTTACTGACACACTAACTCAATTTGAGTTAGTACTTATCCTAATCATTGCGGTTATTAGACTAAGGTATCACTACCCTAGGTTTATAACCAACAGCTTTGATACCAACTGTAGTGTCCCCAAATTCGGGTCCCAAATCACCGCGGATCTTGGTATGCTAATTCTATAACTATTTTGGAAGATATAAACATAAATTGCTTATACAATACATTTACACACTAATCCCAAGGTCGAGTAACCTTCACATATACAAAATTCATAACCTGACTAACATATAAGATTTTTATCATACTATACTATTACAATTTAGCTGCACATAAAAAAAAATTCCCAAGCTAAACTTGGCTTAATCCTTTCCTGTATCCGAACGTATTCACCTTATCTGCAATGTTTATCATGATATAGCAAGGGTGAGCATAAGTTTGCCCAGCAAGTTTAAGTTTAATGAATTAAAGATATATCATGATTGAAAGAATTGAACAAAAGCTGGCTACAGTTCTACAATATAGTTGTGAACTAGCATGAACAAATTTTTATAACTGAACGAACATTGAACATGAATAACAATATCTGGACCGAATGGTAATGAAGGTGATCATCCTTTCATACCTGATGGATACATGCAATGTACATATAGTACGATTTAACAAATCATAGACATGACAATCAGCAATGATTAACCACCAGTTATACTTGAATAAACAACTCGAGATCGAGTTAAGAAAAACTTGTCTGAACCGTGGATTACCACTATGCAATTTAATAAGCTTTGTCTAAACCTAATATATAAATAATATCGATATACCAGTTATAATAATATCATCACAGTATTTAAAATATCTTAATCACATTATCACATAACCCTATCAGTCTATAAAACACAGAAAACTTAACCTCAAGTCAAACTATTATAGTATGAGTCGAGTTCGGTATAATTCTGACATCCCGACGGCTTAGGCGGACAAATATCGAGTTTAAGTTCAATTAAACTCTGCCTAACACTTAATAATTATCTTAGATAATTATATTCTCAGTCAAAATAATTTTCATATGCTCGTAATAATTTTCAGATATTTATTACCATTTATCATAAATTTTCAATTGTTAATAACGTATTTAAAATAATTAAATACCACATAATTTCTTTATTATTAATATTTATTTAATATTAAATATTAATAAAAATTATAACATAATATTATAATATATTTATAATATCTCAAAGTATTTTTTTAATACTTTAAAATCATGTTTATATGATTTTTAAACAATTAAATCATTTATTCGATAAATGCTATTAATATTAAAGTATTAATATTTTAATGACAAAATATCAAAAGTTATATTTTATAACTTAAAATATTTTTATAACACTTAAATCATTTTTATATGATTTTTAAATCATTAATTCTATTTTCTCATAATTTATTTAATATATTTATTAAATAAATTAATTACCATTAATATTAATTAATTAGTGAAACTCATCACAAAATATTAAAAGTCATTAAAAATAACTTAAAATATTTTCTTATACCATAATATAATTTTTCATGTATTAAAATCATTTTTAAATAATTTATTTAATATTATAATTAAATAAATTAAATACCATTTATATTCTAAAAATATTAAATATTTATGAAATATGTTCAAAATAATTAAAAATTAATTTTCAGACTTTAAAATAATTTTTAAGAATTTATTTTTTATTTTTAATAATTAAAAACCATTTTTATCAATTTATTAATTAAAATAATTAATTTTCAGAATTTAATAATTAATAAATGGCCCTATAGCGACAGAACCGTCGCTATAGGTGTTTTTGAGCAAGAACCCAAAAATCCTGTCAGTCGCTAAGGTACATAGTTTGACCACAAATAGATCAGTCTTCTTGTTGCTTTCTAGGCTGCATTTTCTTTTCAAGTTGTAGTACTTATGTAATACTACCATAGAATACCAAGTTCATGACCATTCTACAACACATCAGCAAGATCTGGGCTCCATAAATCATTGTCAGAAGCTGTTCTTTATTTCTGAATTTTCCAGAAATGAAGATCAATTCGAGTTAGCTACTTTATGTCCTTATATCTTGAATTCTAAGTATACTCAGTATGTTCTAATGGTTCCTACTTGTAGTATAAATGTCAAAGAACAATTATAAAACATTATTTCAGTCAAATATCAACAGATCTTAAGAGATCATTGCCAGTCAAACCTTGCCAGAAAACTCGCTCATGAAGAATATGGGTTTTCCAGAAATGGAACCCAGTCAGTTGGTCAACGCTAGTTTGACTGTGATTATTTTTCATTCCGGTTATGATCTAAGCGATATAATGACTTTACTATGTAGTCTACATATCAAACTACAACATGAAAACAAAAACATGGCCAAACAAGCAAATAACATCAAGATTCATGGCCTTAAAAAAACTTGTCAGACAAAACCTGGAAATTCTGGGTTTTCCAGAAACAGTCTCCCATGGTCGGTCAACCATGTTTGACTACCTATATCTTGAGATCTAGATATGGTATGGATGTGATTCCACTTCCAGTCTACTCTCCTCATAGCAAAGAACATATCTATAACTTCAAACACCACAAACATCTAACACAGAAGAATTTACAGGCCTTGACATTTACTTGTCAGACGACTTATGAAGGTTCAAAAACAGTTTCTAAAAACTTTAATTTCGAGCATTTAAATGATATGGATCTAAGTTTTAGCAACCCAGATCATCAAATGACACCCTCTAACATAACTTTAACCAATAAACAACAAAATTTAACATCAAATCAAAAGATTTCTAGGTTTAGGGTTTTTATACCTTTCAATCTTGATCTTTGATTTCTGCCTTTTAATTGCTGTTCTTGGCTTGATAAGAGGCTAACATAGCTTAACTTTTCTCTCTCTCTCACTCTAGATTTTCGAAATGGATGAGAGAGAGTGGCTTGGCAATAATGAGAAGTAAAGTAAGATTTTCTTTACTTTAAATCTTTGATCTATTTGATTCAATGTATCTAGTCGGCAATTGGTGACTGATTTTAGATAAATAAGTCTCATACTAGGCTAGGGCTAGGGTTAGTCACCAACCTAAAGATATGTCAAGATTTTGTAAGCTAACTTATAAAAATACAAAAAAGGGCAAAATGGTCATTAGACTTTTAAATTTAATGGCATTCATGTAATTGGCCCAAACCCTTAGGGTTTAGAGTTTAACCCTTTAGGATTTAGGGTTTAACCCTTAGAGTTTAGGGTTTAATCCTTTAGGATTTAAAAATATAATTCTAGAATTTCCAAATTAGGTTTTCAAGAAAATTAATATTTCTAAATTATACTTAGAATTCTCTAATTATATTAAAATTTACTAATCATAAATCAAGCTTGCTAATTAGGATTAATATTTCTTAATTAAAATTGCTAATTTAGCAATTAGGTTTCATCATTGTATATTAGGGTTTATAAACTAAGATTTAGGATTTTAAATAGAAAAATAATCTTTCTAATTTAGAAATTACGTTTCCTAATTAGATTTGGGTTTCTAATTTACAACTTAAGGTTTCTAAAAATTAGGGTTTCTAATTATTAGAATTCTAATTAATCATTAGGGTTATCCCTAATTAAATTTGTGATTAATACACAAAAACATTATACATTGCATTTAAGTCCCCAAATTAGGGTTTCAAATTCTCGAAACTAAAATTAGGATTTCTAGAACAGGTTTCTAGGGTTTCTTATCAGTCGTTAGGGTTTTCTAACTGAACGTTGACGTTCTTAGTATAATAGTAGGGTTTGCCACTGATAAGGGTTATCTGGTCAACTCTTGACCCTCAACCACCTACTTAACAAATAAATAACCATACATACAGAACATATATACTTATATACTTAATCCTAAATAATTCACCACAAAGATTTTTAAATCCAAAAAAATTTCTTTCCAGAAATGTCAAATCCATACACTTATTTTCTGTCTAGGTTTATTATTTAACCTTTAATCTATCATTTAAGATTTAATTATTTTTCTAAATTCTCGGGTCGCCACAATATGAAACAAGATTTGTGACGATTTGATTGTTCGAATTGTGATTCTGGGGACAGAATCCTTGTAAGGAGGGAATGATGTAATGATTCGAAATTTTAAATTGTAATATTAAATATTTATCAAATAATATAAATATTTATTTGATGTGCCTATTGTTGAATTGATGAAATAAATATTTTATTGATGTGATGGTTGTTAGTAAATATTTATGAATCTAAATTTATTAGGGAATTTTTCTAAATTAAATTAATTTATAATTTAGAGAGCTGTAGAAATAACATGAGATGTTATACTGTTGTTTTGATTTAATAATTTAGATGGTATATTAAATTATTAAATAAAGTTATAATGAAAATTATAATTTTGTGATATTTGCTAAAATGCTATATTTAATTAAAATATAGTATGTGATTATAATTATAAACTAAAGTGTTTATTAAAATAAATTAAAAACGGTTAAGTATTTTAATTCTTTAAAATTAAATGGTTTTGCCAAACAAGCCTTATGGCTTTTGGTATTTCTAATTTTTGAAATTTAAAAGAAACAAATAAAATAAATTAAAATAATAAAATATATTTATGTTATAAACATTAGTAACTGATAAAACATTTAGTAGTATTATTAAGGGTTATCAGTTTTGTATTATATCATTACGCATATCAGTTGGTTTTCTTTTACGTATTCTATTTGCTAAAGTAGAGAGAATTGAGTGAGTTTGAGAGCTTCAGAGAAAATTGAGAGAGTGTTACGAATTTTCACAGCAATTCTAGTGAGTTAACAAGGATTTCAAGCAACTTCAAGGTATTTTTACACCACATTAGTATTATATATATATATATATATATGCATATATGGGTTTTACGACAAAAATTGCATGTTCTGTGAATTTCATATTTTGAATTGTTGTTATATAAATGAATTGTGGTGATTATTCATGTTGGTGAAGTTTTAGTTTGTATATAAGCATGAAATTTCAGGCTAATTTCGTTCTATCAATAGAAATAATGACAGTGTTTATTTTCTTCATATAGCTTGAGTAAGTATCAATTTTAGTGGCCAATTAGTATGTGAAATTATAAATTGAAGCTTGTATATGTTAGTTCATTGAGATACGAGCATAACGTAATTTGAATGCAGTGATTTGAACAATTAATGAATTCAAAGTGATGGTTTTTGGGATGAATATCAAAATTAGAGTTTTATATGAAAAACATGAAAATTGAGAAATTAAAATAGTTTAGTTGTTGTTAAATTGTGCTAAGTGGCTGAATATATTAGTAATCATGTTTATGATAGTTGTAAATTTATTTTACGTGTTGTTATCACTATTTGGTAGGTGAAATTTGTGTTTGTTGGGCTAAAGTCGGTTACTGTTCATTAGCCTTCTCTGCGTCTGTCTGAGCACCGGCGCAGCTGCGCCGGTGCCAAGGCAAAAAATGGCGCAACTGCGCCGGTCCCAGGCCTTTGTATGGCGCAGCTGCGCCATATCCTGGTTTGAGATTCTGGTTCTGCTGTTGCTGCAGATTTGTGATAGCAACATGGCATGGTCTGAAAGTTTGTTAGCATGTTAAATGGGTAATGTTAAGGTTAACATAATATAGTGAATGGTGGTTAGTAAGTTCAAAGTTGCAAAAATGATTAGTAAATCAAGAACGCATTATGTTATAATTTAGCATACATAATGAAAGTTAGACAAGTATTGTGAAGTTAAACACTTAGAGTTTCTGAAATATAAATGGTAATGAACATGTTATGGTATGTTAGCATATCTAATAGGTATTGTGGTTCTAAAATTATGTGTAGGTGATCGTGAGTTTTATTTTATAGCTTACGCTCAAGGCAAGTTTCTAAACCCTATCTTTTTACGTTGAGAAAGTTTTCTAACTCTACACTTTCGTTGAGTTAGTTCTATTATTACATTGTGTGACTTTGTTCTTTTGATTGAGCAAGTTTTTTATCTTAACTGTTATTGAATAAGTCAATTGTTCCTAAAATTTATTCGAGCAAACTTTAACTCTAATGTTATTTGAAATTCTCATTTAATTGATTCATTATAACTTGTTTATATTTAAGCAAGTTTCTTAAGTTCTATTATTGTATAATGAACGTAGTTTTTGAACACTCGTCTCTATTATTGAACTGTTTTAATTCTTTGCATGAGTTAATATCATGATGGGCAAATTTTTAGTTTCCAGCTTGCTATCAGTTAATGTACGTTCAGTAATTTCATTTCTAATGTTATAAGACTCTAACCTTAGCTTATTTATTGTTCAAGCAAAGGTTTACCATTTTATTCATTTTGTTGAATACTTATGCTCTATAGTTATTTCAGGCATGAGTTTAATATGTATAATCAATTCATTTATGATTTTCAATTGTTCTATGTTATGTTGTTATTAAACATCTGTTGTGATTATCAAACACTATTGATTTAACTAGTCCTCTAGTTGATGTTAGTTAAACTTCAATTTTCCGTGAAAGCTTATCCAAACCAAACTTTCTTTGGTGCGGACTTGTACTCTAAATACTGGGATGAACAACCCTATTATTATTAGGGGATAATTTACGCGTAGCGTTAAAATGTTTGTGCACAATACATTGTACGAAGGGTTGATCCCCCTAAGTACGAGGAGTCCTTATAGTCTTATGACTGTTAAAGTTGGAGTTGAAAGATTACTCACAACTGTGGACATAATTCATGATCTTATGACCCTCAGTTATATATATTCCATATTTTGGATTCCAGTTTTTGATTATCATTGTTGGAGTATTATTCAGAATTGATGAGCCAATTTGTTGGCAATTATTATTATTATTTTCCTGTTGATTTATTGTTATATCCAGTGAGCAATTGTTTTGCTCACTCTTGCATATTTATACACTCTTTGCAGCTAAAGTTGAGAAGGTAGATGAGCCTTCAACTAGTAAAGGAAAAGAAAAAATGTACAAGTGATGCTGATTTGTACTTTTATTTATTGTTATGATTATAAACTTTTCAATAATGATGTAATGTAATAATTAAATTCCGCATTTGAATGATGTTTAAAGGTTAGATAACTTGGGATGTTTTTGAATTTTAATGATGTATTCCTATTTAAAGGGAGGATTATGGTTTAAATATTAATTATTTGGGTAGATAGTATGAATGTTTGGATAGTGAGCATCAAATTTTGTGGAAATAAAGTACCTAGGTTTGGGGGTGTCACAAGTTGGTATCAAAACTTTAGGTTATGAACCTTAGGTAGGGAAAAGCCTTAGGAAGTAACCTTTGAAAAGATAGTGATGATAAACTCTTATCGAGTTGTTAAGAAAGAAGTAATAAAACACTTATGTGCTTATGTGATTACAACTTATGTGCTCGTAAGTGTCGAGTAGTAATGATTAGTAATTAAACTTAAAATTTGGTTGACAGGATGACTAATGTAGGAGGATCCAGTCAGGCTAGAGAGGAGGAGCCTCGAGATATTCAGGTGATTTGGGAACTACTACTGCCACGGGAAACAATTCCGTCGGTCACAGTTGTTGAGCAGGAAAGAGTACCTGATTAGGAGGATGAGGTAGAGACAAATGAGGAGGACCCTATTGAGCTGCCACAGTCGGATGAGGAGGATGAGGAGGAAGAACTTCCACTTAACTCGATAGCTGCTCGTATGTACGACGAAGTGTATGATCGCAATGTGGAACTTCAAGATACCGTCGAGGAGTTACAGGAGATAGTAGCTGAGCAATAGACCTCGATGGCACAGAAGGATGATGAGATCCTAGATCGAGAGGTGCGTCTGAATAATGTCGAAGAGAAGCTGGTTCGTACTGAAGAAGAGAAGGAACAAATGATAGCGGAGATCGCAAAACAGAAGAACAAGCTGAGAGAAGAGTCTTCTAAGAGGGCAAGAGCCAAAGATGCATACAAAGAAGCTTTTCAACAAGCCGGGATAGCAGTAAGAGATGCGCAAGTAAAGAGGATAAAGATGGAGGAGATGAACAACGTATTCAACACAGTGATTAATTGAGCTCAAGATCGAGTTATGGGCTATCATATTCAGTTCGAGACGCTACCATCATTCATGTTAGATCGCAGAACAATGTTCCGAATCATAGAGGAAGAGCATCATAAGGCTACGCAGTATCTTAGTAGGACATTGTAGGGAATGTACCTGATATGTGGTTAGGAAGTAAATAAATTGTAAATCCCGGGTATGATTTAACCAATGGGATAGGTGATGATGATGTTGTTCTGAAACTGTTATAGTTCAGAAAAGTAATGTAAATAGCAGTGATGCTATTGTTTTGATGTTTTTAAAAGATTATGAAGGAATAAAAGTTATTATTTTATTCAAAGTGTTATGTGTTAGGTGATAATCTCTTATGATGTACAATTTAAGTTTATAATACTATAAAGGTTGAATATAATCTAATGGATGTATTTTAACAGAAAATACCTCCAAGACGCCAACCACGTCAGAGAACCACTGAAGGAACCAACAATAACGACAATGCTGAGGCTAATCCATTTCAGCAATTCGTGACGTTACTAACAGGAGCATTACAGAATCAGCGACAAAATCAAGGTACAATGTTTAAGGATTTCAAGGCGGTTGGACCACCTGAATTCCGTGGGTCCATGAATCCCATGGAGGCACAGTCGTGGATCATGGAAATAGAGAAGGTATTTGATGTCGCTAGGGTTGGGGATGATCAGAAGACTACTTTTGCCACATTTATGTTGAAAGCAGAGGCGAGTTATTGGTGGTAAGCCAATAGAAACTAAGGAGGTCAAGGTGTAATGTCTTGGGAAAGGTTTAAGGAGATATTTTTCAAGACCTATTTCCCAGAGAGTTCGAAGAGTCAGTTAGAAGTGCAGTTTTTGGAACTGAAGCAGGGAACGATGTCGGTGTCTGAGTATGCCGCTAAATTCAACAAGTTGGCGAGGTTTGCACCATATCAAGTCAGCACAGATGAACGCAAGGCGAAGAGGTTTGAACAGGGACTGAAGCCCTGGTTGTACAGTAGGGTCTCCCTGTTCCAGTTGAAGACGTTTACAGCGGTAATGGAGAAAGCAATTCTCACTGAGAGTGGATGCGAGGCTGTAACAAAGCACAACCAAGAGCAAAGGAAGAAGAAGAATGAAGGTGAAGCTAAGAATAGCAGTGGTAATGGTGGAAATGGCAGCAACAATTTAAAGAGGAAGTGGAATGCGAATGTGGGAGCTGGAAATCATCAAGGAAGCCAGCAAAAGAAAAAGTTTGAAGCATGTGCTACATGCGAAAAGTTTCACAAGGGTGTGTGCCTGATGGGGAAACGAGTATGCTTCAACTGTGGCCAGGAGGGTCATATCACCCCAAATTGCACTCAACCCAAGAAGAATGTTTGCTACACCTGTGGATCAAAGGATCACTTTGCTCGCGAGTGTGCAAAGAAGAAGTCTGGTGAGACAGCTGGAAGCAAGGGAAATGCTAGTGGAGGTGCACTTACTATTGCGGGACCAACGTCAACAAATAAGCTCACAGCTAGAACCTTCAATATGACGGTGCAGGACGCGGTTCAATCAAAAGATGTCATGTCAGGTATTATCCCAATCAATGATATAAATGCATATGTATTATTTGATTCGGGTGCTACTTGCTAGTTTATATCGGATGAATTTGCTAAGAGGTTAGAAATATCTAGTGAAGAGCTGAATTTCCCTTTGAACATAGAAATTGCGAATAAGGAAGTGATTCCTATTAGGTTTGTATACAAGAACTGTATGGTGAATATTAAAGGGAATATCATGATGGTAGATTTAATCCCGATAAAACTCGGAGAGTTCGATGTTATTTTAGGAATGGATTGGCTGTTCAATTATGGAGCGATAATTGCTTGCCAAAAGAAGTGTGTAAACCTTATGACCCCGTCAATGGTAGTTTTTCATGGTAGCAAGTCACCTAGACAAATGAGATGTCTGACGATGATGCAGGCCAAAAAGTTGTTTAGTCAAGGCTGTGTAGGATATTTAGCCCACATCGTTGATATTCAGAAAGAGAAGGATGTAAAACTAGAAGAGATACCAGTGGTTAGGGAATTCGTGGATATGTTTTCGGAAGATTTGCCAGGACTTCCGCTTGACCGAGAGATTGAATTCATGATTGACTTAGCTCCAGGAACTGCTCCAATATCGAAGGCCCCGTACAGAATGGCTCCGATAGAGATGAAGGAATTGATGGTACAACTGCAAGAACTGTTAGATAAGAAGTACATTCAACCAAGCGTATCACCGTGGGGAGCACCGATGTTATTTGTGAAGAAGAAAGATGGATCAATGCGTCTTTGCATTGATTATAGAGAATTAAACAAGGTCACTATTAAAAATAAATATCCATTGCCAAGAATAGATGACTTGTTTGATCAACTGAAGGGTGCTAAATACTTCTCAAAAATAGATTTGAGAAGTGGGTATCACCAATTGAAAGTGAGGAAGGAGGATGCACCGAAGACGACATTTCGAACTCGGTATGGGCATTACGAATTTTTGGTGATGTCTTTTGGTTTGACAAACGCCCTGCAACATTCATGGATTTGATGAACAGGGTGTTTAAACCATTTTTAGACAAGTTTGTGGTGGTATTTATCGATGATATTTTGGTGTACTCTAAAACTCAAGAGGAACACGTGGAACATTTACGTCTGACGTTGGAGACGTTAAGAAAAGAAAAGTTATACACAAAATTCTCTAAATGTGAATTTTGGCTGGAACGTGTACAATTTCTTGGTCATGTAATCGATAAGGATGGGATTTCAGTGGATCCATCAAAAGTTAAAGCTGTGATAAGTTGGGAACAACCAAGAAATCTATTAGAAGTGAGAAGTTTCTTGGGATTGGCAGGCTATTATAGACGGGTTATCCAGGATTTTTCCAAGATTGCCACTCCGTTGACAAATTTGACAAGGAAATCTGTAAAATTTGTTTGGACGGAGAAGTGTAATGAAAGTTTTTAAGAACTGAAGAAAAAGTTAAGTGTGGCACCTGTGTTGTCGTTACCAGATAATACAGGAAACTTTATGGTGTATAGTGATGTTTCACACAAAGGATTGGGTTGTGTCCTTATGCAAAACAACAAGGTTATTGCGTATACATCAAGGCAACTGAAAGACTACGAGAAAGGGTATCCAACTCATGATTTAGAGTTGGCGGCGGTTGTGTTTGCACTGAAGATATAGAGACACTATCTCTATAGGGAAAAATGTGAGATCTACACAGACCATAAAAGTCTGAAGTATATTTTCACACAGAAAGACCTGAATATGAGGCAAAGGAGATGGATGTAATTGAAAAAGGATTACGATTGTGAGATCTTTTATCATCAGGGCAAAGAGAATGTGGTTGCAGATGCTTTAAGCAGGAAAGGTAGAGAAAAGTTGATGTTCTTAACTGATAAGGAGGAGCTCATTTCAGCAATGGCAAGGCTAGAGCTAGAATTCAAATTTTCAGAAGAATCCGGTGAAAAATTATTCCAGATAGAAGCTAATCCAACTGTAGTGGACAAAGTGAGGAACGCACAACTACAGGATGAAGAATACAAGAAAATAAAGGAAAGCGTGGCTGAGGGTAAAGAAGTGAAGTACAAGGTCGATACTGAGGGAATGCTAAGATTCGAGGGACGAATTTGGGTTCCAGTAGTACAGTATATTAAAGAAAACATCTTGACAGAAGCTCATAGCTCAAGATATTCGATTCATCCGGGAAGTACGAAAATGTATCAGGATTTGCGGCGTCATTTTTGGTGACCGAACATGAAAAGAGATGTTGTAGAATGCGTTGCAAAATGCTTGACATGTCAGAAAATGAAGGTTGAGCATCAACGACCAAGTGGATTACTTCAACCGTCGAAAATACCAAAATGGAAGTGGGAGCATATCACAATGGATTTTGTGGTAGGTCTTCCAACGACTCAGAAAGCATACGATGCGATATGGGTGATAGTGGACAGATTGATGAAATCTGCACACTTTTTGCCAATAAAGATTAGATTTAATCTTGATCAGCTGGCGAAACTATACGTTAAAGAAATCTTCTCAAGACATGGAGTTCCAGTGTCAATTGTATCAGATAGAGATCCGAGATTCACATCAAATTTTTGGAAGAGCCTACAAGAATGCATGGGAACACAACTGAAGATGAGTACAACATATCATCTGCAAACCGATGGGCAAAGCAAAAGAACGATCCAGACGCTTGAAGATATGCTCAGAGCATGCATTATAGATTTCAAAGGAAATTGGGATGATCATCTACCGTTGGTGGAATTTGCATTCAACAACAGTTACCATGCAAGCATTGGCATGCCGCCATATGAGGCGTTATACTACGGCAGAAAGTGTAGAACTCCACTATGCTGGGATGAAGTTGGTGAGCGTCAACTGTTAGGCCCAGAACAGGTACAACAGACCGCTGAAGTTATCAAACTCATCAGAGCAAGAATGGTAGCTGCTCAAGATTGACAGAAAAAGTATGTTGATCAACACAGGCAAAGTCGTGAGTTTGAAGCAGGAAGTTTTGTGTTCCTGAAAGTTTCTCCTTGGAAGGGGAAAATTCATTTCAGCAAGAAAGGAAAGCTCAGCCCAAGGTTTAGTGGACCTTTCAAAATTTTGCGACGAGTGGGAGAAGTAGCTTATGAGGTAGCTTTACCTCCAGAATTAGAGCATGTGTACAATATTTTTCATGTGTCGGTGTTGCGACCATATAAACCCAATTACAAGCATGTGATTGAGTATGAACCGTTACAGTTCAGTAAAGATTTGTCTTACGAAGAGATTCCTATTCAGATAGTCGACAGGAAAGAACAAGTGCTCAGGAATAAAGTGATACCTTCTGTGAAGGTGATATGGAGGAACCACAATGTCGAAGAGGCTATGTGGGAACTCGAAGCTGATATGATGAAAAATTACCCTGAGTTATTTGTTTAGTCCGTGTCTTCGATTCTGGGGACAGAATCTTTATAAGTAGGGGAGAATGTGACGATTTGATTGTTCGAATTGTGATTCTGGGGACAAAATCCTTGTAAGGAGGGAAGGATGTAACGATTCGAAATTTCAAATTGTAATATTAAATATTTATCGAATAATATAAATATTTATTTGATGTGTCTATTATTGAATTGATGAAATAAATATTTTATTAATGTGATGGTTGTTAGTAAATATTTATGAATCTAAATTTATTAGGGAATTTTTCTAAATTAAATTAATTTATAATTTAGAGAGCTATAGAAATAACATGAAATGTTATACTATTGTTTTGATTTAATAATTTAGATAGTATATTAAATTATTAAATAAAGTTATAATGGAAATTATAATTTTGTGATATTTGCTAAAATGCTATATTTAATTAAAATATAGTATGTGATTATAATTATAAACTAAAGTGTTTATTAAAATAAATTAAAAAGGGTTAAGTATTTTAATTCTTTAAAATTAAATGGTTTTGCCAAACAAGCCTTATGGATTTTGGTATTTCTAATTTTTGAAATTTAAAATAAACAAATAAAATAAATTAAAATAATAAAATATATTTATGTTATAAACATTAGTAACTGATAAAACATTTAGTAGTATTATTAAGGGTTATCAGTTTTGTATTATATCGTTACGCATACCAGTTGGATTTCTTTTACGCATTCTATTTGCTAAAGCAGAGAGAATTGAATGAGTTTGAGAGCTTCAGAGAAAATTGAGAGAGAGTTACGAATTTTCACAACAATTCCAGTAAGTTAACAAGGATTTCAAGCAACTTCAAGGTATTTTTACACAACATTAGTATTATATATATATATATATATATATATATATATATATATATATGGGTTTTACGACAAAAATTGCATGTTCTGTGAATTTCATATTTTGAATTGTTGTTATATAAATGAATTGTGGTGATTATTCATGTTGGTGAAGTTTTAGCTTGTATATAAGCATGAAATTTCAGGCTAATTTCGTTCTAACAATAGAAATAATGACAATATTTATGTTCTTCATATAGCTTGAGTAAGTATCAATTTTAGTGGCCAATTAGTATGTGAAATTATAAATTGAAGCTTGTATATGTTAGTTCATTGAGATACGAGCATAACGTAATTTGAATGGAGTGATTTGAACAATTAATGAATTCAAAGTGATGGTTTTTGGGATGAATATTAAAAATGGAGTTTTATATGAAAAACATGAAAATTAAGAAATTAAAATAGTTTTAGTTGTAGTTAAATTGTGCTAAGTGGTTGAATATGTTAGCAATCATGTTTATGATAGCTGTATATTTATTTTACGTGTTGTTATCACTATTTGGTGGGTAAAATTTGTGTTTGTTGGGCTAAAATCGGCTACTATTCATTAGCCTTCTTTGCGTCTGTCTGAGCACCGGCGTAGCTGTGCCGGTGCCAAGGCAAAAAATGGCGCAGCTGCGCAGGTCCCAGGCCTTTGTATAGCGCAGCTGCGCCATACCCTGGTTTGAGATTCTGGTTCTGCTGTTGCTGCAGATTTGTGATAGCAACATGGCATGGTCTGAAAGTTTGTTAACATGTTAAATGGGTAATGTTAAGGTTAACATAATATAGTGAATGGTGGTTAGTAAGTTCAAAGTTGCAAAAATGATTAGTAAATCAAGAACGCATTATGTGATAATTTAGTATTCATAATGAAAGTTAGACAAGTGTTGCGAAGTAAAACACTTAGAGTTTCTGAAATGTAAATGGTAATGAACATGTTATGGTATGTCAGCATATCTAATAGGTATTGTGGTTCTAAAATTATGTGTAGGTGATCGTGAGTTTAATTTTAGAGCTTATGCTCAAGGAAAGTTTCTAAACCCTATCTTTTTACATTGAGAAAGTTTTCTAACTCTACACTTTCGTTGAGTTAGTTCTATTATTACATTGTGTAACTTTGTTCTTTTGATTGAGCAAGCTTTTTATCTTAACTGTTATTGAATAAGTCAATTGTTCCTAAAATTCATTTGAGCAAACTTTAACTCTAATGTTATTTGAAATTCTCATTTGATTGATTCATTCTAACTTGTTTATAGTTAAGCAAGTTTCTTAAGTTCTATTATTGTATAATGAACGTAGTTTTTGAACTCTCGTCTCTATTATTGAACTGTTTTAATTATTTACATGAGTTAATATCATGTTGGGCAAGTTTTTAGTTTCCAACTTACTATCAGTTAATGTATGTTCAGTAATTTCATTTCTAATGTTATAAGACTCTAACCTTAGCTTATTTATTGTTCAAGCAAAGGTTTACCATTTTATTCATTTTGTTGAATACTTATGCTCTATAGTTATTTCAAGCATGAGTTTAATATGTATAATCAGTTCATTTATGATTTTCAGTTGTTCTATGTTATGTTGTTATTAAACATCTGTTGTGATTATCAAACACTATTGATTCAACTAGTCCTCTAGTTGATGTTCGTTAAACTTCAATTTCCCTTGAAAGCTTATCCAAACCAAACT
The DNA here is from genome assembly GCA_016801055.1 of Panax notoginseng. Taxonomy (NCBI): domain Eukaryota; kingdom Viridiplantae; phylum Streptophyta; class Magnoliopsida; order Apiales; family Araliaceae; genus Panax; species Panax notoginseng. The sequence goes on along the minus strand of CM029021.1, from coordinate 54,137,324 downwards.
TTCTTTGGTGCGGACTTGTACTCTAAATACTGGGATGAACAACCCTATTATTATTAGGGGATAATTTATGCGTTGCGTTAAAATGTTTGTGCACAATACATTGTACGAATGGTTGATCCCCCTAAGTACGAGGAGTCCTTATAGTCTTATGACTGTTAAAGTTGGAGTTGAAATATTACTCACAACTGTGGACATAGTTCATGGTCTTATGACCCTCAGTTATATATATTCCATATTTTGGATTTCAGTTTTTGATTATCATTGTTGGAGTATTATTCAGAATTGATTAGCTAATTTGTTGGCAATTATTATTATTATTTTCCTGTTGATTTATTGTTATATCAAGTGAGCAATTATTTTGCTCACTCTTGCATGTTTATACACTCATTGCAGCTAAAGTTGAGAAGGTAGATGAGCCTTCAACTAGCAAAGGAAAGGAAAAAATTGTACAAGTGATGCTGATTTGTACTTTTATGATTATAGACTTTTCAATAATGATGTAATGAAATAATTAAATTCCGCATTTGAATGATGTTTAAAGGTTAGATAACCTGGGATGTTTTTGAATTTTAATGATGTATCCCTATTTAAAGGGAGGATTATGGTTTAAATATTATTTATTTGGGTAGATAGTATGAATGTTTGGATAGTGAGCACCAAATCTTGTGAAAATAAAGTACCTAGGTTTGGGGGTGTTACAAGATTGTTTAGATAAATATGATAGTAGAATGAACTAGTCTCATGGTTATCCTAAGTTCAAGTAAAAATGAAACCAAGTTAGGAAACAATAATTGTTCTTATATTAAGAGCGTAAGAAATGTATGACTGAATATGAATCCATGATTATATAACTGTGTAGGAATACACGCAATGCAGATAAACTTTAAGCATTTAAGTCGTAGTTGATAAACTACGAATCAGGTAAGTCTTTCGGTTCCTATTTGATATATGAATTCTATAACTGTTAGTTGAGCTATATTATGCTATGAGAATGTTGATGTATATATATGAAATGTATATTAGATATGTATGAAAGTTGAAAGTTGATCTTTGATGATATGCTTGTGAAGTAAATCTCTATGCCTGTTATGTGAGAAGTAACATGCGTAGTAAATATTAATTGATTATGAATGAATGAATTGAGTATGTTATTATATGCTATGTGTTGCATAAAAACTGTTAGAATTGCTGGGCTGTCGAACTCACCCTTGCAAATAACCATTTTTGCAGGTTAAGGACTCATGGTAAAGTTACGTGCTACTTGATTGATAAAGTTTAATAATATCGGAGGAGATTGATTTATTATTTAAATAGATGCTCTTGAACCATGTTTAAGTTCTAGTAGATGTACATAATAGTAGTTTACGATGTGTAATACATGTTAAGTTGTAAAGTTGTACTAGGCGGTAAATAGAGAAATTCAAATTGAGATGTAAAAATTTATATAGTAATTAAATAGAATGAATCATAGCATAATTTGATTAAGGGATTTGTAATTGATTCAAGTTAAGAAATCAATAAAAGACTATTTTTCAAAGGAGATTGAAAAAGTTTAAATTATTCTGCATATTTTTATAACATCGAATATGATGTAACATAGGAATGGTAAATGACCAAAATTTAAAACTTATAAAAGTTGGGGTCATTACATAGATCCTAGAAATAGAAAGAATTTACATTCTAAATTATAATAAGTAAAGTTATATTCATTAAATTATGAATAAAAGATATAAATAGTTTGACGATAGTAGTATCGTGGCGGACCGGATTTGAGATTCAAAGGGACCTGGATTTGGGGGTGTCATAATGTTCATGCCAAATATATGTCCATCTTTGCACTACGGGCCAAAGATATCAATCAACTGTTCATCTTTGCACTATGGGCCAAAGATATTCGTTAATCAACAGTTCGTCTTTGCACTACGAGCCAAAGAAAACTTTCAACATAATTTAAGTCTGAGAATTATGATAATGATAATAAGAATGAATCAAGTGAGACCATAACATGGATTCAATTTTAAGAATAAGGGTCACAACAGATAACTTGGAAAAAGAAAATAAATAAAAAAATTGTGAATAGTACCCGTGAATAGTACTGTATGAATAGTATCGTATGTATGAACAGTACCGTATGAACAGTGCCCATGAATAGTACCCAGACATGAAAAGTTCCATTGTTAATAAGAAAGTTCAGACCAATATTTCAGTGAAATGATATTAGATGAAGCGAAATTTCTAATCATTTCAGGAATTATAGAAGCAATACCTACCATAGTAAGTTTAAATTTAGGAATACGTGATGAAATAATATCGCTTACGTAATATTGAGTATGAAAGAAAATGATATTCCTTACGAATATGGAATGAATTAATATCATTTACGTATTGAAAGAAAATAACCTCCTTTACGGAGAAAAAATAATATCATTTACCTTAGTAGAAATTGGATTTGACTGAAATATCAGATATTATTCTGAGAAAATCTTGCACAAAAAGCTACACTCAAAGTATCCTTATACTCACAAGAAATACGCTCAATATTATAGAGAGAATTTTTTTTATTCTGGTGTGAGTTTTATTGTTTAACTAAGCAGCCTATTTATAGGAAAGTGGTAGCACACCACCTCTGACCAATTTCACCTACGGATGAATTAGCAGCACACCCATTTTGAAACCAAGTTTTTCAAAGCCAATTTGCTTACTCCACCATTTAACACATGCTTTTGAAAATAAAAGAATTCAAATTCAATTTGAAAACTAATTCAAATTCAATTTGATCATCTTTACTCCATTTAATTCACATGCCCAAAAATACAATAATAATACCATTTAAATTACAAAAATTATACTATTATAATGTAATATTATAAATATAATATATAAATATATTATCGGAGAAGATAATTATGCTTTTATAAAAAAAATAACAACTTTCGACAATTGTCGCATTCTAAAATTCCTCCATATATATCAAAATTTAAAGAAATCCTTACTTACCATATTCATCAATTATTTACAATTCTTCAATAATTATTACGAAATAATATTATAGATTTACAATACTGATAACCAGATCTTTCCCAGGAAAGATGGGGCATTCCGATAAGGATTTCTCCTTACTGGCGCATAATTATATGACCTAACCCCTTTCCTTGACAGAATTTTCAAGATATTATCAATAATACTATCTAATAATATCATCTGAATATTATGAGTTACTGTGTCATGATAATTATTGAATCAATAATGTAAAATACTATTCAATTATCACTGTAGCAATTATTTCACAAATAATATGAAAGATTGTGCAACTTTATTGTATCAATTATTGAGTGACTTCTTACGTAAGAATTAATAATCAGAAATACTATGCAATACCGTGCGCTACTGTGCAATATATCGTATTACTGTACTTTTATCACCAGGTATTTTAATAGTTTTAATGGTAAAAGTTTTGCCGTTATTTTTATAAAAAGGTTATTTCTATCACTTTCTATATCCGCCAGTTATTCCGTTATGTGGTCCACCAATGATTGCGCCGTCGTACGGATATTCCCGATAAAAAGAATATCTCCCTACTAAAACGAATATTTCCCGACAAAACGAATATTTTATGACCACTTGTTTACTTTGTAAAATTTACACATTTCACCCATAACTACAACATTATATCAAATCAACACCTTATTATTCAAAAATAATATTTAGAGAAATTAAATCTTTATTCATAAAAAGTTGGGGTCTTACAACCTCCCCTTCTTATGAAATTTTGTCCTCGAAATTGATGTACGTATCTGGTATGTCGAAGAGGTAAGGATACCTTATTTTTATTTCCGATTCTAACTCTCAGGTCATTTCCTTAATATCATGATTTCTCCATAAAACTTTGACTTGAGGTATAACCTTTGAGCGTAAAATATGTTCCTTCTTATCCAAGATTTTAACAGGTACCTCTTCATACGTTAAATCTTCTGCTATCTCGTCTGGTTCTAACTCAATAATGTGGTTTGGGTCTTTCACATATTTACGTAGCATGGATATGTGGAAAACGTTATGAACACGAGACATACTTGGCAGTAAAGCGAGTCTATAGGCCACAGTTTCTACTCGGTCGAGGATTTTAAATGGACCAATGAATCGAGGGTTGAGTTTTCCTCTCTTTCCAAATCTCGTAACTCCTTTCCATGGAGCAACATGTAACAATAGATGATCTCCAACATTGAATTCTACGTCCCTTTGATGAAGATCTACATAGCTCTTTTATCAATTTTGTGAGGTTTGTATACGCTGCCGGATCATTTGAATCTTTTTCGTAGTCATGCGTACCAATTCTGGTCCCAACAACATTGCTTCACCCACATCGTCCCATCATACTGGAGAACGACACTTTCATCCATACAACGCCTCGAATGGAGCCATGCCTATACGTGCTTGATAACTGTTATTGTAGGAGAATTTCACCAATGGCAAGTACCTGTCCCAACTTCCTTTGAAGTCTAGAGTGCAGTGTCTCAATAGATCTTTAAGAGTTTGAATAGTCCTTTTTGATTGCCCGTCCATTTGAGGATGATATGCAAACCTGAGTCGTAAATTAGTGCCCATAGCTTTCTGCAAACTGACCCAAAATCGTGACGTGAATCTTGGGTCTCGATCAGAAACTATGGATACTGGCATACCATGCAATCTCACAATCTCATTTATGTACATACGAGCGAGACGTTCAAGTGAATAAGTTTCTCGTATAGGCAAGAAATGAGCAGACTTAGTTAATCTATCGATAATGACCCAAATTGCATCTATGCCTTGAGAAACATTAGGAAGTCCGGTAATGAAATCCATGTTGATGTGCTCCCACTTTCATTCTGGAATTTCAAGCGGTTGCAATGGACCTTTTAGTACTTGATGCTCTGCCTTGACACGTTGACAGGTTACACACCTTGAGATAAACTCTGCAATCTCTCTCTTCATATTGCTCCACTAAAATATATGTTGAAGATCATGATACATTTTACTACTTCTAGGATGGATTGCAAACGGGGTGTTGTGTGCCTCCATCATAATTTTTTACTTCAAATCAGAGTCATTAGGAACACAAAGTCTAGATTTGACTCGAAGTATTCCTTCTTCGTCGATTCTTGCTTCTAGAATAGTACCTTCTTGTACTTTCTTCTTCATACTCATCAGCTCCAAGTATGTAGCTTGAACAACTTTAACTTTATCGTTTAAAGTAGGTTCTACTCGTATATTTGCCATCATCACGTGGGTACTTGAAGTCTTTAACTCTATCTCCATCCTTTGTAAGTCATACAAAATGGGCTTTTGTGTAGAAAATATCGCAGTTGTACTCGCATATGATCTTCTACTCAACATGTCAGCTACTATATTTGCTTTTCTAGGATGGCATTGAATGGTATGGTCGTAATCTTTCAACAGCTCGAGCTAATATCGTTGCCGCATGTTGAGTTCCTTTTTGGTGAAGAAATATTTAAGGCTTTTATGATCTGTATAGATCTCCACTTTCTCCCCATACGGGTAGTGCCTCCAGATCTTTAACGCGAAAACGATTGCTGCCAACTCTAGATCACGAGTAGGATAATTCCTCTCGTATTCTTTGAGTTGTCGTGAGGCATAGACTATGACTTTCCTATGTTGCATGAGAATACATCCTAAACCTTTGCCTGAAGCATCGCTGTAGATGACAAATCCCTCTGAACCTGATGGTATACTCAGAATAGGTGCCGAAATGAGTCTCCTCTTGAGTTCTTGGAAGCTCTTCTCACATTCCTAGCTCAATTCGAATTTTGTATCTTTTCGAGTCAGTTGAGTTAATGGAGTAGCAATTCGAGAAAATCCTTCCACGAATCTCCGATAATAACCAGCTAAGTCCAAAAAGCTACGTACTTCGGTTACTGACTTAGGTTGCTCCCAACTTTGTATTGCTTCAATCTTTGCTGGGTCAACTGATATTCCATACTTCGATACCACGTGCCCAAGGAATTTTACTTCCTCAAGCCAAAACTCGCATTTCTTCAACTTGGCATATAGCTTGTGTTCACAAAGCTTTTGGAGTATCAGCCTCAAGTGTTGCTCATGATCTTCACGACTTTTGGAATAGATGAGAATGTCATCAATAAAGATAACCACAAAATAATCCAAATATTCCTTGAATACTCGGTTCGTCATATCCATGAAGGCCGCAGGTGTAACTCCCCGAAATCCGGTCTATTTTTACACCAGGATTCCATACGTCACAATTCCATCTTCTTCCAAATATACATCATTATATAGCAAAATATAACAACATATATTCTCAAATCCCATGTTCTAATACCTTATAACCTCGTTCATTACAAATAATGATAATTTCATTATTCTTTACATCTTACAAGAGTGACTTTTATCTACCACCAAGGATACATAATAGTTCATTAAACTATTCTATAGTTTAATTAAACTATTTTACATTACAAGTTTTCACTTGATCTTTACGCATATTCATATACTGAATGACACTTTTTTGGGATACCGATCAGCTTGATCTTTACGGAATCCTTAAGTTCTTTCAAACATCGTTCGCTAAAAATATTTTTATTTAAAACAAGTGTGAGCATTCAATTGCCCAGCAAGTCATAGCAGTTGAACCAACAACTTTAAGAATTTAAACATTCTTTAAGACTTCAATAACCGAACAAAGGTTATATAGCAGCTTGAATAATAGGAATAAACTTTGATTCCTATCATCGTAAAATATTAGTCACATTCACTTTCAAATACTTTCTTTCTTCTACCTTTTCCATAGACATCCTGTCTGGCTAGAATCATTAGCACAGACTTAATAATAACGGTTCATGTATAAACAGAACAATCTCATATTGAACAGTTCAATCACAGAATAATTCATCTCATAGAAACACTGAAGTGTTCAAATTATGGCGCAAGGCATTATACATTCTACCACCTTGTACAAATATTGCACATTTGCACATAGACAAGACTTCTCAAGTTCAACATCTGAGAAGTTTAAGAAACTAGCATTCATGTAAAATATGAATGAAGTTAGGCAACTTGCCTTACGCACAGCTATAACTTACGCTGAACTGCTCATTCCAATCCCTACATAACTCATAAGGAAATAACACATACACCAATTAGTCATATACTTGACTTATGCATTTCTTGCAATCTAAGTTTATGCGACCAACTTTCTTTACCAGTTTACGGCTTCATGACATACAGGGATGTCTTACTCATACGATCATCATCTTTGATGATTTACATTCTTATCTTCTTCTTATAACCTTTCTAGGACTCAGCACACATCATGTCTCTGTTAGTAGTCCATATGGTACCCTGAGTGGTTTCCCACAAACAACCAACAAACAAGTTCCCGTCTCGTCTAGTCTTTCACATTGAGTTAGATCGGTTGCCAGTTTCGTATATACCTCCGCTCTCTGAAAGAATTATTTAGCCCAGCTCCCATATATCAACCATCAAAGATTACGATTGTACCATAAACTAACTTTATCTTAACCTATCCGAACCATTAACTATAATGTTCGTTAAGTCAATATCTTATTCCTTATGGCTTTTTGGCAACTAAATGCCATACCTAAGGATTCATTCTTTATCGTCTAAGTCATACAGTCTTTTATATACTTAACACGATCATTCAATGTTAATGCTACGCATTCATAGTGTTAAACATCTTATAATATATTATTCATCTTATAATGCCCGGTTCATTTGACTCGGAACGTTATCCAAGTTACCATTACTAACTCGGCTTCTATACGTTATACGCCATTGTCTTTAATTCAATTTCTTTACCGTTCGCAGGTTTAATTAATATGCTTCATTGCCTTACGGTCAAACCATACACGGAGTGTAGGTTCTGTTCGTTTAATATTTGCGTACACTCAACCTTACGTCAGCTAAAGTGTTTAACGCTTACTTTCATTCTATCTTGCTTTATTCGACTTACATTCGAACTTTTATTAATCTTATTACCGTTCGTTACAGCTTTCTTGATAAGTTATATCTTACTTACTACTTCCATCAACGTCTAAGTCATACAACCAATGTATACTTAGAGCATTCGTTCGACGCGAACACGATTTACGAGGATCGTTTACGTATTCAACGTTTATGTTGTTCGTCTCTTAATATCTCATTCAACCTTTACTCAAGGTGTTAGTCGCTTTCAATCGTTATCCATCCCATGAACCCCATGTTCATTATTCTTTCTTAATGTCAAAGCCATACGATTCGTTATATGCTAAGACCGATCATTTATTGCAACTGCGTTGCGTTCATAGCGTCTATTCGCATTACACTTAACTCTTATTACGACATCATAACATTGAAATGTTATACATCATCTTCGTCACTCCACGTCTAAGGAATCACAATCATATAATCCCCCACGTTCATTTTATTGCGACTACGGTCCCCTGATATCGGTTACATAATCTAGCGTTTACATTCTTTGTCTTTTAATCTCGTTCAATCTTTCCGTTCAACCTTTACTAAAGGTTTAAAGCACTTATTTAAGTGTTACATTACGTGAACTACATGTTCATTATCTTCCCGTACATTTCCCCTAGAAGTTGAGCAATTAAAAGCTCATTTCTGGGCCTTACCCTGCACCGGCACTGCGGTGCCAGTTCCCTTCTTTCCTCTCGCACTGCAGCACCACTAAGCAGTACCTAATGGCCCGGGTTGGCGCTGCGGCGCCAGGCTTAAAATCTCCAAAATTTTTCTAAGTATTGGAAATTGTTTGAGATGCTTACTTTTGAAATCTCATAACTTCTTCGTTATAACTCGGAACGAGGTCGTTCCATAGCCATTCTCTTCCTTATCTTACGTAATTCAACTTCACTCAGATAGAAATTCATTCTAAACCCGTTAACTTTCCATTCAATTGGCTTAATCTTCATCATTCATTCATTTTACGTTATTAACGTTCTTCGTTCATTCGTCCGTAATTCGGTCATCCGAACTCGAAACTCGTTCGTTCTTGAGTTCACGACTCACATTTTCTACGTTCTCTTATATTCTAATGAAACCCTACTCATTCGGGTTCATTTACATACTTTTTACTTTTCGTTCGTCTTTTACAAAATTTTTGTCATAACTTCGTTATAGCTAAGTTCAATCCGTTCTTCATGAACGTTTCTACCGTTCCTAGCCAAGCAATAAGCAACTAACTTATACGCGATGGTTTTAAACTTATCCATCAACAACAAGCTATACTACGATGGTTTTAAATTTGTCCATCAACAACGTTCTTCGTGTGTTCTTCGCGTTCTTCGTTCGTTCTTCATTTTTAATCGATATTTTGATTAAAATTTCACTTTTTCTTAGAATTTGATGTTATAAAACACCATTCCTTATTTCTTTCACCGAATCATGCATATGATTAATTTGGATCGTTCAAATTCATTACGAATCTTATACTTCCTTAAGAAATTTATAAACTAAATTTTTAATTCTTATTTCTTCGTTTTCTCATGATTTCAACCATATAAAATCATTCTTAACATTCTTTACTTCTTATTCTCATTAATCTACGTTTTAAACATAGAAACTTAAAGAAAAATTACTTAGAAGTTAGATTTCAGATTACCTTTCTTCTTTAATCTTCCTCCGTTGGACAAAACTTGCACTCGGGCTAGCTTTTCCTCTTCCTTTCTCATCTCATCCGAACTCTCTCTCTCTCTCAAGTGTTGGAGAATTTTTTTTATTAACCAACAAATGAGCTTAAGCTTCTCCTATATAAAAAACCAAAGCTAGGGGCAAAATAGTCATTTCGCCCCTCAAATCACTATTTCCACCTCCTTACTTCACCTCCTTACTATTCATGAAGCTTCCCTTGGAAGCTTCGTGCTTCCGTCTTACGTAATTCGTCCGACAATTTTAAAAATTGTGATTCTCGAAATCCAAATATTTTTAGATATTTCGTATTTTCTCTACAGTTTAACTTTTACACATTCTTCGGAACTCCGAAAAACTAAAAAAATACTTTTTGACGTTAAGCGTTTTCCTTCAAGTTTTCCCCTAACGTAGCTAAACGAATAAAAAGTACATAACAATACTTTTCATCATTTTTATTTCGTCCGATTTCTGTGCGTTTTTTGAGAAAAACTTTTTTCAACTTACTTAACTTTTCACGATATATTATCATCAAATCTTTCGATGGAATGTCATTTCGACATACCAAACTCTCGGAAAGGCTTAGGTTATTCAAATCCTAACCCTCAGGTTTCGTTGGGTGAATAGTATCTATTTCGTCTTTTTCTCGAAAATATTTTTATTTCCGGAAAAATTTTATTTTTGTCTTGAAAATTCTTACTCGTTCAGTCTAGCTCGTAGCCAGAATCCTCCCGACTTATAATCATCCTAGGTTCTAGAACGATTAATAAACACATAACACATAATATTATTAATAAAAATTTATTTTATTAATAACTAATTCTTTAAACTTAAATTTTGGACAATCCGATTTTACTCGGGTTGTCACATTTCCCCCCTTATAAAAATTCCGTCCTCAAAATTTCTTAAAACCACACCCATACCCGAATGCTTTATCCTTACAACCTTGAGCAAATGTTTAATCTCAACTCATCCTTCTCACAAGGATCATCTGTTGACATAATCGTCATTAGTTAAACCTCACTCTTAACTATACTTTCAATCTTTCGGGTCGTCACCTTCACCCCTTCTTCACTGAATTTTTTTCTCAAAATTTTAGCTTACTCTTCTTCTCAATTTCTCTTCAAAGAAGTTCTTATCTTTCAAACATTCCCTAATCTTCATAACTTATCAAGAATCATGAAGTAGAAGGAAAAATGAGGAACATAAAGATTCCTTTAAAATATTTCATACTTTTGCTGAGGGGTCAAATTGACCATGAACTCTTACTAGGTTGAACATCATTTCGTCGTAAAACTCTTCTTTCACGGTCAATTTACAATCACAAAGAAAGTAAACTACCTCTTCCATACGTATGTGATCAACCCATCGTATAACACCATTTTGGGGTATGTTCACCTCTGACTCATTCATCAGATTCCGCACCAAAATAATTTGGCTTGGCATAACTTCTTCAAAGAAGGCTCGATTTTCTTTTAAACATGACATACCATTCGTCTTAGCCAAATCAAATAGCTTAGACCATACCAATAAATTGGACGTCAACTTGAAACATTCGTCTAGTCAAATCAATTGACATCGACTACTTCTTTATATTCTTTCACAATACATCAAAACGTTTCATGACGTCATGATACCGTACTTTTCACAGTACGTTGAGGACTTCGTCAGTTTATGACTTCACCATTATACATCATACCATAGCGGGTTATTGATCATAAGATCAAATCCAACACTATGTTTAATTGCATTAATAACTCCATCCTTTTACCATCTTTGCATCAAATCCATTGATGATATAAAGTTCATTTTGATATTTCAAATTAACTTCTGTCTAGCCGAAACAATTAGCATAGACACACCAAGAATAGTTCTTTTAAAATCTATTGGTTCCAAAAGTTGAACCAATTTTTTACTTTTCAAAACTCACACATAAGCACGATTTCAATAAACTTTAAAATCTAGCAAAGCTAGATGACTTGGAATATCCTTTTTCTCCATCTTCCTTCATTGTCTTACTTGTGATAATACTTAATCTTCTCTAGCACCTTCAATGCTAAGCATACTTAAAATACTTCATTTTCAGTCTAAACATTCCTATACCTTAGTATAGTCCATCAACTTACCACACTTTATGTGTTTAAGAACTTTTCACAATTGTGACGCCCCCAAATTTAGGTACTTAAAACCCGAACTCGGTGCTTCACGATATCATTTCTATGAGCGGAATAATACTAATAATAATAACAATAATATAAATATCAAACTTAATTTCCAAATATCAGAGTCTAATCCCAGGTACGCGACCTTTAAACATTCATTACATGATAATTAATAAGTATCATTGTATTGATAAAGCTTAACTATTACATAAAAGAACACAAACTTATTCTGTCAATTTTCCTTTCCCTTTATTTTTGCCTGAACTTTCTGGTTAATCACAATTAGTTGAAAACATTTAAATTTAAAGCAAGGATGATCATTTGGTTTCCCATCCAGTAATAGCAACAATAATTATTAGCTGAAAGAAGTAAATGTTTTCTTGGAATAACACTTCTACAATGAATCAACAATTGTTGTGACACCCCCAAATCCGGTACTTCAATTTCCACATGGTTTGGTGTTCACTATTTAAAAATCATATATCTATCTACCCATAATAAAAGTAAATCATGCAATAGATAGAAATAAATCCTTACAACATCTGAATAATAAATACAATCCCAGGTCATACTAACCTTAATATCTGTGCGGAAACATAAACAAATAATAAGTCTAAACAACATCGAGTCTTAACAATAACATTCTTAAAATTTAATAACACGTCTTCATCACTTAATAGCTCTGCCCTTGCCTTTGCTAGAAGAAGGCTCGTCAGTTCTTTCGTTCTTAACTGCAATGTTATTATTACGCAAGAGTGAGCACGATTGCCCACAAGTATAAAAATGAAATAACAATATAATAACATGCGAGTGAATCGAAGAATTCTGAAATGAAGCTTAACTTTTGAACCAAAAATGATTACCAATAATCAAAAAATTCTGAGGGTCATAAGACCTTGAACTATGTCTTAGGTTATCAAGGATTATTCTTGAAACATTTAATAGTTATAAGACTATGGACTCTTCTTCTCATACTTAGGGGGATCAGCCCTTAGTACCATACTGTGCACCATAACTTAACGCTAACGCATAAGTAATCCCTTTACAGGGTTGTTCATCTCATTTTGACGTTAGAGTCCGCACCAAAGGAAGTTTGGTTTGGATAAATCAATAAGGGTTCTGAAATTTAGAACGTTCATCAACTATGGACTAGTCGAATCAATAAGGGTTCGTTAGTCTAACAAGGTTCAACAATAAATGGTATTTAAATTGAATAACAATCTCAAGAGATATACAATAGAACAAGTATTGTATAACAGATTCATACTTTGAAAAGATAATTAATCTTTAATATAACAAATCAAACTTGATTTAATAATGACAAGAATTGCTTGAAGTAAGTTACAAACTTGAATAATGATAACAAGTAGGGTTAGGATACTTGCCTCGTGCGTAGATTACACTTTAACTAAACTCGTTCTTTGATTTAAATCCTACATATCAATTACGTTCACAATACCAGTCAATTACAACGTACTAAACATTATAATTTCATTCTCTTTGTCTAACTTTGATTATGACTATACTTAGTCAATTTATCACATTCATTGTCACATAATTTACACCTCACAATTAACAAGCTAATTATGTAATCAATTATTCAATCCACATGTAATTATGTTATTTACATGTTAAGTATCTATTTTAACATCTCATTATACTTATAACATAATTTTATGTTCATTACATTAAGTTAACATCACATTCATGGACTTAAACACTTTAAAATTTTCGTTTTTGAATTTTCTGGAAAGTGGCGCTGCGGCGCCACTTTTGTACTAAGGCTTCGCGCTGCGGCGCCGTGGCGCTGCGGCTTGAGACCTGGCGTTGCGGCGCGGGAAAAAGGCAGGCAGCCGGCGCTGCGGCGCGGCGTACCAGTTGCAGAAATAGCAGTTCGCGAAAAATCGCAGAACATGCCGATTTCTTCCAATTTCTTAATTTCTACACGAATTTAGACATACCCACATGATATAATTCATACATAATCATTACCCAACACTTAAAGAGTGATTTTAACCCATTAAAACATATAATTACATAATTAAAATATGCAAATTGCACTGTTATTGATGTTCTTGAACACAAACATGGAATTTAATACTACGGATTCGTTATAAGGCCAAATCCAACCATTCAAGTTTCGCTTTATTCGTTTTATCATGCATAATCAAATAAGAGTATAAATTTTATAAAACCATTTATGTTTGACACATTAAATTTACGTATAAGGGCCACATGGCCAAAACCCAAACTCTGTAAATTTTGAGCAACATATACGACGTAAAATTATGAACTGATGATAAGAAATTATATACAATATATATTAAAACACATTAAAACAACATCTTAACACATATATGCACATAACTCTTACAATTTCCAATTACAAAGACTTTACAGAAGACTGAAAGCCATTTTTATAAAAACTTTAATACGCAAATTAAAATTTGGGAAGGAGGAGATTACTCACAGCTTAGCGTAGATAGAAGAGATGAACTTCTCAAATAATCAAACAACTAACAATTCTCTCAAATTCTTAATTCTCTCTCTCTCTCTCTGTGATTTCCTTGTAGAACTTAGAAAATGAAGAGAAGAAGAATACGTATAATAATAATAAGGGAAGGAACTGACGCGTTGTGGTCAGTTACCCAGTCATGGGTAACTTCCCTCAACTCCCACTAATGCCATGTTTGACTATCATTTTAAAAGCTTATACCCCATTAATTTAATAAAACCTCTTATACTATAGTTAAATAATGTTACACTCCTTTATAAAATAAATCAATATCTTATTTAATTTACTTTAAATAAAATATAATAAATTCTCATAAATTCACATAGTCACATAATTAAATTTCTCATTAATAAATAATGTCAAATTATTAACTCTCTAATTAATAATTAAATTAATTAAAATAACATTAGGCTTATTAAATATTTCTTTTAATACAATAAGCTCACATAAATACATACTTGAATAATCAATATTCTCCACATTAATTTAATAAATATAACACATATAATTACATTAATCCACCAAAATTTCCTTAATTAATTATTTAATCTAATAATTAATTCATCGAAAAATATTTATTCAATTTAATAAATATTTAATTTAATTTACAAAAATCTCGGCTGTCACAATTGTGAAGTAAGTTGAACCAATAATAACAACATATCAATTCTATATCAAATTTTGAAACTATGTATTGACTACAAATGGAGATCAGCCGACAGACTATGAACATTATTTTCTATTTTTGAAAAGGTTAAACATAACTTCATCTGTAAACCGTCATAACTTACAAGCACGAGGGTGATCAGTCCGTTATGCCCTATATTGATCAATACTACATGTTCGAACGATATTTTCGTCCAACATATCCGCCTCAGGCACATAAAAGTTTCCCATTTCCGAGTTGTTCATACCTAGTCGGGAATTCGAACCAAAACAATTTGATTGGATATAATAAAGCTCTATCATGTTAAACGATATTTCTAAATCTGCGTCTAGCTGGGTCAAATAGCTTAGACGAGGTTTTATTAAGAATTCATACTGGAAACCAACAAGTATGTATCAACATGTGATTAAATACAATGATTATGAAAGTGAGGTCACTTGTATAACCCAGTTTAGAAATTAACGAACAGAATATATATTTTGATCTATAATAATAATTAAAGAACTTGTACAACATATTATTATTTAATAACTTACTTATACAGAATCATTGCATAAGTGTATACAAGGTTAAGATATTTGAACAATGAAAAAGAATAGTTACGATATTCGCTTACGCATGTTCATTGCATAAAGTAAATACAAAGATATGATACTTGCCTGAGCTGCTGCTTACAATTACGCAACTTAGTTTTATCTTTTATACCGAAACCTATCATTATTAAGATTATTCTATCGATTAGAATAACACATCATATCACATAGTCCTGCTATTTACAGTCAGTACATAACCTAATCACATTGTCACATAGGTTTAGTAGTCATTAGAACATAACCAAACATTTATCTAAATTCAGATAAATTTTTGAAATATTTCAGTGTACCGACGGCTTTATTGGATAATTATTGAGTCTAAAACTCTATTCTGTAGTTCAATATTACTTTAGATATTTTAAATATTAGTCGTATTATTTTGAAATGACTTATAATAATTTTTAAATAATTATTATAATTTATCATAATTTTTCAAATACTGGAATCATTTTTAAATAATTTAAATATTAAATAATTTTATTATCATTAATATTTAATTAATATTAAATTATTAATAAAATCATTGCCAAAATATTAAAGTTATTTATAATGACTCAAAATATTTTTAAAACATTTTTATTACCTTTAAATGATTTTTAAAGTATTAAAATCATTTTAAATAATTACCATTAATATTTAAATATTAATGTATTATTTATTAAAATATTAAAAGTCATTAATTATTATTTAAAATATTTTTAAACCATTTATATCCTTTTTAAAAAATTTTTTACTTAATAAAACTATTTTTAAACTATTTATTTAATACTATTATTAAATAACTCTAATATCATTTAATATTAATGAAATTTACCTTTAAATATTAAAACTTATATTTTATAAGTTAAAATATTTTAAAACTATTTATTTTCATTTCAAATGATTTTTATAATATTAAAATTATTTTTAATTAATTTATTTAATATAATTGTTAAACAAATCTAATATCATTAATATTAATTAATTAATAAAATTTGTCTTAAAATATTAAAAGTTATATTTTATATCTTAAAATATTATTAAATACCTTTTTATCATTTAAAATAATTTTTAATATAATAAAATCATTTATAATTAATTTATTTAATGCATTTATTAAATAAATTAAATATCAATAATATCCAAATAAATATTAATATTTATGAAAAATATGCAAAATTATTAAAAGTTAATTTTTATAACTTAAAATAATTTTTAAAACTATTTTTTGGAATTTTTAATAATTAATTTCTATTTTTAAATGATTTTTGTAAATTAAATTAAATAAAATTATTAAATCTGTCACTATAGCCTTTAGCGACAGAAACCGTCGCCTATTGTGTTCTTGAATATGAAGAACATGCATAGTTAGTGATCTAGTTAGCTACTTTGACCAAACATTAAACACTGATCATGTTATTTCTGGGCAAGATAATGGTCAGGTCATGTAGAACTAGTGTAATACTACAAGATTCAACAACAAACAAGATCAAAAAGCATAAAATGAATGAGATCTGAGCATGCAAAGTGGCTGCTGTCAGAGCTATTCTTCATTTCTGGGTTACCCAGAAATGAAGAACAGTTCGAGTGGCCACTTTTGGGATTCCACAACTTGCTGTTCTTATGATGAATTAGTGATTTAAGAGTTGCAGTGTGTAGCCAACATGTAAGTGAAGAGATCTAATACATAAAACACATATAACAACACCATAATCAACCGTTAAAATCCGGTCAAACCACGTCAGAGACCGTGTTCATATGTTTTCTGGGTTACCCCGAAAATAGAAAACATGATCATGCTGCCTGGTTTGACCGTCCACTAAATCCAACATGTTTAATGTTTATGTGATCTAAAGACACTAGAATGTAGTATAAATAACATACTACAACTTAGATGCAAGAACCAAAACAAAACATCAAACCATTGTCAGATCCAAGCTCTTAAACTTCTTGTCAGACGGTTCTGGGCAAGATCTGGGTTACCCAGAACTTGTCCAGTTATGGTCGGTCAACGATGTTTGACCACCCATAGCTTTCATCCTGTAATAGATCTGACCCTGATTTGAGTTCTAGAATACAGACCACATGACATACTACAAGTACAAACTTTCAAAACATAAAAATCATTAACGATCACTGAGATAAGAGGTCTGACATTTGTTGTCAGGCAATTTTTTTTTCTTTTCCAGACTTTGAAAAACATCAAATTCGAGCCTATAGATGTTATGGATCTAACATCTATCAACCCAGATCACTTAATAACACTATATTCAACATGTTAAAACACTTAAACACCAGATCTAACACAACATACATGATTAAAATTTTGGCTTAGGGTTTACCTTTCTATGAACAAAATCTAAATTCTAGGCTCCTGATCTGTTATGGTTGTGGTATGGAATTGATTTGGGACTGGTCTACTAAACAATTTCGTGGGTTTAGGGTTGAGAGAGTTTGGTTGAGTGTTTGGGAATGAATGAGCAAAAATGTGCACTTTTCTCTCTCTTTAATCTATATATATTATGATGAAATGTATATTGCTGGTGTATGTGGTCAAGACTTGGCTGATTTGAAATGATTTTGGCACATGAGATATCTAGGGTTGGTGAACAACCCAAATCATGGCAAGATTTGCAAGCTATCTCATTAAAATAAATCCAAAAATGCTATTTTAGTAAACTAACAAAACATTTAAGGGTATTCTTGTCCATGATACTTGAATCTAGGGTTTAATCAATAGATTTTAAACCTTAAGGTTTCCAAAATAATTTCTAGGGTTTGAAAAAATTAAGTTTAAAGTTTGATAAAATTTTAATTAGAACACACTAATTAAAATTAGGGTTTTTAATAGAAAATTAGGGTTTTAAATAATTAGGGTTTCTTGATATTATTAGGATTCCTAAATTATGAATTAGGGTTTCCTAATTAACATTATAATTTACTAAAATAATAATTAGGGTTTGTAACTTAGCAATTAGGGTTCTTAATTTAAAAATTAGGGTTTCTAATAATTAGGATTTTCACTAATTAGGGTTATATTTCATATTACCTGTCATTAGTCTTATTATTTGAGTTTTCAAATTAATACTAGGGTTCTGACATTATACATCATAATTGACCAACCATTATCAATACACACATACAGTAAATATTTATAGTACTGAAAAATAATATTATATTTAATATAATATTATTATTCTCATTCCTTATTCCAAATCCAGAATTAGGGTTTAGATTCCATATCTGTTTTATCTTTTGTATACATACCATTATTAATTAAGTTATAATAATTAACTTAATTATTCGAAATAAATTCATATAACAAAATAATTATTATAATAATTCTATAATCATTTCATATATTATTTAAATAATATAATAATCATATTTTCATGAAAAATAAATAATAAAAATATTTCTACTACCAAAATTAATTGAATATAATAATATAATTTATAATGATCAATAATTCCTAAAAAAATTATTTACAATTATTAATGTAATAAATAAATTTTATTTATCACATAAATATATACACTTTACCTTGAACCTATTCCCACCTTTAAAAAAAAATTTAAATGCAAAATTTCTTATTTATTTATATAGAAAATATCGGGTTATTACATTCACCCTCCTTTATAAAGATTTCGTCCCCGGAATCACCGTTTTAAAACTTATACATACAAGGATACATAGCATACACAATCAATGCAAGTAGATCTCGATCAGATTCGATCGGACTGATCTTTAACTATTCAACATAAAGCTTGCCTATCTGATTAAACGGAAGTTTGATTTCTAAAAGAACTCAAATTCCTCATTCAAAATTTCTATATAAAATAATTTACTGTACAAAGGAAAATCATATATAAGAAAATAAAATTTATTTGAATAATACCTGGAGTTCCATCACCAGCTGCCACGGTATCCTAAACCGTCATGTTTAAGACTCTCGCGGTTGATTTTGTTGGTTTGTTGGTTAAAATTGGTCCTGTGATCGCCAGAGTCCCGCTGCCTTTTCCTGTAGTCATACTACCTGTTTCTATTGTCCTTTTCGGATAGTCCTTAACCTTATGCTCTATTGACCCACACAAAAAACACCCACTGTTCATTCTAGGATTAGGGCAATTGGGAGAGATATGTCTCTCCTGCCCGCACTTATAGCACACAAACTTACCCTTAAGACACTCACCGGAATGATTCTTTCCACAATTCCTACACTGAACCACCTACTTCTTCACACCTTCCTGCTTCACCTGAATATTCCTAAAGTTGTTCCCCTTTCTTTTCTCACCCCTATTTCCACTATTAGTTTCCACTTTCACAGCTCCCTTAACTTTGCCCTTATTCCTTTTCTCCTTGTTGTAGAGGCTCATGGCCTCACTCCCATCCTCGTCTATGATAGCCTTTTCCATGAGTGCTGCAAAAGTGTTTATCTGCAACACTGCCACCTTGTTGTAGAGCCAGGGTTTTAATCTCAGCTCGAACCTCCTTGCCTTTCTAGCCTCTGTATCTGTAACGCCCCCAAATCCGGGTATCTTCCAACCCGACAGATGGTGCAATACTGTACAACATTCATACATTCATTCAATTGAAAAGTCTCAAAGAACGAATATAACTTTTATATATTAAAGTAATATTTACAATTCCCAGGTTCTATACCCATTACAAAGGTTCTTTGTTATAATATCAGTTACATTACAACAATAGACCTATACTATTACAAGACAGCTTAACAATCTGCCTTAGCTTTTCCTTTATCCCTTTTTGATCCTTCGGGACGTTCGGTCTTAGCTGCATTCATATGGTTCAAGCAAGAGTGAGCATGGCTACCTCAGCAAGTATAATAATTTAATAACAACATGCTTGACACATACAAATCGTATATCTTCAATAACTGAATAATAGTTATGAAGTACTATTGATAATTCAAAGTAGCACTTCATCTTTTCTTTCAAAATGCTTTACAATAACAACAATATTTAGTAAAACATTCACTCCGGTCAAAGACCTTGAGTATTCATTCTTTATTGAAAAGGATAACCCGGAATGAATTCCGTAAGCCCGATATTACTTACGAGCACTTCTAGGTGATCAGCCTATTGTACTCTATGTTGATCAACACTACATCCATTAAACGTATGTATGTTTAATCATTTGGCAACCTCACGTGCCTGTCGTTTTACCGACAAAACATTTGTTTAACATTTCAGTCTTCTTTTGAAAACCATATCAAGTAGTTGACAAAAGATAGCAACATTTGATAATGCAAGAGTAGATTATCAAGTCTAGCCAAAGGGAATTGGCTTTATCCTCAACATACCTCAATTCATGCGAAAGAATACATGAATCTTAAACTTGTTCAGATTGAACTGAAACAAGAGTTAAAATACTTGCCTTTAGCGTCTACTACGATAAATTATCTTTATGTTCAAGTCATTCAAGTCTCTACAATACATGATCACATAATGACTTTACATTATGTCACATATTATCAAATATGTATATGACTATATCATACCCTTCATTCCAATCTAATCGTGTATTAGATTCCGTTACTATTCGTTCCAGTTTATCATTACCATTGCATTTATTCTTGACTAGGCTATCTTAACCTTTACATTACATTCCTTAAGGTTTAACAAAGTTTAACAATGTTACATTATCGTCCTTAAGTTATGTTTACTTTTAATAAATTTAGGTTTTCTTTTCTTTGTACATAGAAACCTTTCTTTCTATCTTTGTTCTGAGACTGGCGCTGCGGCGCCGATCTTATATTCACATCTCGCGCTGCGGCGCGAGCCTTATCCTAGCATGTCCGGACTTGGCGCTGGGGCGCGAGTCCTTATGTAATGGTCCGCGCTGCGGCGCGACTCTCTAGAAACTTATTGTACTGTACATGGCGCTGGGGCGCGGGTCATTTGCCTCGGGTTGGCGCCGCGGCGCCAACTCTGTGCACCAGATAAAAATTTCAGTTTTGAAATTTTGTGAACTTTCCGGACGCATAACTTCTTCGTTATAAGTCCGATTTGGCTCGTTCAAAAGCCTACGGTTCACAAATTTTGTAATCTATATGATCATCTAAGAATTTTATCTATTTGACTTCGTTTGCTAAAAATTCACCTATTGGTTCATTTTTTAACGAAACGATAAACGTTCGTGAACGTTCAACGCTCGTTTCTTCGTTCTAAGTCAGAATCCGGTCATTTTCGAGTCCGCAACTCTTAAATGCCAAATATGACTTAACTCCATTGTAAAACAATGATTCCATGATTAAACGCAAAATTTGACTTCCATTCCGAGAATTTTATGAATTCGACGATTATCGTCCAATCGTGCAATTTTCGACAAATCTTCCTTCTTATGATTTTTTCCACATTACAAATGACTTCCATTCATCATGTGAACATCTCAACATACATAATACAACAACTTATTTTCATTGTTGCACTTTGACTTCTCATGAGCTTATAAATTATCAAATTATAAACTACTTAAGATTTAATTATTCATGCCTTATGACAAATAAAGTTTCTTAAACATCATTTCTTATATATTCTTAACATACAACTTAACTTAGGTATACATGATACACATGATCATAAAAATTCTTTTACCTTCATATCAATTCTCTTAATAAACTCCTTGTAAGTTCATATTATCTTCACATAAGTTTATAACTTATGTTAGCTTAAATGACTTATTACCAACTTATGTGGCTTAAGTCTATGACTTACATAATCTTCTTGCTTCTTATCATTCATGTTTCTTAATTCAACTTTTCTTATTATCCTATCATGGTAGAGATAGAAGATAATTGAGAAGAAGTCTTACTATTTGTTGTCTTAGAAAGTAGCTTGCTTATTCTTCTTGGCTTATGGAAATGACTTATTGCTAGCTTATTCTCTCTAACACTTAAGCACTTTAGAAGTGTTGGATTATTTGAACAACCAACAAATGGCTTGGAAGTCTTCTCTATTTATAGAACTTGCAAAGTTAGGGTAGTTTAGTCATTAAAACATCCCACCTCCTTTAAGCCACCTCCTTACTATTCATTACTTGACTAGCACAACACTAATCCTACACTTGGTCATTAATTAAAAGTCTTGGGCATTACTCCTAAGTCTTGGTCACCACACATACTTGGTCACCACTTATACTTGGTCACCACTATACTTGGTCATTACTTTACTTGGTCACCACATTCAACCATATTACTATGGTTTGCCCCATGGGTCAAACAATTCATTTTAATCTAGCTTGGGCTTGAACCAACTAACTCTTTGGGCTTTGCATTTATAACACTCATTGGTTCATTAATAATAGTTGGGCCTCTCCCTTTAATTCCCAACAATCTTTCCAAGTCCATTAACATTTCATAATACATATAGTTTATGTATTATTTTCATATTCTAATTCATATAGAGTTTATATACGATAATTCACCCTTCATACAACCTCGTATAATACTTCGTATTATACTCATTTCCATTTCTTTGTACAATACATAAGTATCATACCATTATTACATATTCATTACTATTTCGCCTTCCTTAACGTTTATAAATTAAGTCCACAAGCGAAATATCGTTTTTTTCATAACTAGATTTTTATTACATAATCCATCTCACCTTATTATTCCATCATTACATATTTCTCAGAAATCTAAAATTATATCCCGAGCAAATACTGATGAATATTGTTTTTTAGAAAATTTCTCGGAAAACTTTTATTTTCGTCTTGGAAATTCAAACACTTTAATTCATCCACGTAGCTCAAATACTACGACATTCTAACATCAATAGGTTATACAAAGACAACCATCTTGATAACACATAGAATATGATTTTATTATTATTTAAATTAATAAAATCATTTTACAATAACATCCGAATTTCTCGGTCGTTACAGTATCAACTTGATGCGGAGCTAACCTAGCCAACTCATTAAACTTTGCGGCATACTCCGCAACTGTCATGTTCTCCTGCTTTAACTCCAGAAACTTCACCTCCATCCTAGCCTACATACTAGACGAGAAATAGTTTTCGAAAAATAGAGTTTTAAACCTAGCCCAAGTTACCACACCTTCTCCTGCCCTCACTTAATTTGCTTCCCACCAAAAATTCGCCTCTCCTTTCATCATATAGGTGGAAAAAGCGGTCTTTTGCCCCTCAACTACCCTAGCTATCAAAAATGCTTTTTTAATTTCCTTAACCCAAGTTTGGGCTTCTACAAGGTCAGTTGTACCTTTAAATTCTGGCGGTCCTACAGCCTTAAAATCTTTAAAGTTCGCTAATCTATTATCTGGTTGGTTCCCTGCGGCTAGCATTCCCTGTTGCATAGCCTGAGCTACCATGTTTGCAAAGTTTTGCATTGGGTCTGGTTGTTGTCCTCCAACGTTGTTGATAGATTCTTCTGCCCTTTGATTTCGAGTTTGACGTCTTGGCGGCATTATCTGATTAAATAGAATCATAAATTTAACTTACATTCTAAACCTTATTATATTAGTTTAACATATAACATGAAGTTTTATACAAAACTTATTTCATTAATCAAACATAGATTCACATTCATTCAACTAAGTCATAGTACTTTACATAACATAGCACATACTGCTATCCCTTTGGGATAACAAAAGTCGAGATTTACTGTTACAACTTATACAAAAGTTGAGAATATTATATTATACAGACATACTTATCATAAAACACACATTGAACACGCATAATCTAATAATACTTATACTACTGGTTCACTACGCCTTTTTCTGAATCTTGGACAACCTTTCACCTGATGACCTTCTATCTCACAAATAAAATAGACACCTTGCTTTGGATTGGGACAATGAGGAGAGATATGCCCCTCATGTCCGTAATTGTAGCAAACATTTTCCCCTTTCCTACATAAGCCTTCATGTTTCTTATCACAGTTTATACACTGTTCTATTCTATTAAGGTTCCCCCGGTTGTTATCAAAATTTCTTATGTCATGGTTTTTCATCTTTCTTTTCCCCTTGTTGCTCGGAGCTACACCCGATTTGTTACTTTTGGCTCCCATTTGATCAATTTGAATTTTAAGCTTATCTTGTTCTTCCATTGTTTCTATTAATGCCTTTCGTAATTGACTATTTAGTAGCTTTTCTATTTCCCATAGCTTTTCCAGAGAAGAAACCTTGTTCCTCAAATTCTGCACCTCCGTTAATGCTTGAAAAGCTCCAACTTTAGTGTCCGAATCACTATCTGTTAGTTCCACCATTTTTGGATCTGGTACTACGTTTTCCACAATAACTACCTCATCCGAGTTGCTTTCATTGTGAGCCTCTATTTCAGTTATTGGCTTTGATATTGGCTCTTTCTTTACGATCTGAGGGTATCCTAATCCTTTTTCACCTGACATCTATACACATAAATTATCCTGATTAGCATATAATATACACACACAGCAAATAATAGTTTTATATAAGTTATCTTTTATTTTAGTTGACGATGAATTTATCCAATTCATCTCCTTTTAAACTCTATATGAGTTATTTATATTTTTAACGTTTTCCTCTGTTCTAAGGTTATAGCCTAAGGTCTATCCCACCTAAGGTTTCTAACCCTAAGCTCTGATACCAACCTGTGACGCCCCTAAATTCAAGTACTTGAAACCCGAACTTGGTGCTTCACGATACCATTTCTATGAGCGGAATAATACTAATAATAATAACAATAATATAAATACCAAACTTAATTTACATATATCAGAGTCTAATCCCAGGTACGAGACCTTTAAACATTCATTACATGATAATTAATAAGTATCATTGTCTTAATAAAGCTTAACTATTACATAAAAGAACACAAACTTATTCTGCCAGCTTCCCTTTCCCTTTGTTCTTGCCTGAACTTTCTGGTTGATCATGATTAGCTAAAAACATTTTAATTTAAAGCAAGGATAAGCATTTGGTTGCCCAACCAGTAATAGCAACAATAATTATTAGCTGAAAGAAGTAAATATTTTCTTGGAATAACACTTCTACAATGAATCAACAGTTGTGAAGTAAGTTGAACCAATAATAACAACATATCATTCTATATCAAATTTTGAAACTACGTATTGACTATAAATGGATATCAGTCGACAGACTATGAACATTATTTTCTATTTTTGAAAAGGTTAAACACAACTTCATCTATAAACCGTCATAACTTACAGGCACGAGGGTGATCAGCCCGTTATGCCCTGTATTGATCAATACTACATGTTTGAATGATATTTTCGTCCAGCATATCCGCCTTAGGCGCATAAAAGTTTCCCATGTTTGGGTTATTCATACTTAGTCGGGAATCCGAACCAAAATAATTTGATTGGATATAATAAAGTTCTATCATGTTAAACGATATTTCTAAATCTGCGTCTAGCTGGGTCAAATAGCTTAGACGAGGTTTTATTAAGAATTCATACTGGAAACCAACAAGTATGTATCAACATGTGATTAAATACAATGATTATGAAAGTGAGGTCACTTGTATAACCCAATTTAGAAATTAAAGAACAGAATATATATTTTGATCTATAATAACAGAATTAAAGAACTTGTACAACAGATTATTATTTAATAACTTACTTATACAAAATCATTGTATAAGTGTATACAAGGTTAAGATATTTGAACAATGAAAAAGAATAGTTATGATATTCGCTTACGCATGTTCATTGCATAAAGTAAATGCAAAGATAGGATACTTGCCTGAGCTGCTGCTTACAATTACACAACTTAGTTTTATCTTTTATACCAAAACCTATCATTATTAAAATCATTCTATCTATTAGAGTAACATATCATATCATATAGTACTGCTATTTACAGTCAGCACATAACCTAATCACATTGTCACATAGGTTTAGCAGTCATTAGAACATAAACAAATATTTATCTAGTCAAATTATCTAAGTCCAGATTAATTTCTAAAATATTTCGGTGTACCGACGGCTTTATCGGGTAATTATCGAGTCTAAAACTCTATTCTGTAGTTCAATATTACTTTAGATATTTTAAATATCAGTCGTATTATTTTTAAATGACTTATAATAATTTTTAAATAATTATTATAATTTATCATGATTTTTCAAACACTGGAATCATTTTTAAATGATTTAAATATTAAATAATCTATTATCATTAATATTTAATTAATATTAAATTATTAATGAAACCATTGTCAAAATATTAAAGTTATTTATAATAACTCAAAATATTTTTAAAACATTTTTATTACCTTTAAATGATATTTAAAATATTTAAAATCATTTTAAATAATTACCATCAATATTTAAATATTAATGTATTATTTATCAAAATATTAAAAGTCATTAATTATTACTTAAAATATTTTAAAACCATTTATATCCTTTTTAAATGATTTTTAACTTAATAAAACCATTTTTAAACTATTTATTTAATATTATTATTAAATAACTCAAATATCATTTAATATTAATTTATTAATAAAATTTACCTTTAAATATTAAAAGTTATATTTTATAACTTAAAATATTTTTAAACTATTTATTTTCATTTAAAATGATTTTTATAATATTAAAATCATTTTTAATTAATTAATTTAATATAATTGTTAAATAAATCTAATATCATTAATATTAAATAATTAATAAAATTTGTCTTAAAAGATTAAATGTTATATTTTATAACTTAAAATATTATTAAATACATTTTTATCATTTAAAATGATTTTTAATATAATAAAATTATTTTTAATTAATTTATTTAATGCTTTTATTAAATAAATTAAATATCAATAATATCCAAATAAATATTAATATTTTATGAAAAATATGTAAATTTTTTAAAAGTTAATTTTTATAACTTAAAATAATTTTTAAAACTACTTTTAGAATTTTTAATAATTAATTTCTATTTTTAAATAATTTTTTGAAAATAAATTAAATAAAATTATTAAATCTGTCGCTATAGCCTTTAGCGACAGAAACCGGCGCCTATTGTGTTCTTGAATATGAAGACCATGCATAGTCAGTGATCGATTTAGGTACTTTGACCAAACATTAAACACTGATCATGTTGTTTCTGGGCAAGATAATGGTCAGGTCATGTAGAACTAGTGTAATACTACAAGATTCAACAACAAACAGGATCAAAAAGCATAAAACGAATGAGATCTGAGCATGCAAAGTGGCTGCTGTCAGAGCTATTCTTCATTTCTGGGTTACCTAGAAATGAAGAACAGTTCGAGTGGCCACTTTTGGACTTCCACAACTTGCTGTTCTTGTGATGATTTAGTGATTTAAGAGTTGCAGTGTGTAGCCAACATGTAAGTGAAGAGATCTAATACATAAAACACATATAACAACACCATAATCAACCGTTAAAATCCGGTCAAACCACGTCAGAGACCGTGTTCATATGTTTTCTGGGTTACCCCGAAAATAGAAAACATGATCATGCTGCCTGGTTTGACCGTCTACTGAATCCAACATGTTTAATGTTTATGTGATCTAAAGACACTAGAATGTAGTATAAACAACATACTACAATTTAGATGCAAGAACCAAAACAAAACATCAAACCACTGCCAGATTCAAGCTCTTAAACTTGTTGTCAGACGGTTCTGGGCAAGATCTGGGTTACCCAGAACTTGTCCAGTCATGGTCGGTCAACGATGTTTGACCACCCATAACTTTCACCCTGTAACAGATCTGACCCTGATTTGAGTTCCAGAATACAGACCACATGACATACTACAAGTATAAACTTTCAAAACACAAAAATCATTAACGATCACTGAGATAAGAGGTCTGACATTCATTGTCAGATAACAAAAAAAATATTTTTTAGATTTTGAAAAACATCAAATTCGAGCCTATAGATATTATGGATTTAACATCTATCAACCCAGATCACTTAATAACACTATATTCAACATGTTAAAACACTTAAACTATAACAACCCAATATTTTCTATACAAATAAATTAGAAAATTTAAGTATAATTTTTTTTATTTAAAAAATGGGGAATATGTGCCAAGATAATGTGTGTATGTATTTATGTGATATATTTGTTACATGGATGATTTTAAATAATTTTATTTTAAAAATTTTTTGATTGTTATAAACTATATTATTATAATAAATATTTTATTATATGAATTTTAGTACAGATTATTAATTTAATTATTTTAACTTAATTAATAATGTTAAGTATGACAGATAAATCAGATATGGAATCCAAACCCTAATTTTGAGTTTTGATCAAGGAATGAGAATAATAATATAATATTATTTATATTTTGATTTTTAGTGCTATAATTATATACTGTATGTATGTGGACTGACAATGATTGGTCAGCTATGGTGTATTATGTCAAACCCTACTTTTACTGTGGAAAATCCTAATTTGAAACTCAATTGTGAGTTTAAGACTATTATATAGCTGTGTTATATGATTTATTTTTTTTGATTGATTAGGTCAACCCTAATTAACATTTAGATTTATTAATTTCTTGAAATCCTATTTATTAATTATAAACCCTAATTGCTAGATTAGCAATGATAATTATAATTATTATATAATACCCTAATGTTCATGTATGATTAGAACCCTAATCAAATTAAGAAAACCCTAATTATAAATTTTAGGAACTAATTTTATTTTATTTTAAACCATAAATGAAAGCTTTGTAACCTAATTATACATTAGGTGAGACAATTAAATAACCTAAGGGTTATTGTAATAAGGAAATGTTAGTATTTAATATGTATACTAACTTATGTGGATAATCTTGTTATTTCAAGTGACTAATAATTTTAAACCTATTTCTAGTAAACCTAATTAGGTTATGAGCTAAAGTCACATGTATAAGTAATTAAATTTCATAAGATTGGGAATGGAAACCCTAAATAAACAATTTGGGTAGCATGCATTAAAATTGTTAGACTATGTACATTACATGGCCCAAAACAATTAAAGAAGAAGCCCAAAAGAAATAAAATACAAGGCCAAACTTAGTCCGCTTGATTAAGGGTATTTTAGACCTTTGATTTATCTAATTTATGCATTAAAATAAAGGCTAAATGAAGGAATTAGTGGGCATTTATATAGCTGGCCCCATTAGGCCTTTTAAGGCAACAAATTATGCTAATCAATGTCCATAAGTAGAAGTCTTACACACAAGTACATGTGTGTCAATCTCCCATTGGTTGCAAATCTATTAAGCACCCTTAATCATATGATTAGGCTAATTGAAGAGATAAGGTATAGTCTTTTATCCATGGGATAATAAAAGTTTGGGGGATAATAGTTAATCACCCATTCATTTGCTAAATTATTTTCATTTCTCTTATTCTCCTTCTTATTCTTTTTCTCCCAAGCTAGCAACATACGAGAGAGAGAGAGAGAGAGAGAGAGTTTCGGTTTTGTGAGAGAGAGAGAGAGAGAGGTGTGCTAGTTGCTTAATGCACCCTAAGATTATACATTACTTTGGAAGATCAAGAAGGATGGCAAATAAAACTAGGTGAGGTTCTCATCCATTCTTTTTCTTATTTTTCTTCTATTTTGTGTTATAGCATGATTTGTTGGAGATATGGATTAATACTCAAGATACCCTAATTCTACATATTATCATGTATGGAGCTAAGTATTTTGAGTGTTAGATCAAAGGCTTAGAGGAAGGAAATGATCATATGTTCTCCAAGGGGTGAAACTCTTATTTTTCTTCTACTAAATCTTGTGTAACTCAAGTTTTACAACTTGGATTTATGATCCGTCAAAGGGGGGGGGGATGCTACATACATGAGTTATCTAGTAAAATCAAGTGGTAGAACATAAATCTAGAAAGTATTGAAGCCATGAAGGCTGCTTTCCCCAAAACAGTCCACTTGGAAAGTTAAAGTTTCAAAACCCTAAAAGGCTACTGTCCCCATTTTTCTTGAGGCTGTTTCGGCCAGTTGCAAGTCTTTTAAAAATCTGGGAAAAATCAAAGAGGTACCTTAAGAAGTTATCTACGTGTAGGAAAAAGAACGGATACGTTTCGATTTATAGGTTGTGCGTAATGGCTATTTCCGTAAAGGACTCCTAAATATTAACACTCGAATTTCTCACTGTGTATACACTGGAAAATTCCGAAATGTTTACAGTAGGTTCATATATGTTAAGAGAGTATACCTTGAAAATTTCAAAATTTTTTGAGCAAAACTTGATTTATGAAAAATGAAGCAAGATCCGGGTGTTTTGGACACTTTAAAATTAGTAAATCATTTTTTAAAATTCCAGAAAAATTTGGGGATCATGGTTGGGTCATATCTGTCGAAATCCAAAAAATGAGAATTTTTAGAATCAGTTTGCTATTTTTCCTAAAAATGATTAAGTTATGAATAAAAGGAAATAAATAGTTAAATGATGTTTTAAATAAGAAAAATATGATTTTAATGCTTGAATACTCCTAATATATAATATTATGACTATTGTAAGACCTCGAATTTTATGAAATAAAAGTATTCAATTTTTTTTATAATTACAATTCAGTAAATGGTTAAATTGATAAAAAGTTAAAGTTATGGGTGAAATGTGAAAATTTTTCAAAATACACAAGTGGTTATAAAATAATCATTGTTGTCGGGGAATATTCGTTTGGTCGTGGAATATTCTTTCTGTCGGGGAATATTCGTACGACGGCGCAGCTATTTGTGGGCCCCATAACAGAATAACTGTCGGGTGAAGAAAACGACAAAATTAAGTTTTTACAAATAACGGCGTAGTTGTTACCGTTAATACTGTTGAAATACCCGGTGGTTAAAATACAGTAATACGCGTTATTGCATAGTAGCACACGGTATTGCACATTATTTTTGAAATTATTGATTCTTACGTAAGAAGGCACTACTCAATAATTGTTACAGTAATTACTGTTCAATATTTTATTTTATTGATTCAATAATTGCTACGTTGAAATTTTGTATTATTGTTGTTCAATAATTGTTGCTGCACAGTATTTCCCATTATCAGATCAATAATTCATATTATTTGAATAGTATTATTAGATAACATTATTGGCAATGTCTAGAAAGTTCTGTCTAAGGAGAGGTTTGGTCATCTAATTGCGCGCTAGTAAGGAGAAATCCTTATTGGAAAGCCCCCTCTTTTCTGGGAACGGCCTGGTTGTCATAAATGTGATTCTGTAATATTATTTGTGAATATTTAATTATTGATTCATATGATAAGAAAATATTTATTTTATGTGGATATAAATGAGGGATATATTTTTGTGGTTAAAAAATGAAGGAGTTAATGTTGAGATTTTTATCCGTATTTTTGTCGGAATGGAGGTATTAAAAATCAGGGTTTTTTGATATATATTGCGGGTGTTATAATTTTTAATCCGACCGTTGGATCGTGGTAATTTTTGGATATGTTATACATATATAAGTTGAGTATATGTCCACAAATTTTGAACCGTTAAAAATGAACGTATGATTTATTATGAATTTTACGAGATGACTGGTTCAGAAATTGTTAAATTTTCGGAGTTTATCATTTTGGTGGAAAATTCTAGAATTGGTGGGCCCCACTTGTGGTTGGTGAAGAAATGTGCTGAATTATATTTCAAATGTGGTGGGTGGGAATAGTAGCAGGTAAAGCCATCAGGTTGCGGGTCAAACCTACCAAAATTTTCCTATAAATAGAGGGCTAAGTTAGAATTGAAAATCACACCAAAAACATAAGATTTCTCTCTTTCTCTCTCTATATTATGAAGCATATTTTGTGAGTATTTAGATACTTTGAGAGTTGCTATTCAGTGCAAGTTTCCTTCGACTTTGCATTCCAGTCAGAAATACTGCACTTTTGAGGTAAGGGATAGTAAGGGATATTAATGGATTTTAAGGGTTGTTATGATTTTCAGTTTCGTAATTTTTCTGATCTTCAAAAATTCTGAAAAAATTTGAAATGATATTTTGATGAGTTTTCTTGATTGTATCCAAAAATGATGATTTTTGGATGTATAGATTGAGAGTTATGAATTTTATGAGAAAAGACTATTTTAAAAGTAACAGCTTATAATTCCTTGTGGTTAACTCCAAAATTGATGAAATTTTTATTGGGAGTACATGTATATGATAGAAGTATACTCTGTAAATTTCAGAATTTTTAGACAAAAGTACAAGTTTTGATAAATGTCTAAATATTTGGCTATTTTGGCCATATGAAAAATAGTAAATGACTTTTAAAAATTCTGAGAAAAATATATGTTCACTATGGGACGATATTATGTTAAATCCCAGAAAAGAAATATTTTTGGAACTGATTTGGTATTTTTCATAAAAATGGTCTAGTTATGAGTAAATGAATTAAATATATTTTGTGAAGAAAGAAAATTGGAAAATAAA
This sequence comes from Panax notoginseng, assembly GCA_016801055.1. NCBI lineage: Eukaryota > Viridiplantae > Streptophyta > Magnoliopsida > Apiales > Araliaceae > Panax > Panax notoginseng. The sequence goes on along the minus strand of CM029021.1, from coordinate 54,104,356 downwards.
ATTTTATGGCTTGAGAATCCTATATGAGGTATATGCAGATTTTTGATGAGGGTTTTGATTATTGGTGATAAAATCTTATGAGTTTGGTATTTTAGAATGATTAAATGCATTATTTAGTAAAGTGTAAACAATTTAAATAAATTGTTTATAAGCTTAAGAAATATTATTCTTTCAATATCATTATACCGAAATACTGGTATGGATTTTATTGTGGAATTTCTACCTTTTTGTGTCGAGTTACTATTCATGAGTTACTATTCACGAGTTACTATTCACGATAAAAATTGGTTTCTTTTTCTAACCAAATTATAGTTGAGTTATGAATATTACTCTTGAGATTAAAACTATGTATTGATTATATTGATTTTATTATCATATATAACATTTTTATAACCCTGATGTTAAAATTCTCTTTCACTAGAGTGTAAAGATGGGTAGATTATTGGTATGATCATGACTAGGGTTCTCTTTGGCCTGTAGTGCAAAGTTGAATTGTGACTGGTATGATCATGACCATTGAATTTATAATTGAATATCTTTAGCATAAGTGTAAAGATGAATTAATTAACATGGTTATAATTATGGTGTATATAAATTCTGAAATGATTATATATTTCTTTGAGATATTAATATCTTTGGCCTGTAGTGCAAAGATGAAATATTGATGAATATCTTTGGCCTGTAGTGCAAAGATGAATTGTTGATGAATATCTTTGGCCTGTAGTGCAAAGATGACATGTTGTTGAATATCTTTGGCCAGTAGTGCAAAGATGAACAGATGTTGAGATAAACATGACCAACTGGTGATACAAATGAATATCTTTGGACGTAGTGCAAAGATGAAGTTATTAGTATGATTATGAACAGGAAATGTGATTTGGTGTAACCATGATCTTTGATGTTTCAGGTAAAGATAGGTGATGAAAATTATCATCGTCCTGGATGAGAAGAGGAATTTAGAACTACAGTTATGATTATGAGTTATTCATATGATTGTGGACCAGAATTGTTGATTGATGTTACAGGGATAAAACATTGTTGGTGGATTTTTAACATGGAGAAGATAATAGACTTTATAGTCTATTTGACTCTTCTAATGGATTGCTCGTTCCGCTGCAACTATGGTTGAAATTTTTATCATTAACCATATGTTCTAAATCTCTGATTTATTGTTGATGAAGGCTATTGATAATTAAATTATCTTTAGTCATGATATTCTTTACTGAGCTAGTTGTGCTCACCCTTTTGCTTCACAATTCCTTTCAGGTAATAAGAGTGTAGCTGGGTCGAGCGGGGGTAACAAGGGAATAGAACGGTGGTCATCATTTAGTAGTTATATTTAGTGAAAAAAATAGGGTGAGGCGAACCCAACGTTGGAAGGGTGTTTTGTCACTATCATACAAGATGTCTAATGACATACAACCTCGTGTCATCATAGGACAGGGTTGTGCTCATCCACTTGCTGAGTATATCTATGGGCACTACCTATATAATCTTGGTGTTTGTTTGAAGTATAATTCTCAATTAGAGACAGTGGAGATAATGATAAGTCAAGAGAAGACTCACCATTGGGAAGAATATGATAGTAATCTTCTCATTTTTCTTTGGGGTCTATTGGGTCAACCAAGGATAATTCTGTGGCCATATGATATCTATCATAACCTAGACGCGTGGCCTCCCATGTACGAAGGTTTCCTTGAACACTTCCCAAAGATTCTAATTTCTAGAACAGTTTTTGACTATACCTTTATGTAAGGTGTTATTGTGAGGTGATGTCCACGGTTAGAACATGAGTCACATTTGGTATATATTTGTATCCAAACTTATAGCATATGTGTTGTTGTATTTTGCACGACAATTGTTGTAATAAAGTTACAGTTATTTTCTATACCATGTATTTGGCGACTCAGAATAGGTTGGATGGAATGGACCTATTTTGGGGTCGTTACATTTGGTATCAGAGCTTAGGGATATGATCTCTGGCGGAGATCGGGGAATAAAACTAGGAGGGGAGAGATGAGTAAATCCTTCGCTAGTGTGTCCTACCTAAGCTTATTTGTTGGTCAGTCATAATATCGGGATATTATGTGATATGTTAATTTGTTAAATTAACCCTTGTTTTGAAACTGTATTCTAGAATGATATATGAAATACAGGAGATGAGCAATGGAGAAATTATGATGACAGGGAAGATGGAATCTGAAATGAAAGGAATGTATTCTCAATTCTTTGAAATACCAGGTACGTAAATTTCGAGGACGAAATTTCATAAGGACGGGAGATTGTAAGACCCCGAATTTTATGAAATAAAAGTATTCAATTTTTTTTATAATTACAATTCAGTAAATGGTTAAATTGATAAAAAGTTAAAGTTATGGGTGAAATGTGAAAATTTTTCAAAATACACAAGTGGTTATAAAATAATCATTGTTGTCGGGGAATATTCGTTTGGTCGTGGAATATTCTTTCTGTCGGGGAATATTCGTACGACGGCGCAGCTATTTGTGGGCCCCATAACAGAATAACTGTCGGGTGAAGAAAACGACAAAATTAAGTTTTTACAAATAACGGCGTAGTTGTTACCGTTAATACTGTTGAAATACCCGGTGGTTAAAATACAGTAATACGCGTTATTGCATAGTAGCACACGGTATTGCACAGTATTTTTGAAATTATTGATTCTTACGTAAGAAGGCACTACTCAATAATTGTTACAGTAATTACTGTTCAATATTTTATTTTATTGATTCAATAATTGCTACGTTGAAATTTTGTATTATTGTTGTTCAATAATTGTTGCTGCACAGTATTTCCCATTATCAGATCAATAATTCATATTATTTGAATAGTATTATTAGATAACATTATTGGCAATGTCTAGAAAGTTCTGTCTAAGGAGAGGTTTGGTCATCTAATTGCGCGCTAGTAAGGAGAAATCCTTATTGGAAAGCCCCCTCTTTCCTGGGAACGGCCTGGTTGTCATAAATGTGATTCTGTAATATTATTTGTGAATAATTAATTATTGATTCATATGATAAGAAAATATTTATTTTATGTGGATATAAATGAGGGATATATTTTTGTGGTTAAAAAATGAAGGAGTTAATGTTGAGATTTTTATCCGTATTTTTGTCGGAATGGAGGTATTAAAAATCAGGATTATTTGAGAAATATTGCGGGTGTTATAATTTTTAATCCGACCGTTGGATCGTGGTAATTTTTGGATATGTTATACATATATAAGTTGAGTATATGTCCACAAATTTTGAACCGTTAAAAATGAATGTATGATTTATTATGAATTTTACGAGATGACTGGTTCAGAAATTGTTGAATTTTCGGAGTTTATCATTTTAGTGGAAAATTCTAGAACTGGTGGGCCCCACTTGTGGTTGGTGAAGAAATGTGCTGAATTATATTTCAAATGTGGTGGGTGGGAATAGTAGCAGGTAAAGCCATCAGGTTGCAGGTCAAACCTACCAAAATTTTCCTATAAATAGAGGGCTAAGTTAGAATTGAAAATCACACCAAAAACATAAGATTTCTCTCTTTCTCTCTATATATTATGAAGCATATTTTGTGAGTATTTAGATACTTTGAGAGTTGCTATTCAGTGCAAGTTTCCTTCGGCTTTGCATTCCAGTCAGAAATACTGCACTTTTGAGGTAAGGGATAATAAGGGATATTAATGGATTTTAAGGGTTGTTATGATTTTCAGTTTCGTAATTTTTCTGATTTTCAAAAATTCTGGAAAAATTTAAAATGATATTTTGATGAGTTTTCTTGATTGTATCCAAAAATGGTGATTTTTGGATGTATAGATTGAGAGTTATGAATTTTATGAGAAAAGACTATTTTAAAAGTAACAGCTTATAATTCCTTGTGGTTAACTCCAAAATTGATGAAATTTTTATTGGGAGTACATGTATATGATAGAAGTATACTCTGTAAATTTCAGAATTTTTAGACAAAAGTACAAGTTTTGATAAATGTCTAAATATTTGGCTATTTTGGCCATATGAAAAATAGTAAATGGCTTTTTAAAATTCTGAAAAAAATATATGTTCACTATGGGACTATATTATGTTAAATCCCAGAAAAGAAATATTTTTGGAACTGATTTGGTATTTTTCATAAAAATGGTCTAGTTATGAGTAAATGAATTAAATATATTTTGTGAAGAAAGAAAATTGGAAAATAAAATTTTATGGCTTGAGAATCCTATATGAGGTATATGCCGATTTTTGATGAGGATTTTGATTATTGGTGATAAAATCTTATGAGTTTGGTATTTTAGAATGATTAAATGCATTATTTAGTAAAGTGTAAACAATTTAAATAAATTGTTTATAAGCTTAAGAAATATTATTCTTTCAATATCATTATACCGAAATACTGGTATGGATTTTATTGTAGAATTTCTACCTTTTTGTGTCGAGTTACTATTCACGAGTTACTATTCACGATAAAAATTGGTTTCTTTTTCTAACCAAATTATAGTTGAGTTATGAATATTACTCTTGAGATTAAAACTATGTATTGATTATATTGATTTTATTATCATATATAACATTTTTATAACCCTGATGTTAAAATTCTCTTTCACTAGAGTGTAAAGATGGGTAGATTATTGGTATGATCATGACTAGGGTTCTCTTTGGCCTGTAGTGCAAAGTTGAATTGTGACTGGTATGATCATGACCATTGAATTTACAATTGAATATCTTTAGCATAAGTGTAAAGATGAATTAATTAACATGGTTATAATTATGGTGTATATAAATTCTGAAATGATTATATATTTCTTTGAGATATTAATATCTTTGGCCTGTAGTGCAAAGATGAAATATTGATGAATATCTTTGGCCTGTAGTGCAAAGATGAATTGTTGATGAATATCTTTGGCCTGTAGTGCAAAGATGACATGTTGTTGAATATCTTTGGCCAGTAGTGCAAAGATGAACAGATGTTGAGATAAACATGACCAACTGGTGATACAAATGAATATCTTTGGACGTAGTACAAAGATGAAGTTATTAGTATGATTATGAACAGGAAATGTGATTTGGTGTAACCATGATCTTTGATGTTTCAGGTAAAGATAGGTGATGAAAATTATCATCGTCCTGGATGAGAAGAGGAATTTAGAACTACAGTTATGATTATGAGTTATTCATATGATTGTGGACCAGAATTGTTGATTGATGTTACAGGGATAAAACATTGTTGGTGGATTTTTAACATGGAGAAGATAATAGACTTTATAGTCTATTTGACTCTTCTAATGGATTGCTCGTTCCGCTGCAACTATGGTTGAAATTTTTATCATTAACCATATGTTCTAAATCTCTGATTTATTGTTGATGAAGGCTATTGATAATTAAATTATCTTTAGTCATGATATTCTTTACTGAGCTAGTTGTGCTCACCCTTTTGCTTCACAATTCCTTTCAGGTAATAAGAGTGTAGCTGGGTCGAGCGGGGGTAACAAGGGAATAGAACGGTGGTCATCATTTAGTAGTTATATTTAGTGAAAAAAATAGGGTGAGGCGAACCCAACGTTGGAAGGGTGTTTTGTCACTATCATACAAGATGTCTAATGACATACAACCTCGTGTCATCATAGGACAGGGTTGTGCTCATCCACTTGCTGAGTATATCTATGGGCACTACCTATATAATCTTGGTGTTTGTTTGAAGTATAATTCTCAATTAGAGACAGTGGAGATAATGATAAGTCAAGAGAAGACTCACCATTGGGAAGAATATGATAGTAATCTTCTCATTTTTCTTTGGGGTCTATTGGGTCAACCAAGGATAATTCTGTGGCCATATGATATCTATCATAACCTAGACGCGTGGCCTCCCATGTACGAAGGTTTCCTTGAACACTTCCCAAAGATTCTAATTTCTAGAACAGTTTTTGACTATACCTTTATGTAAGGTGTTATTGTGAGGTGATGTCCACGGTTAGAACATGAGTCACATTTGGTATATATTTGTATCCAAACTTATAGCATATGTGTTGTTGTATTTTGCACGACAATTGTTGTAATAAAGTTACAGTTATTTTCTATACCATGTATTTGGCGACTCAGAATAGGTTGGATGGAATGGACCTATTTTGGGGTCGTTACATTTGGTATCAGAGCTTAGGGATATGATCTCTGGCGGAGATCGGGGAATAAAACTAGGAGGGGAGAGATGAGTAAATCCTTCGCTAGTGTGTCCTACCTAAGCTTATTTGTTGGTCAGTCATAATATCGGGATATTATGTGATATGTTAATTTGTTAAATTAACCCTTGTTTTGAAGCTGTATTCTAGAATGATATATGAAATACAGGAGTTGAGCAATGGAGAAATTATGATGACAGGGAAGATGGAATCTGAAATGAAAGGAATGTATTCTCAATTCTTTGAAATACCAGGTACGTAAATTTCGAGGACGAAATTTCATAAGGACGGGAGATTGTAAGACCCCGAATTTTATGAAATAAAAGTATTTAATTTTTTTTATAATTACAATTCAGTAAATGGTTAAATTGATAAAAAGTTAAAGTTATGGGTGAAATGTGAAAATTTTTCAAAATACACAAGTGGTTATAAAATAATCATTGTTGTCGGGGAATATTCGTTTGGTCGTGGAATATTCTTTCTGTCGGGGAATATTCGTACGACGGCGCAGCTATTTGTGGGTCCCATAACAGAATAACTGTCGGGTGAAGAAAACGACAAAATTAAGTTTTTACAAATAACGGCGTAGTTGTTACCGTTAATACTGTTGAAATACCCGGTGGTTAAAATACAGTAATACGCGTTATTGCATAGTAGCACACGGTATTGCACAGTATTTTTGAAATTATTGATTCTTACGTAAGAAGGCACTACTCAATAATTGTTACAGTAATTACTGTTCAATATTTTATTTTTTTGATTCAATAATTGCTACGTTGAAATTTTGTATTATTGTTGTTCAATAATTGTTGCTGCACAGTATTTCCCATTATCAGATCAATAATTCATATTATTTGAATAGTATTATTAGATAACATTATTGGCAATGTCTAGAAAGTTCTGTCTAAGGAGAGGTTTGGTCATCTAATTGCGCGCTAGTAAGGAGAAATCCTTATTGGAAAGCCCCCTCTTTCCTGGGAACGGCCTGGTTGTCATAAATGTGATTCTGTAATATTATTTGTGAATAATTAATTATTGATTCATATGATAAGAAAATATTTATTTTATGTGGATATAAATGAGGGATATATTTTTGTGGTTAAAAAATGAAGGAGTTAATGTTGAGATTTTTATCCGTATTTTTGTCGGAATGGAGGTATTAAAAATCAGGGTTTTTTGAGATAATTTGCGGGTGTTATAATTTTTAATCCGACCGTTGGATCGTGGTAATTTTTGGATATGTTATACATATATAAGTTGAGTATATGTCCACAAATTTTGAACCGTTAAAAATGAACGTATGATTTATTATGAATTTTACGAGATGACTGGTTCAGAAATTGTTGAATTTTCGGAGTTTATCATTTTGGTGGAAAATTCTAGAATTGGTGGGCCCCACTTGTGGTTGGTGAAGAAATGTGCTGAATTATATTTCAAATGTGGTGGGTGGGAATAGTAGCAGGTAAAGCCATCAGGTTGCAGGTCAAACCTACCAAAATTTTCCTATAAATAGAGGGCTAAGTTAGAATTGAAAATCACACCAAAAACATAAGATTTCTCTCTTTCTCTCTCTATATTATGAAGCATATTTTGTGAGTATTTAGATACTTTGAGAGTTGCTATTCAGTGCAAGTTTCCTTCGGCTTTGCATTCCAGTCAGAAATACTGCACTTTTGAGGTAATGGATAATAAGGGATATTAATGGATTTTAAGGGTTGTTATGATTTTCAGTTTCGTAATTTTTCTGATCTTCAAAAATTCTGGAAAAATTTAAAATGATATTTTGATGAGTTTTCTTGATTGTATCCAAAAATGGTGATTTTTGGATGTATAGATTGAGAGTTATGAATTTTATGAGAAAAGACTATTTTAAAAGTAACAACTTATAATTCCTTGTGGTTAACTCTAAAATTGATGAAATTTTTATTGGGAGTACATGTATATGATAGAAGTATACTCTGTAAATTTCAGAATTTTTAGACAAAAGTACAAGTTTTGATAAATGTCTAAATATTTGGCTATTTTGGCCATATGAAAAATAGTAAATGGCTTTTAAAAATTCTGAGAAAAATATATGTTCACTATGGGACTATATTATGTTAAATCCCAGAAAAGAAATATTTTTGGAACTGATTTGGTATTTTTCATAAAAATAGTCTAGTTATGAGTAAATGAATTAAATATATTTTGTGAAGAAAGAAAATTGGAAAATAAAATTTTATGGCTTGAGAATCCTATATGAGGTATATGCAGATTTTTGATGAGGGTTTTGATTATTGGTGATAAAATCTTATGAGTTTGGTATTTTAGAGTGATTAAATGCATTATTTAGTAAAGTGTAAACAATTTAAATAAATTGTTTATAAGCTTAAGAAATATTATTCTTTCAATATCATTATACCGAAATACTGGTATGGATTTTATTGTGGAATTTCTACCTTTTTGTGTCGAGTTACTATTCATGAGTTACTATTCACGAGTTACTATTCACGATAAAAATTGGTTTCTTTTTCTAACCAAATTATAGTTGAGTTATGAATATTACTCTTGAGATTAAAACTATGTATTGATTATATTGATTTTATTATCATATATAACATTTTTATAACCCTGATGTTAAAATTCTCTTTCACTAGAGTGTAAAGATGGGTAGATTATTGGTATGATCATGACTAGGGTTCTCTTTGGCCTGTAGTGCAAAGTTGAATTGTGACTGGTATGATCATGACCATTGAATTTACAATTGAATATCTTTAGCATAAGTGTAAAGATGAATTAATTAACATGGTTATAATTATGGTGTATATAAATTCTGAAATGATTATATATTTCTTTGAGATATTAATATCTTTGGCCTGTAGTGCAAAGATGAAATATTGATGAATATCTTTGACCTGTAGTGCAAAGATGAATTGTTGATGAATATCTTTGGCCTGTAGTGCAAAGATGACATGTTGTTGAATATCTTTGGCCAGTAGTGCAAAGATGAACAGATGTTGAGATAAACATGACCAACTGGTGATACAAATGAATATCTTTGGACGTAGTGCAAAGATGAAGTTATTAGTATGATTATGAACAGGAAATGTGATTTGGTGTAACCATGATCTTTGATGTTTCAGGTAAAGATAGGTGATGAAAATTATCATCGTCCTGGATGAGAAGAGGAATTTAGAACTACAGTTATGATTATGAGTTATTCATATGATTGTGGACCAGAATTGTTGATTGATGTTACAGGGATAAAACATTGTTGGTGGATTTTTAACATGGAGAAGATAATAGACTTTATAGTCTATTTGACTCTTCTAATGGATTGCTCGTTCCGCTGCAACTATGGTTGAAATTTTTATCATTAACCATATGTTCTAAATCTCTGATTTATTGTTGATGAAGGCTATTGATAATTAAATTATCTTTAGTCATGATATTCTTTACTGAGCTAGTTGTGCTCACCCTTTTGCTTCACAATTCCTTTCAGGTAATAAGAGTGTAGCTGGGTCGAGCGGGGGTAACAAGGGAATAGAACGGTGGTCATCATTTAGTAGTTATATTTAGTGAAAAAAATAGGGTGAGGCGAACCCAACGTTGGAAGGGTGTTTTGTCACTATCATACAAGATGTCTAATGACATACAACCTTGTGTCATCATAGGACAGGGTTGTGCTCATCCACTTGTTGAGTATATCTATGGGCACTACCTATATAATCTTGGTGTTTGTTTGAAGTATAATTCTCAATTAGAGACAGTGGAGATAATGATAAGTCAAGAGAAGACTCACCATTGGGAAGAATATGATAGTAATCTTCTCATTTTTCTTTGGGGTCTATTGGGTCAACCAAGGATAATTCTGTGGCCATATGATATCTATCATAACCTAGACGCGTGGCCTCCCATGTACGAAGGTTTCCTTGAACACTTCCCAAAGATTCTAATTTCTAGAACAGTTTTTGACTATACCTTTATGTAAGGTGTTATTGTGAGGTGATGTCCACGGTTAGAACATGAGTCACATTTGGTATATATTTGTATCCAAACTTATAGCATATGTGTTGTTGTATTTTGCACGACAATTGTTGTAATAAAGTTACAGTTATTTTCTATACCATGTATTTGGCGACTCAGAATAGGTTGGATGGAATGGACCTATTTTGGGGTCGTTACATTTGGTATCAGAGCTTAGGGATATGATCTCTGGCGGAGATCGGGGAATATAACTAGGAGGGGAGAGATGAGTAAATCCTTCGCTAGTGTGTCCTACCTAAGCTTATTTGTTGGTCAGTCATAATATCGGGATATTATGTGATATGTTAATTTGTTAAATTAACCCTTGTTTTGAAGCTGTATTCTAGAATGATATATGAAATACAGGAGATGAGCAATGGAGAAATTATGATGACAGGGAAGATGGAATCTGAAATGAAAGGAATGTATTCTCAATTCTTTGAAATATCAGGTACGTAAATTTCGAGGACGAAATTTCATAAGGACGGGAGATTGTAAGACCCCGAATTTTATGAAATAAAAGTATTCAATTTTTTTTATAATTACAATTCAGTAAATGGTTAAATTGATAAAAAGTTAAAGTTATGGGTGAAATGTGAAAATTTTTCAAAATACACAAGTGGTTATAAAATAATCATTGTTGTCGGGGAATATTCGTTTGGTCGTGGAATATTCTTTCTGTCGGGGAATATTCGTACGACGGCGCAGCTATTTGTGGGCCCCATAACAGAATAACTGTCGGGTGAAGAAAACGACAAAATTAAGTTTTTACAAATAACGGTGTAGTTGTTACCGTTAATACTGTTGAAATACCCGGTGGTTAAAATACAATAATACGCGTTATTGCATAGTAGCACACGGTATTGCACAGTATTTTTGAAATTATTGATTCTTACGTAAGAAGGCACTACTCAATAATTGTTACAGTAATTACTGTTCAATATTTTATTTTATTGATTCAATAATTGCTACGTTGAAATTTTGTATTATTGTTGTTCAATAATTGTTGCTGCACAGTATTTCCCATTATCAGATCAATAATTCATATTATTTGAATAGTATTATTAGATAACATTATTGGCAATGTCTAGAAAGTTCTGTCTAAGGAGAGGTTTGGTCATCTAATTGCGCGCTAGTAAGGAGAAATCCTTATTGGAAAGCCCCCTCTTTCCTGGGAACGGCCTGGTTGTCATAAATGTGATTCTGTAATATTATTTGTGAATAATTAATTATTGATTCATATGATAAGAAAATATTTATTTTATGTGGATATAAATGAGGGATATATTTTTGTGGTTAAAAAATGAAGGAGTTAATGTTGAGATTTTTATCCGTATTTTTGTCGGAATGGAGGTATTAAAAATCAGGGTTTTTTGAGAAATATTGCGGGTGTTATAATTTTTAATCCGACCGTTGGATCGTGGTAATTTTTGGATATGTTATACATATATAAGTTGAGTATATGTCCACAAATTTTGAACCGTTAAAAATGAACGTATGATTTATTATGAATTTTACGAGATGACTGGTTCAGAAATTGTTGAATTTTCGGAGTTTATCATTTTGGTGAAAAATTCTAGAATTGGTGGGCCCCACTTGTGGTTGGTGAAGAAATGTGCTGAATTATATTTCAAATGTGGTGGGTGGGAATAGTAGCAGGTAAAGCCATCAGGTTGCGGGTCAAACCTACCAAAATTTTCCTATAAATAGAGGGCTAAGTTAGAATTGAAAATCACACCAAAAACATAAGATTTCTCTCTTTCTCTCTCTATATTATGAAGCATATTTTGTGAGTATTTAGATACTTTGAGAGTTGCTATTCAGTGCAAGTTTCCTTCGACTTTGCATTCCAGTCAGAAATACTGCACTTTTGAGGTAAGGGATAGTAAGGGATATTAATGGATTTTAAGGGTTGTTATGATTTTCAGTTTCGTAATTTTTCTGATCTTCAAAAATTCTGAAAAAATTTGAAATGATATTTTGATGAGTTTTCTTGATTGTATCCAAAAATGATGATTTTTGGATGTATAGATTGAGAGTTATGAATTTTATGAGAAAAGACTATTTTAAAAGTAACAGCTTATAATTCCTTGTGGTTAACTCCAAAATTGATGAAATTTTTATTGGGAGTACATGTATATGATAGAAGTATACTCTGTAAATTTCAGAATTTTTAGACAAAAGTACAAGTTTTGATAAATGTCTAAATATTTGGCTATTTTGGCCATATGAAAAATAGTAAATGACTTTTAAAAATTCTGAGAAAAATATATGTTCACTATGGGACGATATTATGTTAAATCCCAGAAAAGAAATATTTTTGGAACTGATTTGGTATTTTTCATAAAAATGGTCTAGTTATGAGTAAATGAATTAAATATATTTTGTGAAGAAAGAAAATTGGAAAATAAAATTTTATGGCTTGAGAATCCTATATGAGGTATATGCAGATTTTTGATGAGGGTTTTGATTATTGGTGATAAAATCTTATGAGTTTGGTATTTTAGAATGATTAAATGCATTATTTAGTAAAGTGTAAACAATTTAAATAAATTGTTTATAAGCTTAAGAAATATTATTCTTTCAATATCATTATACCGAAATACTGGTATGGATTTTATTGTGGAATTTCTACCTTTTTGTGTCGAGTTACTATTCATGAGTTACTATTCACGAGTTACTATTCACGATAAAAATTGGTTTCTTTTTCTAACCAAATTATAGTTGAGTTATGAATATTACTCTTGAGATTAAAACTATGTATTGATTATATTGATTTTATTATCATATATAACATTTTTATAACCCTGATGTTAAAATTCTCTTTCACTAGAGTGTAAAGATGGGTAGATTATTGGTATGATCATGACTAGGGTTCTCTTTGGCCTGTAGTGCAAAGTTGAATTGTGACTGGTATGATCATGACCATTGAATTTATAATTGAATATCTTTAGCATAAGTGTAAAGATGAATTAATTAACATGGTTATAATTATGGTGTATATAAATTCTGAAATGATTATATATTTCTTTGAGATATTAATATCTTTGGCCTGTAGTGCAAAGATGAAATATTGATGAATATCTTTGGCCTGTAGTGCAAAGATGAATTGTTGATGAATATCTTTGGCCTGTAGTGCAAAGATGACATGTTGTTGAATATTTTTGGCCAGTAGTGCAAAGATGAACATATGTTGAGATAAACATGACCAACTGGTGATACAAATGAATATCTTTGGACGTAGTGCAAAGATGAAGTTATTAGTATGATTATGAACATGAAATGTGATTTGGTGTAACCATGATCTTTGATGTTTCAGGTAAAGATAGGTAATGAAAATTATCATCGTCCTGGATGAGAAGAGGAATTTAGAACTACATTTATGATTATGAGTTATTCATATGATTGTGGACCAGAATTGTTGATTGATGTTACAGGGATAAAACATTGTTGGTGGATTTTTAACATGGAGAAGATAATAGACTTTATAGTCTATTTGACTCTTCTAATGGATTGCTCGTTCCGCTGCAACTATGGTTGAAATTTTTATCATTTACCATATGTTCTAAATCTCTGATTTATTGTTGATGAAGGCTATTGATAATTAAATTATCTTTAGTCATGATATTCTTTACTGAGCTAGTTGTGCTCACCCTTTTGCTTCACAATTCCTTTCAGGTAATAAGAGTGTAGCTGGGTCGAGCGGGGGTAACAAGGGAATAGAACGGTGGTCATCATTTAGTAGTTATATTTAGTGAAGAAAATAGGGTGAGGCGAACCCAACGTTGGAAGGGTGTTTTGTCACTATCATACAAGATGTCTAATGACATACAACCTCGTGTCATCATAGGACAGGGTTGTGCTCATCCACTTGCTGAGTATATCTATGGGCACTACCTATATAATCTTGGTGTTTGTTTGAAGTATAATTCTCAATTAGAGACAGTGGAGATAATGATAAGTCAAGAGAAGACTCACCATTGGGAAGAATATGATAGTAATCTTCTCGTTTTTCTTTGGGGTCTATTGGGTCAACCAAGGATAATTCTGTGGCCATATGATATCTATCATAACCTAGACGCGTGGCCTCCCATGTACGAAGGTTTCCTTGAACACTTCCCAAAGATTCTAATTTCTAGAACAGTTTTTGACTATACCTTTATGTAAGGTGTTATTGTGAGGTGATGTCCACGGTTAGAACATGAGTCACATTTGGTATATATTTGTATCCAAACTTATAGCATATGTGTTGTTGTATTTTGCACGACAATTGTTGTAATAAAGTTACAGTTATTTTCTATACCATGTATTTGGCGACTCAGAATAGGTTGGATGGAATGGACCTATTTTGTGGTCGTTACAACTATTTTAGGTCATTTTGGTAATTTATAATAAGAAATATTATTTATGACCTTTTATGGATATTAAATAAATGGTTTTATAAAGGGTGAACAATTAAAATAAATTGTTTATTGATCTAATAAATTATTAAAATATTATTATGATATTAATAATATTAGAATATGATATTGTTAAGTAAATAAAAATATTAAGATTAAAACTTTATTAAATAGTTAATCATATTTGATTTAAAATATTAATAAATGAATAAAGTATTATTAAATGATTAATAATATTAAATTAGAATATTAATCTTAGATTAAAATATTATTAAAAGATTAATAATATTAAATTAAAGTATTATTGGATGATTAAAATATTATTAAGTAAATAATAATATACGAGATTAAATAAAATGTTATTAATGTAATAACATTAGTAAAGGAATAAAATATTATTAAATGATCAATAATATTAGTAAATAAATAAAATATTAATACGATTGGTAAATGACTAAAAGTATTATTAATTGATTAATGATACTAAAACATAAGTAAGATAATATTAAAGTAATAATATTAATGCATGATTAAAATATTATTAAGAGGATTAATAATATTAGTAAAGTATTAAAATATTATTAAGATGTTAATAATATTAATAAGCGAATGAAAGTGTTATTAGTGAATTAATAATACTAAGAGGTGAATTAAATATTATCAAGATTAATAATATTAAGTGAATTAAAAATATTTTAAGTTATACTTAATGACTTTTAATATTTTAAGAAATAGTACATTAATATCTTAATATTAATGGTAATTATTTAAAAATAATTTTAAACGTTTTAAAAATCATTTAAGGGTAATATAAATGTTTTAAAAATATTTTGAGTTATTATAAATAACTTTAATATTTTGGCAATGGTTTCATTAATAGTTAAGTAATAATTAAATAAAAATATATTTGTTTAATAGTTAAATCATTTGATAATGATTCTGGTGTTTGAAATTCTTGATAAATTATATTAAATGTTTATTAAGTCATTTAAAATGATATGACCGATACTTATAGTTATTGAGCTTCGAAATAGAGTCTTAGACTCGATAATTACCCGATAAAGCTGTCGGTACACCGACATATTTCAGAAATTGATCTGGACTTAGATATTTTGACTGTATTAATGTTTGTTTGTGATGCAATAACTGTTGAACATGTATGATATTGTGATTAGGTTATGTGCTAATTGCGAAATGCAGTACTATATGTTATAGTATATTGTTCTAATAGAACGAATGATCTGATTAATGATAAGTCGTGATATAAAAGATAAAGCTAAGTTGCGTATTGTAAGTAGCGCATCAGGCAAGTATCCTACCTTTGCATTTTCTTTATGCAATGGACATGAGTAAGAATATTTCAGAATTATATTATTACTGTACATATTATTAACCCTATATTATATACGCTCATTGATTATCAACATGTTAGTATATGGTAATTCAGATATATATTCTGTTCGATAATACGAGTGTCCCCACTTGGATAATCATTGCATTTAATCACATGTTGATACACTTTTGTTAATTACCCGTATACATATATATTGAATTATAGATTATTGTTGAACAAGATAAAACCTTATTATTATCCAACCGAATTGCTTTGGTTTGGAACCCTGACAAGTATGAACATCCCTTACACGGGAAAACTTTTATGCGCCCAAGGCGGACAGAGTGAACGATCCTATCGTTCTTGCGTGCAGTATTGATCAATACAGGGTCAATGGGATGTACACCCTCGTGCTCGTAAGTTATGACGATTTACGAATGAAGTTCTGCTAAACCTATTCGAAAATAAAAATAATGTTCATAGTATGTCCCCTTAATCCTATATATAGTCAGTGCGTAGTTTTAAAATTTGAAAGAGGGTTGTTATGTTAATATTATCTGTTCATATTACTTTACAACTATTGATTTGTTGTAGAAGGATAGTATAAAGAAAATATTTAAATTCTTTCAGCTTATATATATATATAATTGCTATTACTTGTTGGGCACTCAAATGCTCATCCTTGCATAATTTAAGTGTTTTCAGCTAAGTGTGAACAAGTAGAAGGCTCGGCTAAGAATAAAGGGAAAGACAAGGTTGCAGAATGAATTCAATGCCATTTTATGTAATAGTTATCTTTATTAAGACAAGTATGATATATATTACCTATCACGTATTGTGAGGAATGTATTAAAGGTTGCGTACTTGGGTTTTGGACTTTGATAAATATGTAAATTAAGTTGGTATCTATATTATTGTTATTATTATTAGTATTATTCTGCTCATAAAAATGGTATCGTAAAGCACCGAGTTCGGGTTTCAAGTACCTGGATTTGGGGGCTTTATAAGTTGGTATCAAAGCTGTAGGTTATAAACATTAGGAATGCAAAACCTAGGTTATAACCTTAGTAGAAAATTTTTATAGAGTATGTTAGCTAGGTGATGGGTTGAGGAGATTCATCAAGTTTTAGTTGTACTGAATAAAATATCCTTTCATTTTATCAATGAAAATATTTTATTGAGGTACTGATGTTGTTTTGATTGTCTATTGTGGTCATAGGATGACTGACGAGAGTCAAGATAGTTATTTAGTGAACCAAGAGTCGAGGGACTCTAGTGAGGAGTCCATGGAGCATGCGATGATAGGAGATTTATTGGCTAGGAACGACGAGCTAAAGGTTAGGGCTGAGCGAGTGGAGGTGCAGAACCACACCCTCCAGATTTCAGAGCAGCAGTACAAGGACGCTGCTTACCAGGCACAGACTGAGTTAGCCGAGTTATGAGGGAGGTTGGAGCAGAGAGAGCTACAGCTAGGACAGTTGAGAGTTGAGGTGGAAGCTAAAGATGTGAGGATATATACTTTGGAGCAAGCTTTAGACATCGCCTTTATGCAGTTTGACGCTGAGTGGATGGAGCTGCCCTCCAGCAGAGAGAGCAGGCGTTGATTTGTATTCATGTTCGATATAGTCCCACTTTTTATTTCTATTAGGGACTGTTTAGTTGTTGTAAATCCTTATACCTTGCTGTATGCATAGGATGGAAGTTAGACCCCAACTTTTATTTGATAGAGGGGTAGATGGTAATGAATAGGTAGTATAGGTTCTGTTGGGTAGGTCTGTTTAATGTTAAGTATGTCTATGCAATGAAATATTCTCAACTTTTGTGTTGGTCAAGGTTGTAAATCCCGACTTTTATAGTCACAAAGGGATAGCGGATGTTTAAAACAGTATGTGTTATAGAATGTCAAGTATTATGAATATGAATCTATGATGGATTAATGAAATAAGTTGGTATAAAGATAGTAATCAATCATCTGAGCACTGGTTAATACAGTAAACCAAAGTTTTTGAAATCTAATATTTTGAATACATGATTATTCGAGTAGAAAATTTTGCGTTATGTAAATACCCTAAGATATAGAAGGTAAATTTGCATGTTATAAGTGTGGGCAGAAGGGACATATCTCCCCCAACTGTCCCAATCCGAGAATGTATAGTGGATGTTTTATTTGTGAATCAATGGAGCGTAAGGTGAAAGACTGTCCAAAAAGAATAAGGGAGGCAAGAAATGTGAATAAGGGAAAAGGCGGCAGGACATTGGAAACAACGGGGCCAACTTCAACAAACGAAATAATAGAACCAACCACAGGAGTCTTCAGTATGACAGTTCAAGATACGGTGGCAGCGAAGGATGCAACTCCAGGTAATATTCTAATCAAATTTTATTTTCTTATATATGATTTTCTTATATATATAATAAATTATTTTATAAAGAAATTTTGAAGAAGGAATTTGAGTTCTTTTAGAAATCAAATTTTCGTTTAATCAGATAGACAAGCTTTACGTGAATAGATTAAAGATCAGTGCGATCATTTATGATCAAGATCTACTTGCAATGATTGTATAAGCTACATACACTTGTATGTGTAGGTTTTAAAACGGTGATTCCAAGGACAGAATTTTTATAAGGGGGGGAGTGAATGTAATAACCCGATATTTTCTATACATATAAATTAGAAATTTTGCGAATAAATTTATTTTATTTTATTTTAAATATGGGGAATATGTGCCAAGATAATGTGTGTATGTATTTATGTGATATATTTACTACATGAATGATTTTAAATAATTTTATTTTAAATTTTTTTATTGTTATAAACTATATTATTATAATAATTATTTTATTATATGAATTTTAGTACAGATTATTAAGTTAATTATTTTAACTTAATTAATAATGTTAAGTATGACAGATAAATAAGATATGGAATCCAAACCCTAATTTTGAATTTTGATCAAGGAATGACAATAATAATATAATATTATTTATATTTTAATTTTTAGTGCTATAATTATATACTGTATGTATGTGGACTGACAATGATTGGTCAGTTATGGTGTATTATGTCAAACCATAGTTTTACTGTGGGAAACCCTAATTTGAAACTCAATTGTGAGTTTAAGACTATTATATAACTGTGTTATATGATTTATTTTTCTTGATTGATTAGGTCAACCCTAATTAACATTTAGATTTATTAATTTCTTAAAATCCTATTTATTAATTATAAACCCTAATTGCCAGATTAGCAAGGATAATTATAATTATTATATAATACCCTAATGTTCATGTATGATTAGAACCCTAATCAAATTAAGAAAACCCTAATTATAAATTTTAGGAACTAATTTTATTTTATTTTAAACCATAAATGAAAGCTTTGTAACCTAATTATACATTAAGTGAGACAATTAAATAACCTAAGGGTTATGGTAATAAGGAAAGGTTAGTATTTAATATGTATACTAACTTATGTGGATAATCTTGTTATTTCAAGTGACTAATAATTTTAAACCTATTTCTAGTAAACCTAATTAGGTTATGAGCTAAAGTCACATGTATAAGTAATTAAATTTCATAAAATTGGGAATGGAAACCCTAAATAAATAATTTGGGTAGCATGTATTAAAATTGTTAGACTATGTTCATTACATGGCCCAAAACAATTAAAGGAGAATCTCAAAAAAATAAAATACAAGCCCAAACTTAGTCCACTTGATTAAGGGTATTTTAGACTTTTGATTTATCTAATTTATGCATTAAAATAAAGGCTAAATGAAGAAATTAGTGGGCATTTATATAGCTGGCCCCATTAGGCCTTTTAAGGCAACAAATTATGCTAATCAATGTCCATAAGTAGAAGTCTTACACACAAGTACATATGTGTCAATCTCCCATTGGTTGCAAATCTATTAAGCGCCCTTAATCACATGATTAGGCTAATTGAAGAGATGAGGTGTAGTCTTTTATCCATGGGACAATAAAAGTATGGGAGATAATAGTTACTCACCCATTCATTTGCTAGATCATTTTCATTTCTCTTATTCTCCTTCTTCTTCTTTTTCTCCCAAGCTAGCAACATACAAGAGAGAGAGAGAGAGAGAGAGAGAGAGAGGTGTGCTAGTTGCTTAATGCACCCTAAGATTATACATTACTTTGGAAGATCAAGAAGGATATCAAATAAAACTCGGTGATGTTCTCATTCATTCTTTTTCTTATTCTTCTTCTATTTTGTGTTATAGCATGATTTGTTGGAGATATGGATTAATACTCAAGATACCCTAGTTCTACATATTATCATGTATGGAACTAAGTATTTTGAGTATTAGATCAAAGACTTAGAGGAAGGAAATGAGCATATGTTCTCCAAGGGGTGAAACTCTTGTTTTTCTTCCACTAAATCTTGTGTAACTCAAGTTTTACGACTTGGATTTGTGATCCGTCAAAGGGGGGGGGGTGCTAGATACATGAGTTTTCTAGTAAACCCAAGTGGTAGAACACAAATCTAGCAAGTATTGAAGCCATGAAGGCTGTTTTCCCCAAAACAGTCCACTTGGAAAATTAAAGTTTCAAAACCCTAAAAAGCTACTGTCCCCGTTTTTCTTGAGGCTATTTCGGGCAGTTGCAAGTCTTTTAAAAATCTGGGAAAAATAACAGAGGTACCTTAAGAAGTTATCTACGTGTAGGAAAAAGAACGGATACATTTCGATTTATAGGTTGTGCGTAATGTTTATTTCCATAAAGGACTCCTAAATATTAACACTCGAATTTCTCACTGTGTATACACTGGAAAATTCCGAAATGTTTACAGTAGGTTCATATATGTTAGAAGAGTATACCCTGAAAATTTCAGATTTTTCTGAGTAAAACTCGATTTATGAAAAATGAAGCAAGATCCGGGTGTTTTGGGCACTTTAAAATTAGTAAATCATTTTCTAAAATTCCAGAAAAATTTGGGGATCATGATTGGGTCATATACTTTCCAAATCCAGAAAATGAGAATTTTTGGAATCAGTTTGCTATTTTTCTAAAAATGATTAATTAATGAATAAAAGGAAATAAATAGTTAAATGATGTCTTAAATAAGAAAAATATGATTTTAATGCTTGAATACTCCTAATATATAATATTATGACTATTTTAGGGTATTTTGGAAATTTATTATAAGAAATATTATTTATGACCTTTTATGGATATTAAATAAATAATTTTATAAAGGGTGAACAATTAAAATAAATTGTTTATTGATCTAATAAATTATTAAAATATTATTATGATATTAATAATATTAGAATATGATATTGTTAAGTAAATAAAAATATTAAGTTTAAAACTTTATTAGATGGTTAATCATATTTGATTTAAAATATTAATAAATGATTAAAGTATTATTAAATGATTAATAATATTAGATTAGAATATTAATCTTAGATTAAAATATTATTAAAAGATTAATAATATTAAATTAAAGTATTATTAGATGATTAAAATATTATTAAGTAAATAATAATATACGAGATTAAATAAAATGTTATTAATGTAATAACATTAGTAAAGGAATAAAATATTATTAAATGATCAATAATATTAGTAAATAAATAAAATATTAATACGATTGGTAAATGACTAAAAGTATTATTAATTGATTAATGATACTAAAACATAAGTAAGATAATATTAAAGTAATAATATTAATGCATGATTAAAATATTATTAAGAGGATTAATAATATTAGTAAAGTATTAAAATATTATTAAGATGTTAATAATATTAATAAGCGAATGAAAGTGTTATTAGTGAATTAATAATACTAAGAGGTGAATTAAATATTATCAAGATTAATAATATTAAGTGAATTAAAAATATTTTAAGTTATACTTAATGACTTTTAATATTTTAAGAAATAGTACATTAATATCTTAATATTAATGGTAATTATTTAAAAATGATTTTAAACGTTTTAAAAATCATTTAAGGGTAATATAAATGTTTTAAAAATATTTTGAGTTATTATAAATAACTTTAATATTTTGGCAATGGTTTCATTAATAGTTAAGTAATAATTAAATAAAAATATAATTGTTTAATAGTTAAATCATTTGATAATGATTCTGGTGTTTGAAATTCTTGATAAATTATATTAAATGTTTATTAAGTCATTTAAAATGATATGACCGATACTTATAGTTATTGAGCTTCGGAATAGAGTCTTAGACTCGATAATTACCCGATAAAGCTGTCGGTACACCGACATATTTCAGAAATTGATCTGGACTTAGATATTTTGACTGTATTAATGTTTGTTTGTGATGCAATAACTGTTGAACATGTATGATATTGTGATTATGTTATGTGCTAACTGCGAAATGCAGTACTATATGTTATAGTATATTGTTCTAATAGAACGAATGATCTGATTAATGATAAGTTGTGATATAAAAGATAAAGCTAAGTTGCGTATTGTAAGTAGCGCATCAGGCAAGTATCCTACCTTTGCATTTTCTTTATGCAATGGACATGAGTAAGAATATTTCAGAATTATATTATTACTGTACATATTATTAACCCTATATTATATACGCTCATTGATTATCAACATGTTAGTATATGGTAATTCAGATATATATTCTGTTCGATAATACGAGTGTCCCCACTTGGATAATCATTGCATTTAATCACATGTTGATACACTTTTGTTAATTACCCGTATACATATATGTTGAATTATAGATTATTGTTGAACAAGATAAAACCTTATTATTATCCAACCGAATTGCTTTGGTTTGGAACCCTGACAAGTATGAACATCCCTTACACGGGAAAACTTTTATGCGCCCAAGGCGGACAGAGTGAACGATCCTATCGTTCTTGCGTGCAGTATTGATCAATACAGGGTCCATGAGATGTACACCCTCGTGCTCGTAAGTTATGACGGTTTACGGATGAAGTTCTGCTAAACCTATTCGAAAATAAAAATAATGTTCATAGTATGTCCCCTTAATCCTATATATAGTCAGTGCGTAGTTTTAAAATTTGAAAGAGGGTTGTTATGTTAATATTATCGGTTCAGATTACTTCACAACTATTAATTAGGGTTTCTTGATATTTTTAGGGTTCCCAAATTATGAATTAGGGTTTCGTAATTAACATTACAATTTACTAAATTAATAATTAGGGTTTCTAACTTAGCAATCAGGGTTCCTAATTTAGAAATTAGGGTTTCTAATAATTAGGGTTTTCCCTAATTAGGGTTATATTCCATATTACCTGTCATTAGTCATGTTAACACAATTATATACCAGTCTTGAACTCCTATTTGAGTTTTCAAATAAGTGTTTTCAAATTAATACTGGGGTTTTGACATTATACACCATAATTGACCAACCATTATCAATACACACATACAGTTTATATTTATAGCACTGAAAAATAATATTATATTTAATATAATATTATTATTCTCATTCCTTATTCCAAATCCAGAATTAGGGTTTGGATTCCATATCTTATTTATCTTTCGTGTACATACCATTATTAATTAAGTTATAATAATTAACTTAATTATTCTGAAATAAATTCGTATAGCAAAATAATTATTATAATAATTCTATAATCTTTTCATATATTATTTAAATAATATAATAATCATATTTTTAGGGAAAATAAATAATGAAAATATTTCTACTACCAAAATTAATTGAATATAATAATATAATTTATAATGATCAATAATTCCTAAAAAAATTATTTACAATTATTAATGTAATAAATAAATTTTATTTATCACATAAATATATACACTTTACCTTGAACCTATTCCCACCTTAAAAAGAAAAAATTATATGCAAAATTTCTTATTTATTTATATAGAAAATATCAGGTTATTACAATAACCATATGTGTTTAAGAACTTATCTTCGCAATATGTAATCTAAGAACAAGTCAAGGACTATCCATATGCTTAGGGCTCAGAAACATAGCATATAACTATGAGTCACAAAATTTTCATAAGTATGAGTTTCAAGAACTCACACCTATCTTTTTATTCTCTACCTATCAAGTATATACATGAGAAAAGATTCAACTTCTCTTCATATACATATTGATAGCACAACATACTATTCCAATGATTATCACTATAATAAGCTAAGCAGTTGTTACACCAAAGCACATACCTCTGCCCATAACAAAGGTTTATACAACTCATCTATCACATGAGTCCTCAATCAAAATCTTAGAACTTCTTAATTTCTCATTACTTAATACGAATTTTCTTTAATTCGTATACTATCCTTTACAACTCAATCTGAGTTCTTCTTCCCATACTACTTCATAGTACCATTTGTGACACCCCTAAATCCAGGTACTTCATTCCCATAGGATTTGGTGTTCACTAACCAAAATATTACATCTAACTACCCATGATCAAAGGATAAAAACATAATTTAAATAACTTCAACAACAATCTCTCCCATTAAAGGGTTACATCAATATCTCAAAAACAATCCCAGGTAATCTAACCTTAAATTATTACATCAATTGCGGAATACATTATAAAAGAAAACAAGTCTTATAACATCATGCATTTTAAATAAATTCTAAATAATTCTTCATCACTTGGACATCTTGCCCTTTCCTTTGCTAGTAGATGGCTCATCAACTCTTTCGACTTTAGCTGCATTTTTAATTGCAAGAGTGAGCCAATAATTTCTCACTAGCATAAAGATAGTATAATAACAACATGAGAGTGAACAACGAATACTAAACAATAAAGAACTTGTTCTACGAATCAAAATAGAAAACAAGTTCGAACTTTAACTATCAGAGGGTCATAAGACCACGAACTATGTCTCTGATATTTAGGTATTACTACCTTAACCTTAATAGTCATTAGACTATACAGACTCTTCTTAACGTACTTAGGGTGGATCAGCCCTTCGTACCATATATTGTGCACAAACATCTAAACGTTACACGTACAAAATCCCCTTTGTTAGGGTTGTTCGTCTCAGTTTGAATTTAGGATTTCCGCACTAAAGAAAGTTTAGTTTGGAACTAACTTATCAGTGTTTCTAGAATTTTAGAACACTTATTTAATTTCCATCAATAAATGTTTAATACAAGAATGTATAACTAAACAAGGCTATCAAAGTCAAAGATCGGATATTAACAATATATAACTGAATAAACATAATACACATGCAAAGTACTATGTTCAAAAGAATTAGAAAAATCTCATTTGAATCGACGTATTAGAATAATATATGCTTTGTATAATAATTAGAAAAGTAAAATTTGCTCGATGTAACGAATTAGATTACAAGAGCTTAATCAATCGTATATAAGAATAGAATCAATAATATTGTTCAATAGAATTTAGGAACTTGCATTCATTAATAAAAGAATAAAGTTAGAAAGCTTGCTCAATTATGAAAGTAGAGTTAGAGAACTTGCCTTGATTGTAAGCTACACAATTGTAATATAATCTTCAATTACCCAACATACATCATTATAATCGCAACAACAATTAGTTGTATGAATATTAGCTTTTAGGGTTTAAACCATCATTTAGGTCATAACCCTATTCTAGCACCTAACCACGTTGGTTAACACCTTAACGATTCTGAAACCACACTATAAACCTTATAAGTTATATTTAACTTTTGAAAACATCACATTTGGTTCATTACATAACTTATTCAAGTAATCACTTAAATTCTTTTACACTGTATATAACAACATATGACAATCTGTTATTGTAGTTCACTTTATGTTTTAATATCCTTAACATTATTAACATGCATGCTAAACTAATACAAGTCCATTACACATGACCTGCAATTAAGCAGACTTCACTGTCTATGGCTGGCTACTCGCGCGGCCGCGCGAGTAATATACTGGGTAACTGCGCGCCCGCGCCCATAAGCTGTGTGCCCGCGCGACAACCGTGCGCCAAACAGCGCCCCCGCGCGATGCCTCAGTTCTAGTTTTTTTACAGACGCGGACTAATACTCTGTTAAAGGCCAAAAATCCCAATTCTACAAAAAATCTCCCAACTTCAACATCTAACACTTTGACATATTATAGTTACACATGCTAAACACCATTGTATATACAAAAACATTATATAAACATCATTTTGAAGAATCAAAACTATATTTTTCCCGAATTTCTTCATTTTTATACTTTTAACGAATTCGATCACCACGAATTCGTTTCTTAATCGTTTGACGTGATTTAAACTTCGTTGTTTTCGTTTCTTCATATATTATCATAATCCACCAACAAATTAAAGATTACATCACATATTGGACAAGAAATTTTCTACTTTCTAAGACCATTTTTTTCAAATATGAACACTGATATTTATTTTCTTTCTACACACCAATTTCTCACGAATTTGACACTCAAACAACCCTCAAATATGATAATTAACAGATTCTACAACATAACCTACATCCTACAATCAACGTTTGAACAACAACTCCACAAAATCAATTTACAGAGAACCTAAATAAAAACTACAACCTGGAAATTTAAGAATGAATTATACCTTAATCCTTGATTATTGAAGCAATTGTTATAGAATGGCTTCAATTCCTTTCCCTTCCACAGCAAAGCCCTCAATCCCTTAGCAACTCTCTGTGTTTTTCCCCTTTCCTCACAAACTCTCTGCTCTTCACTATGTTTCTCTCTTCATTGACTATAGCCTTAGGAGGAAAAATAAGATGCGTATAATAAACTGATATGGCACATTCTCTATCAGTTAGAAAATAACAAAAGGCATCAGTTGAATAATGTCAAAGGCCACAAGGCCTTGTTTGGCTAACCAGAATTTCCCCCAACTAGATTATTTTTATATTATTTATATTATATAGTTTTCATGTCACACCATTAATTTAGTTAATTAAATAACTTTGGTTTTAGCTTATAATAATAATAAAATTCTTATTATCATTATACCTTATAATTAATAAATAATTATATATCTAATTTAACTAATAAATTAGAAATATCACTTTATTTAATTTGTTTATTTCTATTAAATTAAACAATTCATTTAATTTAATTATCTTCTTAAATATTAAGCAATTGATTTAATTTAATTATTTTCTTAAATTAAATCCTTCAAATAAAATTATCATTATTTAACTCAATTAACATTAATTAATTTAGTCACTAAATTAATTCACCAGAATTCATCCATTATTTATTTCCTGAATAAATAAATTATTTAAAATATTTATTTAATTCAATAAATATTTAAATTAAATTACAAATTTCTCGATCGTTACATCTTTCCCCCCTTAAAAGGATTCTGTCCCTAGAATCACAACTCGAACAATTTATTCATTACATTCTTCCCTCCTTAACAAGATTCTGCCCCCAGAATCACTATATAAAATCAAGCAAACAACTAAGGATAATTCTTCATCATAACACTTTCAAGTTCCCACGTAGCTTCCTCAGCATTGTGGTTCCTCCAGATTACCTTAACAGAATGTATCACCTTATTCCTCAGTACTTGCTCTTTTCTGTCAACAATTTGAATAGGGACTTCTTCATATGACAAATCTTTCTCAAACTGTAAGGCCTCATATTCTATAACATGCTTATAATCAGCTTTATATGGCCTCAATACCGATATATGAAAAACTTTATGAATATGCTCCAACTCTGGAGGTAAAGCTACCTCATACGCCACTTCACCAACTCTTCGAAGCACTTCAAAAGGACCTATAAACCTAGGGCTTAATTTCCCTTTCTTGCCAAACCAAATTTTCCCCTTCCAGGGAGATACTTTCAAGAATACATAACTACCGACATCGAATTCTCTATTTTATCGATGCTGATCGGCATATTTCTTCTGTTTATCCTGTGCAGCTAACAATCTTGCTCGAATCACCTTGATGATCTCGACGGTTTGTTGTACCAACTCTGGACCCAATAGTTGACGTTCACCTACTTCATCCCAACATAACGGAGTTCTATATTTTCTGTCGTATAACGCTTCGTAAGGCGGCATGCCAATACTCGCGTGATAACTATTATTATAGGAAAATTCAATCAATGCTAAATGATCGTCCCAATTTCCTTTGAAATCCATTATACATGCTCTGAGCATATCTTCTAGTGTTTGGATAGTTATCTCGCTTTGTCCGTCGGTTTGAGGATGGTACGTTGTGCTCATTCTTAGCTGTGTTCCCAAACATTCTTGTAATCGTTTCCAAAAATTAGATGTGAAACGTGGGTCTCTATCTGATACAATAGACACAGGTACACCGTGTCTTGACACAATTTCGTTCACGTACATTTTTGCTAACCGATCTAGGGTAAATCTAATCTTGATTGGTAAAAAGTGTGCCGACTTTGTCAATCGATCAACAATCACCCAAATGGCGGCATAACCTTGCTGAGTCATTGGAAGACCTACCATAAAATCCATTGTGATATGCTCCCATTTCCATTCGGGTATCTCCAACGGTTGTAATAATCCGCTTGGCCTTTGATGTTCAGCTTTAACTTTCTGACACGTTAAACATTTCGCTACACACTCAGCCACATCCTTTTTCATATTCAGTCACCAAAAATGATGTATAAGATCCTGGTATATTTTCGTACTTCCAGGGTGAATCGAATATCTTGAGTTGTGAGCTTCACTCAAAATTTCCTCTTTAACCTCCGATACTGGTGGAACCCAAATTCTCCCTTCGAATCGAATTAATCCTTCCGAATCGATTTTGAATTTGTTGTCCTCCCCTTTAGATATCTTCTGTTTTATCTCTTTGCATTCTTCATCCTGAAGTTGTGTATTTTCACCTTATCTACCAACGTTGAATCGTTTCCTATCTAGAACAACTTTTCGTCGAATTCTGTCAGATATTTAATTTCTAACTCCATCTTAGCCATTTCTGACACCAACTTCTCCTGAGCAGTCAACAACATTAACTTTTCTTGTCCCTTCCTACTTAAAGCATCAGCAACAACATTCGCCTTTCCGGGATAGTAGAAAATCTCGCAATTATAGTCTTTGATCAGTTCTAACCATCTTCTTTGTCGCATGTTCAAATCTTTTTGTGTAAAGATATACTTCAAACTTTTATGGTCAGTATATATCTCACACCTCTCTCCATAAAGATAATGTCTCCAAATCTTCAGGGCAAACACCACCATAGCTAACTTTAAGCCATGAGTCGGATACCCTTTCTCATAAGCTTTTAATTGTCGTGATGCATACGCAATAACTCTGTCGTTCTGCATAAGCACATAGCCTAGTCCTTTATGCGATGCGTCACTATATACCACAAAATTCTCTATATCATTTGGTAATGATAACACATGTGCCGAACTCAACTTCTTCTTTAATTCTTGAAAACTTTTCTCACACTTCTCCGTTCAAACAAACTTAACTGCCTTCCTGGTTAAATTCGTCAACGGAGTTGAGATCTTAGAAAAGTCCTGGATAAAACGCCTATAGTAACCTGCCAATCCTGAGAAACTCCTTACTTCTGACGGTGTCTTCGGCTGATCCCAGTTTATACAACTTCAACTTTTGATGGATCTACCAAAATTCCGCCTTTATCAATAACGTGCCCAAGAAACTGTACACGTTCCAACCAAAACTCACATTTTGAAAATTTTGCGTACAACTTCTATTTTCTCAACGTCTCCAACGTCAATCTCAAATGTTCAACATGTTCCTCTATGCTCTTGGAATATACCAATATATCATCAATAAACACCACCACAAATTTTTCTAAGAATGGTTTAAACACCCTGTTCATCAAGTCCATGAACGCTGCAGGTGCATTGGTTAAACCAAATGACATAACCAGAAACTCGTAATGACCTTACTGAGTTCTGAATCCCGTCTTCAGTACATCCTCTGGCCTCACCTTCAACTGATGATAACCACTTTTTAAGTCTGTCTTTGAAAAATACCTCACACCCTTCAGTTGATCGAACAGATCGTCGATTCTCGGTAACGGATATTTATTTTTAATCGTGACCTTCTTCAATTCTCGGTAATCAATACAGAGCCGCATCGATCCGTCTTTCTTCTTAACAAACAACACCGGCGGTCGCCATGGTGAAACACTCGGCTGAATATACTTCTTATCGAGCAATTCTTGCAATTGCACCATCAACTCTTTCATCTCTACCAGGGTCATTCTGTATGGTGCTTTAGATATCGGGGACGTTCCTGGTAGTAAATCAATCACGAACTCGATTTGTCGATCCAGCGAAAGACCTGGCAAATCGTTTAGAAATACATTTGCAAAATCTCTTATGATCGGTATCTCCTCTAACTTCGCACTCTTCTTTTGTGTATCAACTATGTAGGCTAAGTATCCTACACATCCTTGTCTCAACAACTTCTTGGCTTGCATCACCGTCAGACAACTTGCTTGTCGAGGTGACTTGCTGCCATAAAACGCAACCTTTGACAGAGTCATAAGGTTAACACATTTTCTTTGGCAATCAATTATTGCTCCGTGATTGAATAACCAATCCATTCCTAGGATAACATCAAATTCGCCAAGTCTAATTGGTATCAAATCTACCATCATCTCGTGATCCTTTATAACCACTAGATAATTCCTACATATGAATCTAACAGAAATCACTTCCTTATTCACAATCTCTATACTTAAGGGAAATTCTATTTCTTCCATGGGAAATTCTAAGTTTTGAGCAAATTCATCGGATATAAACGAACAAGTAGCACCCGAATCAAATAGTACATAAGCATTAATACCATTAATCAGAATGGTACCTGACACCACATCCTTAGATTGTACAGCATCCTGCACGGTCATATTGAAAGTTCTCGCAGTAAGTCGGCTTGACTGTGCTGATCCAGTGATAGTCAATGCACCACCACTGTTGTTGTTTCCTTTTCCACCACCTACACTTCCCGTTGGCTTCTTAGGGCAATCATGAGCCATGTGATCTTTTGAACCGCAGGTAAAACATGTTCCTTTCTTCGGGCTAAAACAGTTCGGCACAATGTGTCCCTCCTGACCACAGTTGAAACACACCCGCTTTCCCTTCAAACATACCCCAGTATGGTTCTTCCCGCACGTCGCACAAGCTTCAAACTTTTTCTTCTGCTGACTTCCCATAGTCGAATTCTCGTTCCACTTCCTCTTCTGATTATTACGTCCAACATTACTCCCACCAGCCTTATTCTCACTATCATTCTTCTTCTTCTTCTGTTCTTAGTTGTACTTGGTCAAGGCATCACTTCCACCTTTCGCAATAATTGCCTTTTCCAGTACAGCCGCAAATGTATTCAGTTGGAACATTGAAACCTTGCTATATAACTAGGGTTTCAATCCTTGTTCGAACCTTCTCGCTTTACACTCATCTGATAAGTGGCAAACCTTGCCAACTCATTAAACTTCGCAGCATATTCAGGCACCGTCATTGTTCCTTGCTTCAGCTCCAGAAATTGTACTTCCAACTGATTCCGAGAACTAGTTGGAAAATACAGTTCAAAGAACATCTCCTTAAATCTATCCCACGCTATCACTCCCTGTCCTCCATGAACCTTATTTTCTTGCCACCAGTAGCTAGCTTCAGACTTCAGCATGAACGTTGCAAATGCAGTCTTCTGGTCTTCGTTAACTCTAGCAACGTCAAACACCTTTTCCATTTCCATAATCTAGGTTTTGGCTTCCACTGGATTCATAAAACCTTGAAACTCTGGCGGTCCAACTGCTTTGAATTCCTTGAAAGTCGTAGCTTGAGCTTGCAGTTGATTCGCAAGTGCACCCGTCAACAAAGCTACCAACTGCTGAACCAGATTAGCGTTGGCCTCGTTGTTATTGTTAGTAGACCCCTCAGAAGGTGCTTGTTGACGTGGTTATCTTCTTCTAGGAGGCATTTTCTGTTAGAACATACGCTTATTAGTTCATCACTCCACTTCTTGGGTATTTAAAGTTTAACTTAAACATTCCAAGATTAAAGCTATATCACATAATATTTCAAATAAACTCTAACATTTTATTCATTCATAACGTTTTAGAACATACTAAAGATAGCATAAC
Organism: Panax notoginseng; assembly: GCA_016801055.1. Taxonomy (NCBI): domain Eukaryota; kingdom Viridiplantae; phylum Streptophyta; class Magnoliopsida; order Apiales; family Araliaceae; genus Panax; species Panax notoginseng. Next base: position 54,072,391 of record CM029021.1, on the reverse strand, counting down.
TGCTATACACATCCACTTTCCTGAACTAAACAAGTTTCAGGATCACATACTCATACTACCCCTTTATTCATCTCAAAATAAGGGATTCACAATTTATTTATTCACATAAATAACCACATATTATTATCATTCTTATTATATCTAGGCATATTAAGACGTCGTAAGGCCTCTCGACGCTCTTCCTCCATGATACGGTATGCCGTCCTACGATCCATCACGAACCACGGCAAGTCTTCAAACTGAGGTGGGTAATAATGGACTCGATCCTGGGCCCTATCAATCGCCGAATTAAAAGCGTAATCCATCTCGTTCATCTTGGCCTTCTTCACTTGGACTTTAGCCTCCACACGGTCTGCACGTTGTGTCGCCTTCATCCAAGCATCCTCTGCTCTTGCACGCTTAGCTAATTCCTCTTTGAAGTCATCTTTTAACTTCTCCATGTCAGTCTTCATCTTCTCGTTCACTGCCAATAGGTCTTCATGCTGACCCTTGGTATGAACCAAATCCCATTCTGTGTTCCCATGTTTTGAGTCAAGCTCCTGAATCTCTGCATCCTTCTGTTCCATTGAAGCATGATGCACCTCAACCACCTCTTTCAGCTCCTCAACTTCGTCCTGTAACTCTAGGTTACGGTCATACAGAGCGTCATACATTTCAGTTGATATGGAGTTTGGTGGAAACTCCTCGGGATCCTCTTCCTCATCATCCTCCTCTATCTCCTTAGAACTATCCTCCTCGAGATTGGTCATAGGCTCATCCTCCTAGATCAAGTGTTCCCGCACTACGTGAATATCCCGGGGTTCATCATCTCTAGGTAACTGAGGTATCACCTCCCTAGCTGGACTGGAACCTCCTTCGCCAGACATCCTGACAACAAAATATTTTAAGTTTTACTTAACATTATCGATACTCACGAGCACATAAGTTATTAACACATAGCACATAATGTCTTTTATTATGCAGCTTCAATGGATGCCTTAATCCATTCCTTAAAACCCGATAAGAGTTAAACACCTCTATGTTTTCTGTTTCCTTAAAGGCTACTTCCTAAGGTTTCCCCACCTAAGGTTCATAACCTAAAGCTTTGATACCAACCTGTGACACCCCCAAATCTAGGTACTTCATTCCCATAGGATTTGGTGTTCACTAACCAAAATATTACATCAAACTACCCATGATCAAAGGATAAAGACATAATTTAAATTACTTCAACAATAATCTCTCCCATTAAAGGGTTACATCAATATCTCAAAAACAATCCCAAGTAATCTAACCTTAAATTATTACATAAATAGCGGAATACATTATAAAAGAAAACAAGTCTTAAAACATCATGCATTTTAAATAAATTCTAAATAATTCTTCATCACTTGGACATCTTGCCCTTTTCTTTGCTAGTAGATGGCTCATCAACTCTTTGGACTTTAGCTGCATTGTTAATTACAAGAGTGAGCCAACAATTGCTCACTGACATAAAGATAGTATAATAACAACATGAGAGTGAACAACGAATATTGAACAATAAAGAACTTGTTCTATGAATCAAAATAGAAAACAAGTTCGAACTTTAACTATCTGAGGGTCATAAGACCACGAACTATGTCTCTGGTATTTAGGTATTACTACCTTAACCTTAACAGTCATTAGACTATACAGACTCTTCTTAACGTACTTAGGGGGATCAGCCTTTTGTACCATGTATTGTGCACAAACATCTAAACGTTACACGTACAAAATCCCCTTTGTTAGGGTTGTTCGTCTCAGTTTGAATTTAGAATTTTTGCAGTAAAGAAAATTTAGTTTGGAACTAACTTATCAGTGTTTCTAGAATTTTAGAACACTTATTCAATTTCCATCAATAAAGGTTTAATACAAGAATGTATAACTAAACAAGGCTATCAAAGTCAAAGATCGGATATTAACAATATATAACTGAATAAACATAATACACATGCAAAGTACTATGTTCAAAAGAACTAGAACAATCTCATTTGAATTGACGTATTAGAATAATATATGCTTTGTATAATAATTAGAAAAGTGAAATTTGCTCGATGTAATGAATTAGATTACAAGAGCTTAATCAATCGTATATAAGAATAGAATAATAAATATTGTTCAATAGAATTTAGGAACTTGCATTCATTAATAAAAGAATGAAGTTAGAAAGCTTGCTCAATTATGAAAGTAGAGTTAGAGAACTTGCCTTAATTGTAAGCTACATAATTGTAATATAATCTTCAATTACCCTACATACATCATTACAATCGCAACAACAATCAGTTGTATGAATATTAGCTTTTAGGGTTTAAACCATCATTTAGGTCATAATCCCATTCTAGCACCTAACCACGTTGGTTAACACCTTAACGATTCTGAAACCACACTATAAACCTTATAAGATATATTTAACTTTTGAAAACATCACATTTGGTTCATTACATAACTTAGTCAAGCAATCACTTAAATTCTTTTACACTGTATATAACAACGCATGACAATCTGTTATTGTAGTTCACTTTATGTTTTAATATCCTTAAAATTATTAACATGCATGCTAAACTAATACAAGTCCATTACACATGACCTGCAATTAAGCAGACTTCACTGTCTGTGACTGGCTACTAGCGCGGCCGCGCGAGTAATATAGTGGGTAACCGTGCGCCCGCACCCGCGCCCATAAGCTGCGCGCCCGCGCGATGCCTCAGTTCCAGTTTTTTACAGACGTGAACTAATACTCTATTAAAGGCTAAAAATCCCAATTCTACAGAAAATCTCCCAACTTCAACATCTAACACTTTGACATATTATAGTTACACATGCTAAACACCATTCTATATACAAAAACATTATATAAACATCATTTTGAAGAATCAAAACTATATTTTTTCCAAATTTCTTCATTTTTATACTTTTAACAAATTCGATCGCCACGAATTCGTTTCTTAATCGTTTGACGTGATTTAAACTTCATGTTTTCGTTTCTTCACATATTATCACAATCCACCAACAAATTACAGATTACATCATATATTGGACAAGAAATTTGGTACTTTCTAAGACCATTTTTTTCAAATATGAACATTAATATTCATTTTCTTTCTATACACGAATTTCTCACGAATTTAACACTCAAACAACCCTCAAATATGATAATTAACAGATTCTACAATATAACCTACATCCTACAATCAACGTTTGAACAACAACTCCAAAAAATCAATTTATAGAGAACCTAAATAAAAACTACAACTTGGAAATTTAAGAATGAATTATACCTTAATCCTTGATTATTGAAGCAATTGTTATAGAATGGCTTCAATTCCTTTCCCTTCCACAGCAAAGCCCTCAATCCCTTAGCAACTCTCTGTGTTTTTCCCCTTTCCTCACAAACACTCTACTCTTCACTATGTTTCTCTCTTCACTGACTATAGCCTTAGGAGGAAAAATAAGATGCGTATAATAAACTGATATGGCACGTTCTCTATCAGTTAGAAAATAACAAAAGGCGTTAGTTGAATAATGCCAAAGGCCACAAGGCCTTGTTTGGCTAACCAGAATTTCCCCCAACTAGATTATTTTTATATTATTTATATTATATAGTTTTCATGTCACACCATTAATTTAGTTAATTAAATAACTTTGGTTTTAACTTATAATAATAATAAAATTCTTATTATCATTATACCTTATAATTAATAAATAATTATATATCTAATCTAACTAATAAATTAGAAACATCACTTTATTTAATTTGTTTATTTCCATTAAATTAAACAATTCATTTAATTTAATTATCTTCTTAAATATTAAGCAATTGATTTAATTTAATTATTTTTTTAAATTAAATCCTTCAAATAAAATTATTATTATTTAACTCAATTACCATTAATTAATTTAGTTACTAAATTAATTCACCACAATTCAGCCATTATTTATTTCCTCAATAAATAAATTATTTAAAATATTTATTTAATTCAATAAATATTTAAAGTAAATTACAAATTTCTCGATCGTTACATCATTCATTTATAGCATTAGCTATAAATCATCAATCGTTTAACTGAACATCTGTTATTACGATTTAATATGATCACGTGGTGATCTTCTTTCTTAATCGTTTAATTCAACGATCTTCTTATCCTTCTCTCTACGATTATAGTCTTAGGTACTCATACCTAAGATTTATAACCTACCAGCTCTGATACCATAATGTAACACCCCGAAATCCGGTCTATTTTCACACCCGAATTTTGTACGTCACGATTCCATCTCCTTCCAAACACATATCATTATATAGCTAAATATAACAACATACATTCTCAAATCCCAGGTTCTATTACCTTATAACCTTGTTTATTACAAATAATGATAATTACATTATTCTTTACATCTTACAAGAGTGACTTTTATCTGCCACCAATGATACATAACAGTTCATTAAACTATTCTATAGTTCAATTAAACTATTCTATATTACAAGTCTTTGCTTGATCTTTACGCACATTCATATACTGAATGGCACTTCTTCGGGATACCGATCAGCTTGATCTTTACGGAATCCTTAAGTTCTTTCTAACATCGTTCGCTGAAAATATTTTTATTTAAAACAAGTGTAACCATTCAATTGCCCAGTAAGTCATAGCAGTTGAACCAACAACTTCAAGAATTTAAACATTCTTTAAGACTTCAATAACCGAACAAAGGTTATGAAGCAGCTTGAATAATAGGAATAAACTTTGATTCCTATCATCTTAAAACATAGGTCACATTCACTTTCAAATACTTTCTTTCTTCTACCTTTTCCATACACATCCTGTCTGGCTAGAATCATTAGCACAGACTTAACAATAACGGTTCATGTATAAACAGAACATTCTCATATTGAATAGTTCAATCACAGAACAGTTCATCTCATAGAAACACCGAAGTGTTCAAATTATGGCGCAAGGCCTCATACATTCTACCACATTGTACAAATATCGCACATTTTCACATAGACAAGACTTATCAAGTTCAACATCTGAGAAGTTTAAGAAACTAGCATTCATGAAAAATATGAATGAAGTTAGGAAACTTGCTTTACGCACACCTACAGCTTACGCGGAACTGCTCATTCCAATACGTACATAACTCATAAGGAAATAACACATACACCAATTAGTCATATACTTGACTTACACATTGGTTTACTTAACTTTACTTCTTAAAGTTTGCGTTCCTGCAATCTAAGTTTACGCGACCATTTTTCTCTATCGGTTTATGGCTTCATGACATACGGGGATGCCTTACTCATACGATCATCATCTTTGATGATTTATATTCTTATCTTCTTCTTATAACCTTTCTAGGACTCAGCACACATCGTGTCTTTGCTAGTAGTCCATATGGTACTCTGAGTGGTTTCCCATAGACAACCAACAAACAAGTTCCCGTCTCGTCTACACTGTCTTTCACAGTGAGTTAGATCGGTTACCAGTTTCGTATGGAGGCTCTCTGAAGGAATTATTTAGCCTAGCTCCCATATGTCAACCATTAAAGATTACGATTGTACCACAACCTAACTTTATCTTAACCTATCCGAACCATTAACTATAATGTTTTTTAAGTATATTTCTTATTCCTTATGGCTTTCTGGTAACTAAATGTCATACCTCAGGATTCATTCTTTATCGTCTAAGTCATACCGTCTTTTGTATACTTAACACGATCATTCAATGTTAATGCTACACATTCATAGTGTTAAACATCTTACAATATCCTATTCATCTTATGTAAAAACCCAAAACCCTAATAAGACTCGGTTATGTAAAATTCAGTTATATCAATAAAATTTCTCCATTCTGAATGTGTTATGTGTTAATATATACTCTGTTTAACAAATTTGGTCAAATAAAATCTTTTCCGAAAAATGTCGTGCTTTACACCTCGTGCTTAAAAAGTTTCTTTCGAAATCGGACTTTTCGGTACATTTGTTTGAACAAACTGCTTTGTCGTGCTTGTTAGGATTAGTGGGAAATCTAGGTTAGTAACCCTAGATTAACAAACCCTAACCTTAATCAGCAAAACCCTAACCCTAATTTGTAAACCTAACCCTAATTAGCTAATTTAACCCTAATTAGATTATCTTAACACCTAATCATGATTACTAAACTTCAATTAGGTACTAATAAACATCATTAACAATCCTAATCATTAAAAATAAAACTCTAATCAAGATTAATGAAGATTAGGACATAATTAAGCTACTAAACTAACCTAACTAGCTCACAAGTAGGTTAGGAGTCACCAATGCAAGTTCCTAGGCTACACATGGCATGCTTGTAACTCCTAAGCATGAGTAAAGTCATCAGATATGATATTTGTGGAGGCAAGTAGCTTAAAAATGTCCAAAAAGTCAAGTTGAAGAATTCTATAAATAGGAACCCTAGATCAGAGCAAACTCACGAAATCTTTAAGCCATTATACACTTATATACATACCAAATCAAGCCTGGGTGATAGCAGCAACCAATTCAGAAGCTAGAATCAAAAATCAAAGCAAGTAAGGTGCAAACCCTAATTTATAGCTTGCTCTTTGATCCTTTGTTAATTTTGTTGTTTAGATTTTTAGAATTATGTATTAGTATGTTAGAAAGTATGTTAGATTGATAGAACACGCTTTCATAACATATAGATGCCTTAATTAAGTGTTTTTAGAAATCTGGAAATTTTGAAAATCAAGTCTGATAGCCGAATGTCAGAGCTTGTAGATTCGTATGTGTTTATGTTTAGGTCTGTTATTTGTATGTTATTTGTAGCCTGATAGTATGTCTTTAATCTGGAAAAGAAAACAGGTTCATTAGAACCATATTTTGCAAGTTATAGATGGTCAAAGTGAGTTGACCGTTCACGGAGTTCTGTTTTATGGGTTACCCAGAAAACTCAAGAACAGTTTGAACCGACTACTTTGACCAACCTTTTGATCGCTTTCTGTTGGTTGTCTTTGTAACTTTTTGTTTTACATTAACACATTGATATATATAATATATATCTACGATCTTAAATTTCTTAAACAACTCATAGGATTATTGGAATTGATGGTCAAAAGTCGTTGACCGAGCTTGACCAAGTTTTTTGGGTTACCTAGAAAACTGATGAACACGAAGAACAACTTTTGGTTGTACTTTGACTAGCATAATTAGAAACCTTAGAATTATGCATTGTTCAAGTTAGTGTTATAAATATGTACCCTGACATATATACTACACAAACATCTATTACACAGAATCAGAGATATTAAAGCCACAAAATCGTTGACCGGCCATGACCACTGTTCTGGGTTGCCCAGAAACTCAAGAACAGCTCTGACAGTGACTTTGAGCCTCTATAACTTCTTGTTATATGTAGGTTAAAGCATGAAGTTTGCTTGATGTTGTACTACTGTAAGAATACTATAACACCAATAATTATCCAAACCCAGAATCATAAACCATAGTTAGATTAATCGTGGTCAAACTGGTCACTCGACCATGACCAACTGTTCGCCCAGAAGCTCAAGAACACCTATAGCGACACTTTCGGTCACTGTAGTGCTTTAGCGACGGACAGAAATTATTTTTCTAAAAATTAATTTATAAAAATTAGAAATAATTAATAAATAAATACAAAAATAGTTTTAAAAATTATATTAAATAATTATAATTAATTTCTGATATTTTTAAATAAATTCAATAAATATTTTATTTTATTTAGATATTATTAATAATTAACTTAATAATAAAGTAATTAGAATAATTATTTATAAATACTAAATAATTATTGAAAAATAATATTAATAATATAAAAATCATAACAAATGGTTATAAATTATTTAAAAATAATAAAAAATGGTTTTTTATAAAATTTTAAGTAAATATTAATTACCTAAAAATAGAAATAAATGATTTAAAAATCATTTAAAGGATAAATAAATGTTTTAAAAATATTTTAAAACTTCTAAAAATTATTATAATGGATATATAAATTATCTAAAAATATAATAAATTTTATAAATAAAATTTAGTCCATATTTCAACTTATTTAATATTCGGTAAAGACATTGAACACCGAAACCTTATCGAATCTAACCCGATCTTATATAAATGTTATATTTGAGTATTGTTATCAATATTAATGTGTTATATTTATATATATGAACATCGTAGGTATTTATTAAACGAATTGAGAAGCATAACTTGACTTATCTACGCTCAGGAAAGTTCTTCTTAAATCTTAAACAACTTATGCAAATTTCTCAGCCATGTTTATTCGTTGAACAAGATTTTATCTTGCTATGCTGTTGATATAATATACTACACCTACATTTGAATTACCTTTTATTGTAAGGTTATTGCTATAGCTTCAGCATAACTAAGAAATGAATTGTTTATTCATATTGATTGTTAAGCATAAATTATTGTGTCAAACCAAATTGTTTGGTAAGACATCTTATTCTGAAGTTGGGTATCCCGTAAGGGATCATAATTCGGTCGATAATATATTGACATTAATTTGGGTGCATTTGAGCACTAGTAGGATGAGATGCATACTCCTAGGATATTGAATAGGCTGATCCCCTATCTCATTTCTAAAAAAAATTTCTAAGTCTGTGTGACTGACAAAAATAAAAATCCAGAAAATGGTAACAATTATCAGTCAAAATTTGAATTGTTGTATTTCTTCAAATCATATATTGTTATAAATACAAAACTTGCTGAGCATGTCATAGCTCACCCTTGCAAATTATTCCCTTTGCAGTTTTAGATGGTAATCATGGAACATCTAGAGTTGATAAAGGGAAGCGTCCCTACTTAGATTAGGTTATATTCATGTCTAGTTGAATACTTTGTAATAAGAAACTCGTTATGAGAATCATGTAATCGAACCTTAATATTAACATATATATATATATATATATATATATATATATATATATATATATATATATATATATATATATATATATATATATATATATAGCATCTCTTATTTTCCGCAACCGTGTTTTCTTACATAAATAGATGTAAATTTAGAATTCTTTGAATCTAGTTGAGATCCTTGGGAACTATTTATCTGAGTGAGGGTATTAATAGCATGGACTGTTCATGTTGTTATTGATGCTCTGGATTTCGGATAGATAGTTACTATCGATACGATAGTATAAATTCACATGGCATAGACTATACATCTGGGTGAGGGTATTAGTAATATGGACTGTTCATGTTATTACTGGTACTCTGAATTTCTGACAGATAGATTCTATTAACAGATACAGCTCATATATCCACGTGAGGGTATCCAAACACAGTAATAGTTCTCTTGATAATTGTCATCTGTTATGGGATACTGTGAATCTTGGATCTATGGGAATTATATCTGATAGTCCCTTAATTTAATATAAGCTTATAATCAGATACCATGGGTGTATAGATTTAAATGCATTATATTGATTCATTGTAAGCACCATATCAGATACCATGGGAGTATAGATATGGGGGCGTTACATCTTATAACGTTCGGTTCATTCGACTTGAAACGTTATCCAAGTTATCATTACTAACTCGGCTTCTTTACGTTTTACGCCTTTGTCTTTAATTCAGTTTCTTCACCGTTCGCAGTTTTAATCAATATGCTTCATTGCCTTACGGTCAAACCATACACGGAGTGTAGGTTTTGTCCGTTTAATATTTGCGTACAGTCAACCTTACGTCGGCTAAAGTGTTTAACGCTTACTTTCATTCTATCCTGCTTTATCCGACTTACATTCAGACTTTCATTAATCTTATTACCGTTCGTTACGGCTTTTTTAAAAATTCATATCTTACTTACTACTTCCATTAACGTCTAAGTCATATAACCAATGTATACTTAGAACGTTCTTTCGACGCGAATACGATTCACGAGGATCATTTATGTATTCAACATTTACGTTGTTCATCTCTTAATCTCTCATTCAACCTTTACTCAAGGTTTTAGTCGCTTTCAATCGTTATCCATCCCATGAATCCCATGTTCATTATTCTTTCTTAATGTCGAAGCCATACGATTCGTTGTATGCTAAGACCGATCGTTCATTGCAACTGCGTTGCGTTCACAACATCTATACGCTTTACACTTAACTCTCATTACGACATCATAACATCAAAATGTTATACATCATCTTCGTCACTCAACGTCTAAGGAATCACAATCATAGCTATCCCCTATGTTTGTTTTATCGCGACTACGGTCCCCAGATATCGGTTACGTAATCTAGCGTTTACATTCTTTGTCTTTTAATCTCATTCAATCTTTCCGTTCAACCTTTACTAAAGGTTTAAATCACTTAAGTGTTACATTACGTGAACTACATGTTCATTATCTTCCCGTACATTTCCCCTAGAAGTTGAGCAATTAAAAGCTCATTTCTGGGCCTTGCCCTGCACCAGCGCAGCGGCGCCAGTTCCCTTCTTTCCTCTCGCGCTGCAGCGCCACTAAGCAGTACCTAATGGTTCGGGTTGGCACTGCGGCGCCGCCTCCCAAGGCTTGACTGGCGCTGCGGCACCAGGCTTAAAATCTCCAAAATTTTTCTAAGTCTTGTAAATTATTTGAGACACTTACTTTTAAAATCTCATAACTTCTTCGTTATAACTCGGAACGAGGTCGTTCCAAAGCCATTCCCTTCCTTTTCTTATGTACTTCAACTTTCCTTGGATAGAAATTCATTCTAAATTCGTTAACTTTCCATTCAATTGGCTTAATCTTCATCATTCGTTTATTTTACGTTATTAACGTTCTTCGTTCGTTCGTCCGTAATTCGGTCATCCGAACTCGGAACTCGTTTGTTCTTTAGTCCATGACTCACGTTTTCTACGTTCTCTTACATTCTTATGAAACCCTACTCATTCGGGTTCATTTATATACTTTCTACTTTCCGTTCGTCTTTTACGAAATTTTTGCCATAACTTCGTTATAGCTAAGTTCAATTCGTTCTTCATGAACGTTTCTACCATTCCTAACCAAGCAATAAGCAACTAACTTATACGCGATGGTTTTAAACTTATCTATCAATAACAAGCTATACTACGATGGTTTTAAATTTGTCCATCAACAACGTTCTTCACGTTCTTCGCGTTCTTTGTTCGTTCTTCATTTTTAATCGATATTTTGATTACGATTTCACTTTTTCTTGGAATTTTATGTTATAAAACACCATTACTTATTTCTTTCACCGAATCATTCATATGATTCATTCGGATCGTTCAAATTCATTACGAATCTTATACTTCCTAAGAAATTTATAAACTAAATTTCTAATTCTTATTTCTTCGTTTTCTCATTATTTCAACCATATGAAATCATTCTTAACATCCTTTACTTCTTATTCTCATTAAGCTACGTTCTAAACATAAAAACTTAAAGAAAAATTACTTAGAAGTTAGGTTTCGGATTACCTTTCTTCTTTAATCTTCCTCCGTTGGACAAAGCTTGCACTCGGGCTAGCTTTTCCTCTTCCTTTCTCATCTCATTCTCTCTCTCTCTCTCTCTCTCAAGTGTTGGAGAATTTTTTCATTAACCAACATATGAGCTTAAGCTTCTCTTATTTAGAAAACCAAAGCTAGGGGCAAAATAGTTATTTTGCCCCTCAAATCACTATTCCCACCTCCTTACTTCACCTCCTTACAATTCATGAAGCTTCCCTTGGAAGCTTTGTGCTTCTGTCTTACGGAATTTGTCCGACAGTTTTAAAAACTACGATTCTCGGAATCCAAATATTTTTGAAAATTTCGTCTTTCCTCTACAGTTTAACTTTTACGCATTCTTCAGAACTCCGAAAAACTGCAAAACACTTTTTGATGTTAAGCGTTTTCCTTCAAGTTTTCCCCTACCGTAGCTAAATGAATGAAAAGTACATAACAATACTTTTCGTCATTTTTATTTCGTCCGATTTCTGCGCGTTTTTCGAGAAAAACTTTTATCGGCTTACTTAACTTTTCACGATATATTATCGTCAAATCTTTTGAAGGAATATCATTTCGACATACCAAACTCTCAAAAAGGCTTAGGTTATTCAAACCCTAACCCTTAGGTTTTGTCGGGTGAATAGTGCCTATTTCGTCTTTTTCTCGAAAATATTTTTATTCTCAAATTTTTTTTATTTTCGTCTTGAAAATTCTTAGTCGTTCAGTCTAGCTCGTAGCCAGAATCCTCCCGACTTATAATCATCCTAGGTTCTAGAACGATTAATAAACACATAGCACAGAATATTATTAATAAAAATTCATTTTATTAATAACTAATTCTTTAAACTTAAATCTGGACAATCCGATTTTACTCGAGTTGTCACAGCAGGAGTATTAGTCAATCTAAAAGACATGACTAAGAATTTATAATGCCCGTACCGAGTCCTGAAAGTAGTATTTGGAATGTCATCAGTTTTAATCTTTAACTGATGATATCCAGAACTAAGATCGATATTTGAGAAAAATTTAGCACCTTGCAACTGGTCAAATAGGTCATCAATGCGAGGTAATATGTACCTATTTTTGATAGTGACATGGTTCAACTCCCGATAGTCAATGCAAAGTCACATACTCCCATCTTTCTTCTTTACAAATAAAACAGGAGCACCCTAAGGAGATGTACTAGGAGGAATGAAACCAATGTTTAACAACTCCTGTAGTTGGGTTTTAACTCTTGAAGTTCAATAGGAGTCATTCGATATGGGATTTTGGAAATGGGTTTTGTACCGGGTTCAAGGTCAATACAAAATTTTATATCACGCTCTGGGGGTAGGCCAAGAAGTTCTTCAGGAAATACGTCAGGAAATTCATTAACAACAGAAATATTACTCAAATCTGATGTATTTTTGTTTAAATCCATGACATGGGCTAAGAAAGCCTTACATCCATTTTTTAATAAACGAATGGCTTTATGGATTGATATGACAGTTATTGACTTTAGTGGTTTGCTTGCTTGAATTCGCATAACATGTTGATTAGGAATATGAAAACTAACGACCTTACGGAAATAATTAATTTTAGCATGATGAGTAGTTAACCAATCAATCCCTAAAATCACATCAAACGCAAGTAATTTCAAAGAGATGAGATCAACAAGTAATGTGATGGTGCCAACTTGAATCAAGCAGGATTTATAAACAGTAGATGTAATGAAAGTATCTCCTAACAGAGTTTTAACAGATAAGTTAAAGTCTAATTTCTCAGGGGTTAAGTTCAAACATTGAGCACAAGTAGGAGAAATAAAAGAATGTGTAGAACTGGTATCTAATAAGGTATAGACCTCACAAGAGTTTATAATTAGCTTACCCGTTATAATCGAACGAAGTTACGAAAAGTGCTCTCACTTGAACCACCGATTTTGACTTGTCTGGGACAACCTTTGGTGTCATCTTTACCACTAGAATTGACTTTTGCTATAGGGCATATTCCACCCTCAACTACTTCGTCGTACTCCTGTTCCATGATCTGAATCATTAATCTTCGATCCATATCGAATTGGGGTTGACCGCAATATACAGGGAAATTCAAAACTCGATGTTGGGTTCTCCCAATTGCTGTCCAAAAAGAGAAATACATATCATCTATTTTAGCTTTCTTGGATCGGACTTCTCTTTCCACAATATCAATGCGTCGTGCGACTTTTACCTATGCATCCTTCATTCTCACTCGTTCAGTTGTTTCTTCTTTTAGCTGATCCTTGACATTTGAATTCTCAGATTCCAACTTTATTATCTTATACTCTGCCAAAGAGTTCTTCTGTTCAAGAATCACATATCGGGTAATACAAGCGTGAATTGTTGCATCCTTTTGCTCCACGACCGCCTGCCGTTCTTCAGCCTACTCTTCTAACACATGAATACGATTTTGCAGTTCTACATTTAGATCATAAAGTTCTCCTAATAAATTCTCCTTAAGTTCCTCTTTTTCCTCACTTTTAGCGACATCCTAAAATCAAGTTTAATAACTTAATTAGTTCTCCCCAATAAAATTTTTGTTATAACAAAATATTAAACTCCAATATTTATTCTTTAAATGAGCCTCCTCGATTCATCACTTAAAACCCTATATGAGTTCATCTCTTGATTTTCAGATGACATTCTCAAATACTGCCACAAAACAAGGGTTAATTAAAGAAATTAATATGCTACATATTATCCCTATATTCCGACCGACCAATTAAATAACAAATAAGCTTAGGTACGACACACTAGCGAAGGCTTTACTTGTCTCTCCCCTCCTAGTTCTAATCCCAGATCTCCACCAGAGATCATATCCCTAAGCTCTGATACCAACTGTGACGCCCCCAAAATAGGTCCACACAACCCATTCTGAGTCGTCAAATACATGGTACAGAAACTAAATACAAACTTTATTAATCAAATTTTTGTGTAAAATACAACAACACATATGCTGTGAGTTTAAATACAAATATTGTCTTCTAGACAATATCCAAACTCAAATAAAGTCCTCATTATAATTATTGATACACTATTTTATAAAATAGTGAGGACTGCTATAACAACTGTCTTGAACCATCACTCCACACCCCGACTAGTCCCGGTTATATTCTCGCCTCCTGAGAAGAAAAATGGAACAAAAAGGAAAAGGATGAGCTCAACTAGCCCAGTAAAGAATATTATAACTAAGATAAAGTAGAATAAATTATCCTTAGTCCTCAACAGGGAAAAATCTGATAGAATACAATAGACAACAAGGTTTAGATCAAAACTGCAGCGGAAACAACAAACCATTAGAAGAGTCAAGTAGAGCATGATGTCTACTATCTTCTATGATTTAAAACTTCATCATCAATATTTTATCCCTGTAATAACAATCAATATTTATTTCCAATCAACGAATTATCTATGCACTACGGGCAAAAGATAATCGTTTGTATCACCGGTGGTCATAATCATGTCAAACATATGTCCATCTTTGCACCACGAGCCATAGATATCAATCAACAGTTCATCTGTGCACTATGGGCCAAAGATATTCATTAATCAACAGTTCATCTTTGCACTACGGGCCAAAGAAAACTTTCAACATAATTTAAGTCTGAGAATTATGATAATGATAATAAGAATGAATCAAGTAAGACCATAACATGGATTCAATTTCAAGAATAAGAGTCACAACATATAACTTGGAAAAAAAACAAAAAAATTTGTGAACAGTACCCGTGAATAGTACTGTATGAATAGTACCGTATGTATGAACAATATCGTATGAACAGTGCCCATGAATAGTACCCAGACATGAAAAGTTCCATATTTAATAAGAAAGTTCAGACCTCTATTCCAGTGAAATGATTTTAGATGAAGCAAAATTTCTAATTATTTCAGGAATTATAGAAGCAATACTTACCATAGTAAGTTTAAATTTAGGAATACGTGATGAAATAATATCGCTTACATAATATTGAGTATAAAAAAATAATATTCCTTACGAATATGGAATGAATTAATATTATTTATGAGTATTGAAAGAAAATAAACTCCTTTACGGAGAAAAAAAAATATCCTTTACCTTAGTAAAAATTGGATTTTACTGGAATATCGAATATTATTCTGAGAACATCTTGCACAAAAAGCTACATTCAAAGTATCCTTATACTCACAAGAAATACGCTCAATATTATAGAGAGAATTTTTTTTATTCTGGTGTGAGTTTCATTGTTTAACTAAGCAGCCTATTTATAAGAAAGTGGTAGAACACCACCTCTGAACAATTTCACATACGGATGAATTAGCAGCACACCCATTTTGAAACCAAGTTTTTCAAAGCCAATTTGCTTACTCCACCATTTAACACATGTTTTTGAAAATAAAAGAATTCGAATTCAATTTGAAAACTAATTCAAATTCAATTTGATCATCTTTACTCCATTTAATTCACATGCCCAAAAATATAATAATATTACCATTTAAATTATAAAAATTATACTACTATATTATCACATTATACTATTATAATGTAATATTATAATAATATATAAATATATTATCGGAGAAGATAATTATGCTTTTATAAAAAAAATAACAACTTTCGACAATTGTCGCATTCTAAAATTCCTCCATATATATCAAAATTTAAAGAAATCCTTACTTACAATATTCATCAATTATTTATAATTCTTCAATAATTATTACGAAATAATATTATAGATTCACAATACTGATAATCAGATCGTTCCCAGGAAAGATGGAGCTTTTCGATAAGGATTTCTCCTTAGTGGCGCGCAATTATATTACCTAACCCTTCCTTGATAGAATTTTCTATACATTATCAATAATGTAATCTAATAATATCATCTCAAAAATATGATTTACTGTGTCATGACAATTATTGAATCAATAATGTAAAATAATATTCAATTATCATTGTAACAATTATTGCACCAATAATATGAAAGACTAAAACTTTACTGTATCAATTATTGAGTGACTTCTTACGTAGGAATCAATAATCAGAAATACTGTGCAACCACGCGTATTACTGTATTTTTATCATCAGGTATTTCAATTGTTTTAACGGTAAAAGTTTTACCGTTATTTTTATAAAAAGGTTATTTCTATCGCTTTCTATATCCGACAGTTATTCCGTTATGTGGTCCACCAATGATTGCGCCATCGTACGGATATTCCCGACAAAAAGAATATCTCACGACAAAACGAATATTTTATGACCACCTACTTACTTTGCAAAATTTGCACATTTCACCCATAAGTACAACATTATATAAAATTAACACCTTATTATTTAAAAATAATATTTAGAGAAATTAAATCTTTATCCATAAAAAGTTGGAGTCTTACAACCTCTCCTTCTTATGAAATTTCGTCCTCAAAATTGATGTACGTACCTGGTGTGTCGAAGAGGTAAGGATAACTTGTTTTTATTTCTGATTCTAACTCCCAGGTCATTTCCTTAATATCATGGTTTCTCCATAAAACTTTGACTTGAGGTATAACCTTTGAACGTAAAATATGTTCCTTCTTATCCAAGATTTTAACAGGTACTTCTTCATACGTTAAATCTTCTACTATCTCGTCTGGTTCTAACTCAATAATGTGGTTCGGATCTTTCACATATTTACGTAGCATGGATATGTTGAAAATGTTATTAACACGCGACATACTTGGAGGTAAAGCGAGTCTATAGGCCACAGTTCCTACTCGGTCTAGGATTTCAAATAGACCAATGAATCGAGGGTTGAGCTTTCCTCTCTTTTTGAATCTCGTAACTCCTTTCCGTGGAGCAACACGTAATAATACATGATCTCCAATATTGAAATCTACGTCCCTTCGATGAAGATCAAAATAACTCTTTTGTCAATTTTGTGAGGTTTGTATACGTTGCTGGATCATTTGAATCTTTTTCGTAGTCATGCATACCAATTCTGGTTCCAACAACGTTGCTTCACCTACATCGTCCCATCATACTGGAGAACAACACTTTAATCTATACAACGCCTCGAATGGAGTCATGCCTATACTTGCTTGATAACTATTGTTGTAGGAGAATTACACCAATGACAAGTACCTGTCCTAACTTCCTTTGAAGTCTAGAATACAGAGTCTCAATTGATCTTCAAGAGTTTGAATAGTCCTTTCTGATTGCCCGTCCGTTTGAGGATGATATGCAGAACTGAATCGTAAATCAGTGCCCATAGCTTTCTGCAAACTGACCCAAAATCGTGACGTGAATCTTGGGTCTCGATCAGAAACTATGGATACTGGCACACCATGCAATCTCACAATCTCATTTATGTACATACGAGCAAGACGTTCAAGTGAATAAATTTCTCATATAGGCAAGAAATGAGCAGACTTGGTTAATCTATCGATAATGACCCAAATTGCATCTATGCCTTGAGAAACTCTGGGAAGACCGGTAACGAAATCCATGTTGATGTGCTCCCACTTTTATTCTGGAATTTCAAGTAGTTGTAATGGACCTTTTGGTACTTGATTCTCTGTCTTGAAACGTTGACAGGTTAAACACCTTGAGATAAACTCTGCAATCTCTCTCTTCATATTGCTCCACCAAAATGTATGTCGAAGATCATGATACATTTTAGTACTTCTAGGATGGATTGCAAACGGGGTGTTGTGTGCCTCAATCATGATTTTATACTTCAAATTAGAGTAGTTAGGAACACAAAGTCTAGAGTTGACTCAAAGTATTCCTTCTTCGTCGATTCTTGCTTCTGGAATAGAACCTTCTTGTACTTTTTTCCTTCATACTCATCAGCTCCAGGTCGGTAGCTTGAGCAGCTTTAACTTTATCGTTTAAAGTCGGTTCTATTCATATATTTACCATCATCATGTGGGTACTTGAAGTCTTTAACTCTATCTCCATCCTTTGTAAGTCATATAAAATGGGCTTTTGTGCAGAAAATATCGCACTCGTACCCGAATATGATCTTCTACTCGACGCGTCAGCTACTACATTCGCTTTTCCAGGATGGTATTGATTGGTATGGTCATAATCTTTCAACAACTCGAGCCAACGTCGTTGCCGCATGTTGAGTTCCTTTTGGGTGAAGAAATATTTAAGACTTTTATGATCTGTATAGATCTCCACTTTCTCCCTATACAGGTAGTACCTCCGGATCTTTAACACGAAAATGATTGCTGCCAACTCTAGATCATGAGTAGGATAATTCCTCTCATATTCTTTAAGTTGTCGTGTGGCATAGACTATGACTTTCCTATGTTGCATGAAAACACATCCTAAACCTTTGCCTGAAGCATCGCTGTAGATGACAAATCCCTCCGAACCTAATGGTATTGTCAGAATAGGTGCCGAAATAAGTCTCCTCTTGAGTTTTTGGAAGCTCTTCTTACATTCCTCGCTCAATTCGAATTTTGTATCTTTTTGAGTCAGCTGAGTTAATGGAGTAGTGATTTGAGAAAATCCTTTCACGAATCTCCGATAATAACCAGCTAAGCCCAGAAAGCTACGTACTTCGGTTACTGACTTAGGTTGCTCCCAACTTTGTATTACTTCAATCTTTGCTGGGTCAGCTGATATTCCATACTTCGATACCACGTGCCTAAGGAATGCTACTTCCTCAAGCTAGAACTCGCATTTATTCAACTTGGCATATAGCTTGTTTTCACGAAGATTTTGGAGTATCAGTCTCAAGTGTTGCTCATGATCTTCACGACTTTTGGAATAGATGAGAATTCCATCAATAAAGATAACCACAAAATGATCTAAATATTCCTTGAATACTCGGTTCATCATACCCATGAAGGTCGCAGGAGTATTAGTCAATCAAAAAGACATGACTAGGAATTCATAATGCCCCGTACCGAGTCCTGAAAGCAGTCTTTGGAATGTCATCAATTTTAATCTTTAGTTGATGATCTCCAGAACGAAGATCGATCTTTGAGAAGAATTTAGCACCTTGCAACTGGTCGAACAGGTCATCAATGCGAGGTAATGTGTATCAATTGTTGATAGTGACATGGTTCAACTCCCGATAATCAATGTAAAGTCGCATACTCCCATCTTTCTTCTTTACGAATAAAGCAGGAGCACCCCAAGGAGATGTACTAGGACGAATGAAACCAATGTCTAACAACTCCTGTAATTGGATTTTCAACTCCTAAAGTTCAATAAGAGCCATTCGATATGGAATTTTGGAAATGGATTTTGTAACGAGTCAAAATCATTGAGTCGTGATTCTGGGGACAGAATCCTTTTAAGGGGGGAAAGATGTGACGAACGAGAATTTTGTAAATTTATTTTAATATTTATTGAATTAAATAAATATTTTCGATGATTTAATTATTAGATTTAATAATTAATTGATGCAGTTATGGTAGATTATATGTGACGAACGAGAATTTTGTAAATTTATTTTAATATTTATTGAATTAAATAAATATTTTTGATGATTTAATTATTAGATTTAATAATTAATTGATGCAGTTATGGTAGATTAATTTAATTATATGTGTCACATTTATTAAATTAATGTGGAGAATTTTATTATTCAAAATATATGATTATGTGAGCTTATTGAATTAAATAAAATATTTAATTAAGCATGATGTTATTTAATTAATGTAATTATTAATTAGAGATTTAATAAATTGACATTATTTATTAATGAGAAATTTAATTATGTGACTATGTGCATTATTGAGAAATTATTATATTTTAGAAAATTAAATAAAATATTGATTTATTTTATATGGATGTGACATTAGTTAAACTATATAATAAAGCTTTATTAAATTAAACGATTTTTAAAAACCTTTTCTAACTAGCCAAACATGGCACTATGGGAAGTTGATGGTAGTTACCCATGACTGGGTAACTGACCACCAATGCGTCAGTTGATTTCTATATTATACGCCTTCCTTTCCTTTTCTTTCAATTTTTTCTTCTAAGTCTAATATTAAGCAGAGAGAGTTGAGAAAATTAGAGTAAAGTGTAGGAGAAACTCTGTGGTTGAGACAGGGAGGAAGTTATTATCTTTACATTCTACGCTTGGGTAATCTTCTCAAACCTAATTTCTATTTTACGTCATTTAGTTTTTATAAAATGGCTTTCAAAGTTTGGTTTAACGTCTGTAATTGGGATAGGAATAATGATTATGTGTTTTATTTATGTTATGGCATATCAAATCGTATTTTAATTATATATTGTTGCAAACCATAACATCAGTATTGTGAAAACATGTCGTACATATGTTGTTTCAAAATAAACAGAGTACGTGATATGGCCATATGGCCATATATGTGATAATTGATGTATTGATTATATATTATCCCTAAATTTTACACCCTTATATTATTGAGCATGTTAATGCGAAGAGATCAAGCCTTAAACGAACGGATTCGGTGTTATAACGAATCCGTACGGCTAAATTATGTGTTTTGTTCAAAAACTTCAAGAACATCAAGAACAGTCCAATTTTACATGAATTATAACATGTGGGTATATGTGATTTGGTGAAATTAGTGTTAAAAATGTGTTGTTTTCACTGAACTCTGTGTTCTTCGCGAACTGAGAATCAGTTTCTGGAGTCTCGCGCCGCGGCGCCAACTCCAGAACTGAAGTCCCGCGCCGCAGCGCCACTGCGCCGCATCGCCAAGACCCAAGCCACGGCGCCACAGTGCCGCAACGCCCAGGGCCCGGCCACAGCGCCACCGCGCCGCAGCGCGACTCCTTAGCACATTAGTGGCGCCGCAGCGCCACTCTCCAGAAAATGTCAGAAATGTATTTTTAAAATGTTTACGACTATCAATGTGTTAGTGGATTAATGTAATAAACAAGTAAACATGTTATAGGTATAATCTGATATTAAAATAGATGTTTAACATGTAAATAACATAGTTACATGTGATTTGAATTATTAAATTACATAATTAGTTTGGTAATTCACGAAGTACAAATGATGTGACAAAGTGAAAATTTGACTAAGTTTAGTCGAATAATTAAAGTAGTCAAAGAGAAAGAGTTTATAATGATTAGTTAATTTATAATTAATTGGTATTGTGTATATGAATGGTATGTAGGATTTAATTCAAAGAACGTGCTTAGTTAAAGTGTAATCTACGCACGAGGCAAGTATCCTATCCCTAACTCAATTCTATTGAGCAAGTTTATTTAAACTTAAACGTTACTTTTATGTCGAGCAAGTTTCTTAACCCTACTTTTTAATATCTTTCAAGATTATTAATTACCTTGAATAAGTTATCATTCTATTATTCAAGTTCAAGTATGATATTATAGATTATTTATATTGTCAAAGCATGATTCAGTTATACAATAATTGTTCTATTGTATACGTTTGAGATTATTATTCAAATTGAATATCGTTATTGTTGAACCTTATTAGACTAGTGAACCTTATTGATTCAACTAGTCCATAGTTGATGAGCGTTCTAAATTTCAGAACCCTTGATGAATTTATCCAAACCAAACTTCCTTTGGTGCGGACTCGAATGTCAAACTGAGATGAACAACCCTGTATAGAGGATTATTTACGCTTTAGCTCTAAGATATTGTGCACAGTATGGTACTAAGGGCTGATTCCCCTAAGTACGAGAAGAAGGTCCATAGTCTTATGACTGTTAAAGGTTTCAAGTATATTTCTTGTTAACCTAGGACATAGTTCAAGGTCTTATGACCCTCAGAATTCTTTTGATTCTTGTTATTTATTCTCGATTCAAAAGTTAAACTTTTATTCAGATGTCTTTGATTTATTCGCATGTTATTATAATGTTATTTCATTATTATACTTGTGGGCATTTGTGCTCACTCTTGCTTAATAATAACATTGCAGTTAAGAACGAAAGAAGCGATGAACCTTCCACTAGTAAGGGCAAGGGCAAAGTTAGCAAATGATGAAGACCTGTTATTTATTAACTGATGTATTTGTTTAAGACTTGAATTATGTTGATGTTAAGACTTATTTATTTAGAATTCCGCACAGATGTTTTAAGGTTAGAGTAACCTGGGATTTATTTATGATTCAGTTGATGTAACCCTTAAGGGAAGAGATTTTATTATGATTTCTATCTATTGTATGGTTTGATATTATTTATGGGTAGATAGATAGATGATGCTTGTACAGTGAACACCAAATCCCGTGGAATCGAAGTACCCGGATTTGGGGGTGTCACAGGTTGGTATCAGAGCTGTAGGTTATGAACCTTAGGTGGGGAAAACAACCTTAGGTAGTAGCCTTATAGAAGAAGATAGAAATTGAAAACTCTTATCAAGTTCTAAGAAATGAATTTTTGGTAATTCATTGAAGATAATAAAATACATTATGTGTCTATGTGTTAATTTATGTGCTCGTTAGTACGACTTAGTAACTAAAACTTAAAATTTTGTTGTCAGGATGACGAATGTTGGAGAAGCTAGTCAAGCTGGGGAGGAAGAACCCCGATTACCTATAGTACCTACAGAGGAGGAGACCCAAGACATACATGTTGTTAGGGAACAGTTAGTTCAGAGGGAGTCATCTCCATTGACCACCGTTGTTGATCAGGAGCATGAGCCCGAGACTGATCCTGAGGAGGAGTTTGATGATGAGGAAGAAGAAGAGGAGCTACCACGGTACACTGTTGATGCTGAGATGTATGACACGCTATATGATAGTAACGTGGAGTTACAAGATGAGGTTCAAGAATTGACTGAGCGAGCGACTGTTCAGCAGTCTACTTAGAGGAGAAGAATAGAGAGATTGTGACCCTTCATACACGTTTAGGAAACGTGGAGTGGGATCTAGTTCATGAGAAGGGTCAAACCGAAGATAAGACCGAGGAGATAGAGAAGATGAAGAAGGAACTGAAGGAAACCTCCGGAAGGCTGAAAATAGCAGAGGAAGGATGGGTAAGAGAATCACATCGAGCTGATCGTGCAGAAAATGATAGTCGTGCAAAGAAGGCAAAGCTTGAAGACACGTACGCCACACTTAATCATGCGATGGATGAGGTTCAAGAGCGAGTGTTAAGGTACCCCATCCAGTTTGAAGGACTTCCATCGTATATGTTGGATCGCAGGACGATGTCTCGTATCATGAATGAGGAGCGTGGTAAGGCTATTGAGCACCTTGGAAGACAGGAATAGAATCTGTTTGATTATGTGAAAGACTTAACTAGTTTTTAATTGTAAATTCTGACGTGTTTATGAACGACGGGATATGTTAATGTTTTAAATCCTGTGGATTCTTTATTCCAGGATAGATGATGTAAATAGCAGTATGCTATAGTTTAATGTTAAAACTTTTTATTTGAATGAAAAGATATCAAGTTGTTTGAGTGATATGTTAAATTGTTGAGTAATGTCTTAACTATGTAGAGAAATAAATAAAGTTCTAATAAACGTTTATTTAACAGAAAAATACCGCCAAGGAGAAGACAACAACGTCAACCGGCCCAGGAAGGGTCAACCAATAATAACAATAATGCCAACGTTAATCCAGTTCAACAGCTAGTTAATTTACTGGCTGGAGCAATGAATAACCAACCGCATGCTCCACCTAGCACAACGTTTAAGGACTTCAAGGCGGTGGGACCGCCAGAGTTCAAAGGTTCCAGAAACCCGATCGAGGCTCAAACGTGGGTGATGGAAATGGAGAAGGTTTTCGACGTTGCTAGGGTTCGAGAAGATCAGAAGACCGTTTTTGCGACATTTATGCTGAAATCTGAGGCTAGCTACTGGTGGCAGGCAAACAAGATGCGAGGAGGTGAAGGTGTAATTACGTAGGAGAGATTCAAAGAGATGTTTTTCAAAATGTATTTCCCAGCTAGTTCGCAGAATCAGATGGAGGTACAATTTCTGGAACTGAAACAGGGAAACATGAGCGTGTCTGAATACGCGGCTAAATTCGATGAGTTGGAAAGGTTTGCCCCGTATCAAGTACACACTGACGAGAGGAAAGCCAGATGATTCGAACAAGGACTGAAGCCTTGGGTATACAGCAAGGTATCAATGTTTCAACTTAACACGTTTGCGGGATTTTTGGAAAAGGCCATTCTCGCGGAAGGAGGAAGTGATGCAGTGACTAAGTACAATCAAGAGCAGAAAAAGAAAAAGAGTGAGAATGAAGGTAATAACAAGACTGGTGGAAGTAATACTGGGAATAATAATAATCAGAAGAGTAAGTGGACGGATAACTCGACAACTGGAAGTCAACACGGATGGCAGAAAAAGAAGATAGAAGCATGTCCGACTTGCGGCAAGGCACATCTAGGAGTTTGTTTGAAGGGAAAGAGAGTGTACTGCAATTGTGGTCAGGAAGGCCACATAGCACCAAATTGTCCAAACCCAAAGAAGGGTGCTTGTTTCAACTGTGGTTCGAAAGATCATTTAGCAAGAGACTGTCCCAAGAAGGGATCGGGAGGATCAAGACAAGGAGGAAACTGGGAAAATAGCAGTGGAAATATCTTAACCATCACCGGACCACCTGCAACAAACCGACCAACTGCCAGAACTTTCAATATGACGGTGCAGGATGCAATCCAGTCTCGTGAAGTGGTGTCAGGTATCATTCCGATCAATGAAATTAATGCTTACATTTTATTTGATTCGGGTGCTACTTGTTCCTTTATATCCGGAGATTTTGCCAAGAATTTAGATTTGCCTAAGATTGAATTGGATTACCCCATGAACATAGAAATTGCGAATAGAGAAATAATCCCTGTTAAGTACGTACATAAGAATTGTAGAGTGGATATTAAGGGTAATATCATGAACGTAGATCTTATCCCTATTCGTTTGGGGGAATTCGACGTTATATTGGGTATGGATTGGTTATCCAATCATAGGGCTATAATTGACTGCCAAAAGAAGCGTATTAACCTTATGACTCCGTCAAAGGTTGTGTTTTATGGTAGCAAGTCGCCTAGACAAGCGAGTTGTCTGACGATGTTGCAGGCCAGGAAGTTATTAAGACAAGGCTGTGTAGGATATTTAGCTTACATAGTCGATAATCGAAAAGAGAATCCGAAGGTAGAAGAGATACCGATTGTGAGGGACTTCATCGATGTATTTCCAAACGATTTGCCAGGACTTCCACAAGATAGAGAAGTAGACTTTGTGATTGATTTGGCGTCCGGAACTGCTCCAATATTGAAGGCACCATACCGAATGGCGCCAGTTGAAATGAAGGAATTAATGGTACAACTACAAGAATTGTTGGACAAAAAGTACATTCAACTGAGCGTATCGCCGTGGGGAGCGCCGGTGTTGTTCGTGAAAAAGAAAGACGGATCGATGAGGCTCTGCATTGACTACAGAGAATTAAATAAGGTCATGATTAAGAACAGATATCCATTACCGAGGATCGATGATCTGTTTGATCAATTGAAGGGAGCAAAATACTTTTCCAAGATTGACTTGAGGAGTGGTTATCACCAACTGAAGGTGAGGCCAGAGGATGTACCGAAGACAGCGTTCCGAACGCGATATGGTCATTATGAGTTTTTAGTAATGTCGTTTGGTCTTATGAATGCTCCTGCAGCATTTATGGGACTAATGAATGGTGTATTCAAGCCGTTTTTGGACAAATTCGTGTTGGTATTTATAGACGACATTTTGGTATATTCCAAAATCAAAGAGGAACATGAAGAACACTTGAGGTTAACGTTGGAAGTATTGAGAAGGGAGAAGTTGTATGCTAAATTTTCAAAATGCGAATTCTGGATCGAGAGAGTACAATTTCTTGGTCACGTAATCGATAAAGATGGAATTTCGGTAGATCCATCCAAAGTAGAAGTTGTGATTAACTGGGATCAGCCGAGAACGCCATTAGAAGTAAGAAGTTTTCTTGGATTAGCAGGATATTATAGAAGATTCATACAAGATTTTTCTAAGATCGCAACTCCGTTAACGAATTTAACTCGAAAAGCTGTGAAATTTGTTTGGACGGAGAAGTGTGAGGAGAGTTTTCAAAAATTAAAGAAGAGGTTGAGTACAGCGCCTGTGTTATCTCTTCCGGATGATACAGGAAATTTTGTTGTTTTTAGCGATGCGTCGCATAAAGGACTTGGCTGTGTGCTGATGCAAAACGGCAAAGTCATTGCGTATGCATCACGACAGTTGAAGGATTACGAGAAGGGTTACCCAACCCATGATTTGGAGTTAGCTGCAGTTGTTTTTGCTTAGAAAATTTGGAGGCACTATCTATACGGGGAGAAGTGTGAAATATATACGGACCACAAGAGTCTGAAATATATTTTTACACAGAAAGATTTGAATATGCGTCAAAGAAGATGGTTGGAATTAAGGATTATGACTATGAGATTTTATACCATCCGGGTAAGGCTAATGTGGTTGCTAACGCCTTAAGTAGAAAGGGTCGTCAGAAATTGATAATGTTGACTGCTCAGCAGGAGCTAATTGCAGATATGGAGAAACTGGAGTTAGAAGTGAAGTATTCTATAGAGATTGATGAGAAGCTATTTCAGATGCAATCTGGTACAACTCTACTAGATAGAGTGAAGGAGGCTCAGCTTCAGGTTGATGAATGTAAAAAGGTAACAACGAAGATATATGAAGGAACCGAACCGAGATTTAAGATGGATAAGGAAGGAGTACTGAGATTTGAGAGTAGAATTTGGGTACCACCAGTACAAGAAATTAAGGAAGATATTTTAAGCGAGGCTCATAGTTCACGATATTCAATTCACCCTGGTAGTACCAAGATGTACCAAGATCTTAGACAACATTTCTGGTGGCCAAATTTGAAGCGTGATGTTGCAGAATGTGTTGCCAAATGCCTGACATGTCAGAAAGTTAAAGCAGAACATCAGAGACCGAGTGGATTGCTACAACCGTTGGAGATCCCAGAATGGAAATGGGAACATATTACGATGGACTTCGTGGTTAGCCTTCCGATGACTCAGAAAGGCTACGACGCAGTATGGGTTATCGTTGATCGACTGACGAAATCCGCGCACTTCCTTCCTATCAAAATCAAATTTAACTTAGATCAGTTGGCAAGATTATATGTGAAAGAGATTGTTTCGAGGCACGGAGTGCCGGTGTCTATTGTTTCCGATAGGGATCCGCGCTTCACATCAAATTTCTAAAAACGTCTCCAGGAATGCATGGGTACACAATTGCGAATGAGTACAGCTTACCACCCTCAAACAGACGGACAGAGCGAACAAACGATTCAAACACTGGAAGATATGTTACGAGCCTGTGTAATGGACTTCAAAGAAAATTGGGATGATCACCTACCGTTGGTAGAGTTCGGCTACAACAACAGTTACCACGCTAGTATTGGTATGCCGCCTTACGAAGCGTTATACGGCAGAAAGTGCAGAACTCCGCTTTATTGGGATGAAGTTGGTGAAAGACAATTGCTAGGGCCAGAATTGGTACAGCAGATGGCAGAAATAGTCAAAGTGATTCGAGCCCGTCTGGTAGCGGCTCAAGATCGACAGAAGAAATACGCTGATCCACATCGTAAAAATATCGAGTTTGAATCAGGTAGTTATGTTTTCTTGAAGGTCTCTCCCTGGAAGGGAAAGATCAGGTTCGGAAAGAAAGGAAAATTGAGCCCAAGATTTATTGGACCCTTTGAGGTACTGCGAAGAATTGGAGAAGTTGCGTACGAGGTAGCCTTACCTCCAGCACTCGAGAATATCCACAACGTTTTCCATGTTTCTGTGTTACGACCCTACAAAGCCGATTATAAGCATGTAATTGAATACGAACCCCTGCAATTCGAGAAAGACTTATCTTATGAAGAAATTCCTGTCCAAATTGTCGACCGAAAAGAACAAGTTCTCAGAAATAAAGTTATACCTTCTGTTAAGGTAATTTGGAGGAACCACAACACTGAAGAAGCTACGTGGGAACTCGAAGAGAATATGATGAAGAATTACCCTCTTTTATTTACTTAATTATGTGTATGCGATTCTAGGGACAGAATCTTTGTAAGGGGGGAGAATGTAACGAGTCAAAATCATTGAGTCGTGATTCTGGGGACAGAATCCTTTTAAGGGGGGAAAATTGTGACAAACGAGAATTTTATAAATTTATTTTAATATTTATTGAATTAAATAAATATTTTCGATGATTTAATTATTAGATTTAATAATTAATTGATGCAGTTATGGTAGATTAATTTAATTATATGTGTCACATTTATTAAATTAATGTGGAGAATTTTATTATTCAAAATATATGATTATGTGAGCTTATTGAATTAAATAAAATATTTAATTAAGCATGATGTTATTTAATTAATGTAATTATTAATTAGAGATTTAATAAATTGACATTATTTATTAATGAGAAATTTAATTATGTGACTATGTGCATTATTGAGAAATTATTATATTTTAGAAAATTAAATAAAATATTGATTTATTTTATATGGATGTGACATTAGTTAAACTATATAATAAAGCTTTATTAAATTAAACGATTTTTTAAAACATTTTCTAACTAGCC
This sequence comes from Panax notoginseng, assembly GCA_016801055.1. Taxonomy (NCBI): domain Eukaryota; kingdom Viridiplantae; phylum Streptophyta; class Magnoliopsida; order Apiales; family Araliaceae; genus Panax; species Panax notoginseng. Next base: position 54,043,428 of record CM029021.1, on the reverse strand, counting down.
AAACATGGCACTATGGGAAGTTGATGGTAGTTACCCATGACTGGGTAACTGACCACCAATGCGTCAGTTGATTTCTATATTATACGCCTTCCTTTCCTTTTCTTTCAATTTTTTCTTCTAAGTCTAATATTAAGCAGAGAGAGTTGAGAAAATTAGAGTAAAGTGTAGGAGAAACTCTGTGGTTGAGACAGGGAGGAAGTTATTATCTTTACATTCTACACTTGGGTAATCTTCTCAAACCTAATTTCTATTTTACGTCATTTAGTTTTTATAAAATGGCTTTCAAAGTTTGGTTTAACGTCTGTAATTGGGATAGGAATAATGATTATGGGTTTTGTTTATGTTATGGCATATCAAATCGTATTTTAATTATATATTGTTGCAAACCATAACATCAGTATTGTGAAAACATGTCGTACATATGTTATTTCAAAATAAACAGATTACGTGATATGGCCATATGGCCATATATGTGATTATTGATGTATTGATTATATATTATCCCTAAATTTTACACCCTTATATTATTGAGCATGTTAATGCAAAGAGATCAAGCCTTAAACGAACGGATTCGGTGTTATAACGAATCCGTACGGCTAAATTATGTGTTTTGTTCAAAAACTTCAAGAACATCAAGAACAGTCCAATTTTACAAGATTTAAATCTGTGATTATATGTTTTAATGGGTTAAAATCACTTTATATATGTTGGGTTATGATTATACATGAATTATAACATGTGGGTATATGTGATTTGGTGAAATTAGTGTTAAAAATGTGTTGTTTTCGCTGAACTGTGTGTTCTTCGCGAACTGAGAATCAGTTTCTGGAATCTCGCGCCGCGGCGCCAATTCCAGAACTGAAGTCCCGCGCCGCAGCGCCACTGCGCCGCAGCGCCAAGACCCAAGCCACGGCGCCATAGCGCTGCAGCGCCCAGAGCCCGGCCACAGCGCCATCGCGCCGCAGCGCGACTCCTTAGCACATTAGTGGCGCCGCAGCGCCACTCTCCAGAAAATGTCATAAATGTATTTTTAAAATGTTTACGACTATCAATGTGTTAGTGGATTAATGTAATGAACAAGTAAACATGTTATAGGTATAATGTGATATTAAAATAGATGTTTAACATGTAAATAACATAATTACATGTGATTTGAATTATTAAATTACATAATTAGTTTGGTAATTCACGAAGTACAAATGATGTGACAAAGTGAAAATTTGACTAAGTTTAGTCGAATAATTAAAGTAGTCAAAGAGAAAGAGTTTATAATGATTAGTTAATTTATAATTAACTGGTATTGTGTATATGAATGGTATGTAGGATTTAATTCAAAGAACGTGCTTAGTTAAAGTGTAATCTACGCACGAGGCAAGTATCCTATCCCTAACTCCATTCTATTGAGTAAGTTTATTTAAACTTAAACGTTACTTTTATGTCGAGCAAGTTTCTTAACCCTACTTTTTAATATCTTTCAAGATTATTAATTACCTTGAATAAGTTATCATTCTATTATTCAAGTTCAAGTATGATATTACAGATTATTTATATTGTCAAAGCATGATTCAGTTATACAATAATTGTTCTATTGTATACGTTTGAGATTATTATTCAAATTGAATATCGTTATTGTTGAACCTTATTAGACTAGTGAACCTTATTGATTCAACTAGTCCATAGTTGAGGAGCGTTCTAAATTTCAGAACCCTTGATGAATTTATCCAAACCAAACTTCCTTTGGTGCGGACTCGAATGTCAAACTGAGATGAACAACCCTGTATAGGGGATTATTTACGCTTTAGCGCTAAGATATTGTGCACAGTATAGTACTAAGGGCTTATCCCCCTAAGTACGAGAAGAAGGTCCATAGTCTTATGACTGTTAAAGGTTTCAAGTATATTTCTTGTTAACCTAGGACATAGTTCAAGGTCTTATGACCCTCAGAATTCTTTTGATTCTTGTTATTTATTCTCGATTCAAAAGTTGAACTTTTATTCAGATGTCTTTGATTTATTCGCATGTTATTATAATGTTATTTCATTATTATACTTGTGGGCATTTGTGCTCACTCTTGCTTAATAATAACATTGCAGTTAAGAACGAAAGAAGCGATGAACCTTCCACTAGTAAGGGCAAGGGCAAAGTTAGCAAATGATGAAGACCTGTTATTTATTAACTGATGTATTTGTTTAAGACTTGAATTATGTTGATGTTAAGACTTATTTATTTAGAATTCCGCACAGATGTTTTAAGGTTAGAGTAACCTGGGATTTATTTATGATTCAGTTGATGTAACCCTTAAAGGAAGAGATTTTATTATGATTTCTATCTATTGTATGGTTTGATATTATTTATGGGTAGATAGATAGATGATGCTTGTACAGTGAACACCAAATCCCGTGGAATCGAAGTACCCGGATTTGGGGGTGTCACAGATTTTGTACCAGGTTCAAGGTCAATACAAAATTTGATATCACGCTTTGGGGGTAGGCCAGGAAGTTCTTCAGGAAATACGTCAGGAAATTCATTAACAACCGAAATATAATTCAAATCTGACGTATTTTTGTTTAAATCCATGACATGGGCTAAGAAAGCTTGACATCCGTTTTTCAATAAACGAATGGCTTTATGGCTTTATATGACAGTTTTTGATTTTAGTGATGTGGTTGCTTGAATTTGCATAACAGGTTGGTTAGGAATATGAAAACTAACGACCATACGAAAAAAATCAATTTTAGCATGATGAGTAGTTAACCAATCAATCCATAAAATCACATCAAACACAAGTATTTTTTAAAGAGATGAGATCAACATGTAATGTGATGGTGCCAACTTGAATCAAGCAGGATTTATACACAGTGGATGTAATGAAAGTTTCTCCTAATGGAGTTTCAACAGATAAGTCAAAGTTTAATTTCTCAGGGGCCAAGTTCAAACGTTGAGCACAAGTAGGAGAAATAAAAGAATGGGTAGAACCGGTATCTAATAAGGTATAGACCTCACAAGAGTTTATAACTAGCTTACTCGTGATAACTTCATTCGATTCCTCTCTTTTTAGGAAGTTATAAAAAGCGCTCTCACTTGAACCACCGATTTTAACTTGTCTGGGACAGCCTTTGGTGTCATCATTACCACAAGAATTGACTTTTACTATAGGGCATATTTCAGCCTTAACTGCTTCGTCGTACTGTTGTTCCATGATTTGAATCATTAATCTTCGATCTATATCGAATTGGGGTTGACCACAATGTACAGGGTAATTCAAAACTCGATGTTGGGTTCTCCCAATTGTTGTCCAAAAAGAGAAATACATATCATCTATTTTAGCTTTCTTGAATTGGGCTTCTCTTTTCCCAATATCAACGCGTTGTGCGGCTTTTACCCATGCATTCTTCATTCTCACTCGTTCAGTTGTTTCTTCTTTCAGCTGATCCTTGACATTTGAATTTTCAGATTTCAGCTTTATTATCTTATACTCTGCCAAAGAGTTCTTCTGTTCAAGCATCACATATCGGGTAACACAAGCTTGAATTGTTTCATCCTTTTGCTCCACGACCGCTTGCCGTTCTTCAGCCTGCTCTTCTAACTCATGAATAAAATTTTGCAGTTCTACATTTAGATCATAAAGTTCTTCTAATAAATCCTCCTCAAGTTCCTCTTCTTCCTCGCTCTCAGCTGCTACCTCTGCGACTAGCTCGGGTGTAACTATTAATTCTTCACTCACCACGTGGATATCTCTAATTTCTTCTTCACCTGACATCCTACAGTCAAGTTTAATAACTTAAGTAGTACTCCCCAATAAAATTTTTGTTATAACAAAATATTAAACTCTAATATTTATTCGTTAAATGAATCTCCTTGATTCATCACTTAAAACTCTATATGAGTTCATCTCTTGATTTTCAGATGCCATTCTCAAATACTGCCACAAAATAAGAGTTAATTATAGAAATTAACATGCCACATATTATCCCTATATTCTGACCGACCAATTAAAAAACAAATAAGCTTAGGTAGGACACACTAGCGAAGGTTTTACTCGTCTCTCCCCTCCTAGTTCTAATCCCAGATCTCCACCAGAGATCATATCCCTAAGCTCTGATACCAATTGTGACGCCCCCAAAATAGGTCCACACAACCCATTCTGAGTCGTCAAATACATAGTACAGAAACTAAATACAAACTTTATTAATCCAACTGTCGTGTAAAATACAACAACACATATGCTGTGAGTTTAAATACAAATATTATCTTCTAGATAATATCCAAACTCAAATAAAATCTTCATTACAGTTATTGATACACTATTTAATAAAATAGTGAGGACTGTTATAACAACTGTCTTGAACAATCACTCCACACCCCGACTAGTCCCGGCTATATTCTTGCCTCCTGAGAAGAAAAATGGAACAAAAAAGAAAAGGATGAGCTCAACTAGGCCAGTAAAGAATATTATGACTAAGATAATGCAGAATAAATTATCCTTAGTCCTCAATAGGGAAAAATCTGATAGAATACAATAGACAACATATTTTAGACAACAACTGCAGCTGAAATAATAAACCATTAGAAGAGTCAAGTAGACCATGATGTCTACTATCTTCTATGATTTAAAAGTTCATCATCAATATTTTATCCTTGTAACATCAATCAATATTTATTTCCAATCAACGAATTATCTATGCACTACGGGCCAAAGATAATCATTTGTATCACCGGTAGTCATGATCATGCCAACCATATGTCCATCTTTGCACTACGGGCCAAAGATATTAATCAACAATTCATCTTTGCACTATGGGCCAAATATATTCATCAATCAACAGTTCATCTTTGCACTACGGGCCAAGATAACTTTCAACATAATTTAAGTCTGAGAATTATGATAATGATAATAAGAATGAATCAAGTGAGACCATAACATGGATTCAATTTCAAGAATAAGGGTCATAACAGATAACTTAGAAAAAGAAAAAAAAAACTAAAAAATTTATGAACATTACCCGTGAATAATATTATATGAATAGTACCATATGTATGAACAGTGCCCATGAACAGTACCCAGACATGAAAAGTTCCATATTTAATAAGAAAGTTCAGACCAATATTTCAGTGAAATGATATTAGATGAAGCAAAATTTCTAATCATTTTAGGAATTATAGAAGCAATACTTACCATAGTAAGTTTAAATTTAGGAATACGTGATGAAATAATATCGCTTACGTAATATTGAGTATGAAAGAAAATGATATTCCTTACGAATATGGAATGAATTAATATCATTTATGAGTATTGAAAGAAAATAACCTCCTTTACGGAGAAAAAATACTATCCTTTACCATAGTAGAAACTGGATTTGACTAGAAAATCGAATATTATTCTGAGAAAATCTTGCACAAAAATCTACACTCAAAGTATCCTTATACTCACAAGAAATATGCTCGATATTATAGAGAGAAATTTTTTTTATTCTGGTGTGAGTTTCATTGTTTAACTAAGCAGCCTATTTATAGGAAAGTGGTAGCACACCACCTCTGACCAATTTCACCTACGGGTGAATTAGCAGCACACCCATTTTGAAACCAAGTTTTTCTAAGCCAATTTGCTTACTCCACCATTTAACACATGTTTTTGAAAATAAAACAATTCAAATTCAATTTGAAAACTAATTCAAATTCAATTTGATCATCTTTACTCCATTTAATTCACATGCCCAAAAATATAATAATATTACCATTTAAATTATAAAAATTATATTATTATATTATCACATTATACTATTATAATGTAATATTATAATAATATATTAATATATTATCGGAGAAGATAATTATGCTTTTATAAAAAAAATAACAACTTTCGACAATTATCGCATTCTAAAATTCCTCCATATATATCAAAATTTAAAGAAATCCTTACTTACTATATTCATCAATTATTTACAATTCTTCAATAATTATTACGAAATAATATTATAGATTCACAATACTGATAACCAGATAGTTCCCAGGAAAGATGGGGCATTTCGATAAGAATTTTTCCTTATTGGCGCGCAATTATATGACCTAACCCCTTTCGTCGATAGCATTTTCTAGACATTATCAACAATGTTATCTAATAATATCATCTCAATAATATGAGTTACTGTGTCATAACAATTATTGAATCAATAATGTAAAATACTATTCAATTATCACTGTAGCAATTATTGCACCAAAAATATGAAAGACAACAACTTTACGGTATCAATTATTGAGTGACTTCTTACGTAGGAATCAATAATCAGAAATATTGTGCAATACCATGTACCACTGTGTAACCACGCGTATTACTGTACTTTTATCACTGAGTATTTCAATAGTTTTAACGGTAAAAGTTTTACCGTTATTTTTATAAAAAAGTTATTTCTGTCACTTTCTATATCTGACAGTTATTCCGTTATGTGGTCCACCAATGATTGCACCGTCGTACGGATATTCCCGACAAAAAGAATATCTCCCAACTAAAATGAATATTCTCCGGCAAAACAAATATTTTATGCCACTTGCTTACTTTGTAAAATTTACACATTTCACTCACAACTAAAATATTATATCAAATTAACACCTTATTATTCAAAAATAATATTTAGAAAAATTAAATCTTTATTCATAAAAAGTTGGGGTCTTACAACCTCCCCTTCTTATGAAATTTTATCCTCGAAATTGATGTACGTACCTGGTATGTCGAACAAGTAAGGATACCTTATTTTTATTTCCGATTCTAACTCCCAAGTCATTTTCTCAATGTCATGGTTTCTCCATAAAATTTTGACTTGAGGTATAACTTTTGAGCGTAAAATATATTCCTTCTTTTCTAAGATTTTAACAAGTACCTCTTCATACGTTAAATCTTCTGCTATCTCGACTGGTTCTAACTCAATAATGTGGTTCGGGACTTTCACATATTTACGTAGCATGGATATGTGGAAAACTTTATGAACACGAGACATACTTGACGGTAAAGCGAGTCTATAGGCCACAGTTCCTACTCGGTCGAGGATTTCAAATGGACCAATGAATCGAGAGTTAAACTTTCCTCTCTTTTCGAATCTCGTAACTCCTTTTCATAGAGTAACACGTTACAATACATGATCTCCAACATTGAATTCTATGTCCCTTCGATGAAGATCAACATAACTCTTTTGTCGATTTTGTGAGGTTTGTATACGTTGCCAGATCATTTGAATCGTTTCCGTAGTCATGTGTACTAATTCTGATCCCAACAACGTTGCTTTAGCCACATCGTCCCATCATACTAGAGAACGACACTTTCATCCATACAACGCCTCGAATGGAGCCATGCCTATACTTGCTTGATAACTGTTGTCGTAGGAGAATTCCACCAATGACAAGTACATGTCCAACTTCCTTTGAAGTCTAGAACGCAGAGTCTCAATAGATCTTCAAGAGTTTGAATAGTCCTTTCTGATTTCTCGTCCGTTTGAGGATTATATGCAGAACTGAATCGTAAATTAGTGCCCATAGCTTTCTGCAAACTGACCCAAAATCGTGACGTGAATCTTGGGTCTCAATCAGAAACTATGGATACTGGCATACCATGCAATCTCACAATCTCATTTAGGTACAAACGAGCAAGACGTTTGAATAAGTTTCTCGTATAGCCAAGAAATGAGCAGACTTGGTTAATCTATCGACAATTACCTAAATTACATCTATGCGTTGAGAAACCTTGGGAAGACCGGTAACGAAATCCATATTGATGTGCTCCCACTTCCATTCTAGAATTTCAAGCGGTTGCAATGGACCTTTTGGTACTTGATGCTCTGCCTTGACACGTTGACAGGTTAAACACCTTGAGATAAACTCTGCAATCTCTCTCTTCATATTGCTCCACCAAAATGTATGTCGAAGATCATGATACATTTTAGTACTTCCAAGATGGATTCCAAATGGGGTGTTGTGTGCCTTCATCATGATTTTATACTTCAAATCAGAGTCGTTAGGAACACAAAGTCTGGAGTTGACTCAAAGTATTCCTTCTTCGTCGATTCTTCCTTCTGGAATTGCACCTTCTTGTACTTTCTTCTTCATACTCATCAGCTCTAGGTCTGTAGCTTGAGCAGCTTTAACTTTATCATTTAAAGTCAGTTCTACTCGTATATTTGCCATCATCACGTGGGTGAAAGTCATAAAAATGGGCTTTTATGTAGAAAATATCGCACTTGTACCCGCATATGATCTTCTACTCAACACGTCAGCTACTACATTCACTTTTCTAGGATGGTATAGAATGGTATGTCCGTAATCTTTCAACAGCTTTAGCCAATGTCGTTGCCGCATGTTGAGTTCCTTTTGGGTGAAGAAATATTTAAGGCTTTTATGATCTGTATAGATCTCCACTTTCTCCCCATACAGGTAGTGCCTCCAGATCTTTAACACAAAAATGACTGATGCCAACTCTAGATCATGAGTAAGATAATTCCTCTCATATTCTTTGAGTTGTCATGAGGCATAGGCAATGAATTTCCTATATTGCATGAGAATACATCCTAAACCATTGCCTGAAGCATCCCTGTAGATGACAAATCCCTCTGAACCTGATGGTATTATCAGAACAGGTGCCGAAATGAGTCTCCTCTTGAGTTCTTGAAATCTCTTCTCACATTCCTCGCTCCATTTGAATTTTGTATCTTTTCGAGTCAGTTAAGTTAATAGAGTAGCGATTCGAGAAAATCTTTCCACGAATCTCCGATAATAACCAGCTAAGCCCAAAATGCTACGTATTTTGATTATTCACTTAGGTTGCTCCCAACTTTGTAGTACTTCAATCTTTACTGGGTCAACTGATATTTCATACTTCGATACCACATGCCTAAAGAATGCTACTTTCTCAAGCCAGAACTTGTATTTCTTCAACTTGGCATATAGCTTATTTTCACGAAGCTTTTGGAGTATCAGCCTCAAGTGTTACTCATGATCTTGACAAATTTTGGGATAGATGAGAATGTCATCAATAAATATAACCACAAAATGAACCAAATATTCCTTGAATACTCGGTTTATCATATCCATGAAGGCCGCAAGAGTATTAGTCAATCCAAAAGACATGACTAGGAATTTATAATGCTCGTACCGAGTCCTGAAAGCAGTCTTTGGAATGTCATCAGTTTAAATATTTAGCTAATGATATCCAGAATGAAGATCGATCTTTGAGAAGAATTTAGCACCTTACAACTGGTCAAATAGGTCATCAATGCGAGGTAATGGGTACCTATTTTTTATAGTTACATGGTTCAAGTTCCGATAGTCAATGTAAAGTCGCATACTCCTAACTTTCTTCTTTACGAATTAAACAGGAGCATCCCAAGGAGATATACTAGGGCGAATGAAACCAATGACTAATAACTCCTGTAGTTGGATTTTTAACTCCTGAAGTTCAATAGGAGTCATTCGATATGGAGTTTTAGAAATAGGTTTTGTACCGGGTTCAAGGTCAATACAAAAATCGATATCACGCTCTGGGGGTAGGCCAGGAAGTTCTTTAGGAAATACGTCAGAAAATATATTAACAACATAAATATTATTCAAATCTGATGTATTTTTGTTTAAATCTATGACATGGGCTAAGAAAGCTTGACATCCGTTTTTCAATAAATAAATGGCTTTGTGGCTTGATATGACAGTTATTGACTTTAGTGGTTTGGTTACTTGAATTCGTATAAAAGGTTGGTTAGGAATATGAAAACTAACGACCTTATGAAAATAATCAATTTTAGCATGATGAGTAGTTAACAAATCAATCTCTAAAATCACATCAAATGCAAGTATTTTTAAAGAGATGAGATCAACAGGTAATGTGATGGTACCAACTTGAATCAAGCAGGATTTATAAACAGTGGATATAATGAAAGTTTCTCCTAACGGAGTTTCAACCGATAAGTCAAAGTCTAATTTCTCAGGGGTCAAGTTCAAACGTTGAACACAAGTAAGAGAAATAAAAGAATGGGTAGAACCGGTATCTAATAAGGTATAGATCTCATAAGAGTTTATATTTAGCTTACCCGTGATAACTTCGTTCGATTCCTCAAGTTTTGGTAAGTTACGAAAAGCGCTCTCACTTGAACCACCGATTTTGAATTGTCTGGGACAGCATTTGGTGTTATCATTACTGCTAGAATTAATTTTTGCTATAGGGCATATTCCACCCTCAACTACTTCTTCGTACTCTTGTTCCATGATCTGAATCATTAATCTTTAATCTATATCGAATTGGGGTTGACCGCAATGTACAGGGTGATTCAAAACTCGATGTTGGGATCTCCCAATTGCCGTCCAAAAAGAGAAATACATATCATCTATTTTAGCTTTCTTGGATCGGACTTCTCTTTTTACAATATCAACGCGTCATGCGGTTGTTACCCATGCATCCTTCATTCTCACTCGTTCAGTTGTTTCTTCTTTCAGCTGATCCTTGACATTTGAATTCTCAGATTCCAGCTTTATTATCTTATACTCTGCCAAAGAGTTCTTCTGTTCAAGCATCACATATCGAGTAACACAAGCTTGAATTGTTATATCTTTTTGCTCCACGACCGCCTGCTGTTCTTCGGCCTTCTCTTCTAACTCATGAATATGATTTTGCAGTTCTACATTTCAATCGTAAAGTTCTCCTAATAAATCCTCCTCAAGTTCCTCTTCTTCCTCACTCTCAGCTGCTACCTTTGCGACTAGCTCGGGTGCAACTATTATTTCTTCACTCACCACGTGGATATCTCTAATTTCTTCTTCGCCTGACATCCTACAATCAAGTTTAATAACTTAAGTAGTACTCCCCAATAAAATTTTTGTTATAACAAAATATTAAACTCCAATATTTATTCTTTAAATGAATCTCCTCGATTCATCACTTAAAACTCTATATGAGTTCATCTCTTGATTTTCAGATGCCATTCTCCAATACTGCCACAAAACAAGGGTTAATTAAAGAAATTAACATGCCACATATTATACCTATATTCCGACCGACCAATTAAATAACAAATATGTTTAGGTAGGACACACTAGCGAAGGTTTTACTCGTCTCTCCCCTTCTAGTTCTAATCCCATATCTCCACTAGAGATCATATCCCTAAGCTCTGATACCAATTGTGACGCCCCCAAAATAGGTCCACACAACCCATTCTGAGTCGTCAAATACATGGTATAGAAACTAAATACAAACTTCATTAATTCATCTGTCGTGCAAAATACGACAACACATATGTTGTGAGTTTAAATACATATATTATCTTCGAGAAAATATCCAAACTCAAATAAAGTCCTCAATACAATTATTGATACACTATTTTACAAAATAGTGATGACTGCTATAACAACTGTCTTGAACCATCACTCCACACTCCGACTAGTCCCGGCTATATTCTCGCCTCCTGAGAAGAAAAATGGAACAAAAAGGAAAAGGATGAGCTCAACTAGCCCAGTAAAGAATATTATGACTAAGATAATGTAGAATAAATTATCCTTAGTCCTCAACAAGAAAAAATATGATAGAATATAATAGACAACAAGTTTTATATCAACAACTGCAGTGGAAACAACAAACCATTAATAGAGTCAAGTAGAGCATGATGTCTACTATCTTCCATGATTTAAAAGTCCATCATCAATATTTTATCCCTGTAACATCAATCAATATTTATTTCAAATCAACGAATTATCTATGCACTATGGGCCAACGATAATCGTTTGTATCACCGGTGGTCATTATCATGCCAAACATATGTCCATCTTTGCACTACGTGCCAAAGATATCAATTAACAGTTCATCTTTGCACTACGGGCCAAAGATATTTGTCAATCAACAGTTCATCTTTGCACTACGGGCCAAAGATAACTTTCAACATAATTTAAGTTTGAGAATAATGATAATGATAATAAGAATGAATCAAGTGAGACCATAACATGGATTCAATTTCAAAAATAAGGGTCACAACAGATAACTTGGAAAAAGAAAAATAAACTTTGTGAACAGTACCCGTGAATAATACCGTATAAATAATACCGTATGTATGAATAGTGCCCATGAACAGTACCCAGACATAAAAAGTTTCATATTTAATAAGAAAGTTTAGACCAATATTCCAGTGAAATGATATTAGATGAAGCGAAATTTCTAATCATTTTAGGAATTATAGAAGTAATACTTACCATAGTAAGTTTAAATTTAGGAATACGGGATGAAATATTATTGCTTACATTGTGACGCCCCCAAATTCAGGTTCTTAAAACCCAAACTTGGTACTTCACGATATCATTTCTTTGAGCAGAATAATAATAATAATATAAATATCAAACTTAATATACATTATCAGAGTTGTCTAATCCCATGTTCAAAACCTTTAAACATTCATTTCATGATAATTAATAAATATCATTGTCTTAATAAAGTCTAACTATTACATAAGATACTATAAAGTTTGTTATGTCAGCTTTCCTTTTCCTTTGTTCTTGGCAGAACCATCAGATTGATCATGCTTAGCTGAAAACATTTAAATTTAAAGCAAGAATGAGCATTCGATTGCCCAACAAGTAATAATAGATAATAAACTTTAGCTAAAAGAAGTAAATATTTTCTTTGAACAACACTTTTACAACGAAACAACAGTTATGAAGTAAGCTGAAACAATACTACACAACATATCAATTCTGTTTCAAAATTTGAAACTACGTACTGACTATAAATGGAGAGCAGTCGACAAACTATGAACTTTGTTTTCAATTTTTTGAAAAGGTATACAGAACTTCATCTGCAAACCGTCATAACTTACGGGCACGGAGGGTGATCAGCCCGTTTTACCATGTATTGATCAATACTACGTGTTCTAACGATATTTTCGTCCAGCATATCCGCCTTGGGTGCATAAAAGTTTCTTATGTTCGGGTTGTGCATACTTAGTCTGGAATCCGAACCAAAATAATTCGGTTGGATAACAATAAAGTTTTATCATGTTCAACACTATTTTTAAATATGTGTCTAGCCGAGTCAAATAGCTTAGACGACTTCTAATTAATGTATACACACCGAAAACCAATAGGTATGTATCAACATATGATTAAATACAACAATTATCCAAGTGAGGACACTTGCATAACCAATCTTAGAAATTAACGAATAGAATATATATCTGGATTATACATTAATGTTACACTGGTAATCAATGAACGGATAGAATTCAAGAACTTGTATGAATACAAAGGGTTAGATACATAATCAATAAAAGTAGAGTAAATAAACTGGCACAATGATAATAAAGTTCTGAAACTGACTTACACATATCCATTGCATAAAGTAAATGCTAATGGGTAAATATACTTGTCTGATCTGCTGCTTACACAACTTAGTTTTATCTTTTATACAGAGACCTATCATTAATAAGATCATTCTTTCGATTAGAATAGTATATCATAACACATAGTACTGTTATTTGCAGTCAACACATAACTTAAACATATTGTCACACTTATATCTGTCATAAGAACATAAATAATCACCTATCTAGTCAAACTATCTAAGTCCGGTTTAATTTCTGAAATATTTCGGTTTATCGACGACTTTATCAGGTAATTATCGAGTATAAAACTCTATTCTGTAGTTCAATATTCCTTTTGATAATTTAAATATCAGTCATATTATTTTTTAGTGGCTTATAATAATTTTTAAATAATTATTATAATTTATCATGATTTTTCAAACACTGGAATCACTTTAAAATGATTTAAATACTAAATAATTTTATTATCATTAATATTTAAATAATATTAAAAATATTAATGAAACCATTGCCAAAATATTAAAGTTATTTATAATAACTCAAAATATTTTTAAATTATTAATATTACCCCTAAATGATTTTTAAAATATTTAAAATCATTTTTAAATAATTACTATTAATATTTAAATACTAATGTAATATTCACCAAGATATTAAAAGTCACTTATTATTACTTAAAATATTTTTAAATTATTTATATCCTTTTTAAATAATTTTTAAATCAATAAAACTATTTTTAAACTATTTATTTAATATAATTATTAAATAAATTTAATATCATTAATATTAAATTATTACTGTAATTTACCTTAAAATATTAAAAGTCACATTTTATAACTTAAAATATTTTAAAACTCTTTAGTTTCATTTAAAATAATTTTTATAATATTAAAATCATTTTTAACTAATTTTATTTAATATAATTAATAAATAAATCTATTATCATTAATATTAAATAATTAATGAAATTTATCTTAAAATATTAAAAGTTATGTTTTATAACTTAAAATATTTTTAAATACCTTATTATCATTTAAAATAATTTTTGTAATATAAAAATCATTTTCAACTAATTTATTTAATACATTTATTTAATAAATTTAATATCATTAATATTCAAATAATTAATAATATTAATGAAAAATATGTCAAATTATTAAAAGTTAATCTTTATAACTTAAAATAATTTTTAAAACTAATTTTGGAATTTTTAATAGTTAATTTCTATTTTTAAATAATTTTTAAAAATTAAATTAATTAAATTTAATAAAACTGTCGTTGTAGCCTTTCGCGATAGAAAGTGTCGCCAAAGGTGTTCTTGAGCCTCAAGAACACCCATAAGCAGTTTCGAGATGCCTACTTTGACCAACAATAATGTTCAGATCTTGATGTTTTTGGGCAAGCTATGATATTGATCTTGTAGTACTAGTGTAATATTAAATGATCCAACAACAAACAATGTCATACTGCATCACAGTAAGGAGATCTATGCCTTCAAAGTGACTGTCAGAGTTGTTCTTCATTTTCTGGGTTACCCAGAAAATAAGAATAGTTCGTCTGGCCACTTTTGGGCTTCCACAACTTGCAATCCATGTATAGTTTTGGTGATTTAAGGGTTCCAGATTGTAGTCAACATGTAAAGGAACATATCTATCACACTAAATCAACCTAACAACAACACAATCACTAGATCTGGTCCGGTCAAACCATGTCAGAAGTCACGATCTTAAGTTTTCTGGGTTACCCAGAAAACGTATTTCGTGAACATCTTGTCTGGTTTGACCGTCCAATACGTTAAACCTGTTTGATGTTTAGGCGATCTAAAAGCATAAGTATGTAGTCCATATAACATATTACAACTTAGATACAAAAACAAGAACAAATCATCAAACATAAGCAAGATCTGTGGCCATGAACATGATGTTAAACGGTTCTGGGCAAGTTCTGGGTTGCCCAAAAAATCGAAAGTCATGGTCGGTCAATGGACTTTGACCTTCCATAACTTTCAATCTGTACATGATCTAGGCTTGATTTCAGTTTCAGATCAAAGTCTACATGACATACTACAACTACTAACTTTTAAAACACCAAAATCATTAACGATCACTGTGACGTCCCCAAAACAGGTATACATCATCCATCTTGAGTCGCCAAATACATGGTACAAAATTCAAATACAACTTAGTAATATAACTGTCGTGTAACATACGACAAAACATTAACTGAGAGTTTTAATATGAATATTGTCTTCTAGATAGTATTCAAACTCAAATGGAATCCTCAATACATTTATTATCACACTATTTCATAAAATAGTGAGGACTATTAATGCTATCATCTGGACCGTCACTCCGTTCCCCGACTAGTCCCGACTACGTTCTCATTTCCTGAAGAGAACAATGAAAGCAAAAGGGTGAGCTCAACTAGCCCAGTAAGAAATATTATGGCTAAGATAATGCAGAATAATTTATCGTTAGCCTTCAACAGTGTTAAACTGATAAAATATAACAAACATCAAGTTTAACTACAGCGGAACAAGCAATCCATTAGAAGAGTCAAGTAGACAATAAAATCTACTATCTTCTATGATTTAAAAGGTTTTTCATCACTTTTATCACAGAAATAATCCACATCATCCCTGCACTACGGCCAAGGATATTCATTAGTATCACGACCACAAATTATCCATGCACTACGGGCCAAGGATAGTCGTGTATACATCAATGGTCATGATCATGCCAACAACTGTCCACCAATGCACTACGGGCCAATGAGGACTTCTACCATATCATTTGTAACATTACGGTCATGATTATACCGAATAATCCCTAATCATAATCATACCAAGTCCAGCTATGCACTACAGGCCACAGATGACTTTCAACAGAATATAAACACGAGGATGATGACAATGATATAAGAATTCAATAAAACAAATTCAAGGATAAATTTTTAAAGATTTATAATTTAATTTATCCAGAAATCAATAACGTCCAAATTGTTAATATGATACTGCTTTGTGGAGTAAAATTCAAGAATAATATTGTATCAGAAATAATTTGGGCCGAAAACGAATCAATTTTTATCACGAATAGTACCCTGGGTGAATAGTACTCGAGTGAATAGTACCCCGTAAATAGTACTTTGGAAATAGTAATCTCGTGAATAGTACTCCGGTATGAAAAAGTTAAAACTTATCAAGAATGCTCAGAATAATATTTTTATGAAAAGATACTGGATGAAGCGCAAATATTAAGGATATTCTACTAATTTCATAGAGTATAGAAGACAAAATTTTAACAAAACAAGTATAGAATTCGAAATCTGAAAAGAAATAATATTACTTACATACTACAGCGTATGGAAGAAAATATTATTTTAAGCGAATATTAAACAAAAATAACATCACTTACCATGAAAAGAAGAGTATTTTAACTAGTATAGCGGGGATATTCTTGAAGAAAACTTTCATTATTTTCTACGCTCAAAGCTTTCTAAAACTCAAAAGAAATACGCTCAAGATTATAGAAGAAGAATTCTCTAATTCTGGTGAGATTTTCAATTCTAACTTAAGCGCCTATTTATAGAAAAATGTTAGAACGTCAAAGGAGACTAAATAATAAAATAATATTATTTCAAAATTTTCTTCCTATGCATGCCAAGACTAGTTTAGCCCTCCACCTTTGAATTTTAATTCCAACACATATTTTTAACAAAAAATAAAAGTGGGTCCCACCTATAATTTTAATCAAAATATTTAACTTTCGAAACTTCAATAATTCATAATATATAGTCCTTTTATAAAAAAATATATGAATTTAATGTACATTCCACACGAAATCGAATTCTCTATAATTTTGTAGCTTTAATTTTTTCCAAATTTTAGACAGAAAAAATCCGAAATCCACAAACGGATGATTTTTAATACATCATAAAATTCATAACAAATCATATGTTAATTTTTAACGGTTCAAAATTTGTGGACATATACTCAACTTATATATGTATAACATATCCAAAAATCACAACGATCCAACGGTCAGATCAAAATTATAACTCACGCAATAGAACTTTAAGAACACTGATTTGATTTTTAATACCTTCATTTCTACAAAAATACTGATAAAACACCTCAACATTAATTCCTTCATTTATAACCACATAAAATAAATATTTTTCTATCCATCATTTATGTCCACATAAAAATTTATATTTCCTTATCATATAAATCAATAATTAATTATTTACAAATAATATTACAGAATCACAATTATGACAATCAGGCCATTTCTAAGAAAGAGGGGGCTTTTCAAAAAGAATTTCTCCTTACTAGCGCACAATTAGGTAACCAAACCTCTCCTTGACAGAACTTTCTAGACATTGTCAATAATGCTATCTAATAATATTATTCAAATAATATGAATTATTGATCTGATAATGGGAAATACTGTGCAGTGTCAATTATTGAAACAACAATAATATTAAACATCAACGCAACAATTATTAAACCAATAAAATAAAATATTGAACAGTAATTACTGTAACAATTATTGAGTAGTGCCTTCTTATGTAAGAATCAATAATTCAAAAATACTGTGCAATACTATGTGTTACTGTGCAACGCGTATTACTATATTTTAATCACCGGATATTCTAACAATTAACGGTAAAATTTTCGCCGTTATCTTATAAAAAAGATATTTTTGTCATTTTCTCAACCCGACAATGATTCCGTTGTGGGATCCACCAATGATTGTGCCGTCGTACGAATATTTCCTGTTAAAACGAATATTCTCCGACCAATCGAATATTATATAACAACTTGCGTATTTTGCAAATTTTATAAATATTACCCACAACTATAACATTATATCAAATTCACTCCATAATATTCAAAAATGATATTTATAGAAAATTCATCTTTATTCATAAAAGTTATGGTCTTACAATCATCGATCTATGAGGCCTGACATTTGACTGTCAGACACATTTTAAAGTTTTTCTAGATTTTTGAAATCTTTAATTTCGTGCTTCTAGATGTTATAGATCTATCATATACCAACCCAGATCACTTATGTACACCCCATACAACATAGTTAAGCATTCAAATACCAAATCCAATATAGCATAGAACATCAAAATTTTAGTTTAGGTTTATACCTTTCTTTGATCTAACTGGAATCTAGCCTTGCTAATCTGTTTGTGTAGGTGGTGGGGACTTATTTTGGGACTGGTCCAACAATAAAATTCGTGGTCTTAGAGAGAGAGAGAGAGAGAGGGAGAGAGGCTTTATTGAGTGTTTGGTCACGAATGAGGCATGAATATGAATTTTTTCTCTATTGATCTATATATATCACTTAATGCAATGAAGTTGGCTGATATAATTGGGTTGATATGTATTGATTTTCAACACATGTGCAATCTTAGTTGGCTACCTACTACAAATATGGCAAGATTTATAGGTTACTTACTAAATAATGCAAAAAGGGTAGTTTGGACATTTACCTTATAATTTTAATGGCTTTCTAGTTGAAACAACCCGGGTCAAATTTCGAGTCCGGAAAAAATCTTGGGTCAAATCCCAAGTCCGAATTGAATCAAATCCATCAAAATAAGGCCTCAAACTACTGGCCCAATAGTATCTTCTTGGGTCATCTTAGCCCACCACAGGCCCCAAAAGGTCATGACTTGAAGGTACTATTAGTAGTAACTTATTTCCTTATATACAGATAAATTTTTCTCCTATCTTTCGATGTGGGACTGGGGCGTTAAAAACTCCCCACTTAAATTTTTTACGTTCCCGTCAGAACTGATCACACACATGGCCCAAAGATCTTTGCCTCTCTAGCCATTATAGGATAATACCGACTGGTTTTGTGTTCCCACCTCCGGACCTCCATCTCTCAATTGTGGGACAATACCACCAGCCTTCGTGTCCCCACCTCCGGCAACCCGATCCGATGACCCGACCTGAGCTTTCGAGAGTTGGCTCTGATACCATATGAAATAACCTGATTCAAATTCCGAGTTCGAAATAAATCTCGGGTCAAATTCCAAGTCAAAATCGAATCAAATCCATCAAAATAAGGCCTCAAACCACTAGCCTAATAGAATCTTCTTGGGTCATCTTAGCCCACCACAGGCTCCCAAAAGGTCATGACTTGAAGGTACTATTGGTAGTAACTTATTTCCTTATATATACAGATAAATTTTTTCCCTATCTTTTGATGTGGGACTGGGGCGTTACACTAGTCACTTGCCCTAACCCTTAGTGTTTAACCCTAAGGTTTTATAATTTGGGTTTCTAGGATTTCTAATTATAGCAAAAAATAAAAATTAACCTTTCTAAAAATGGAAATTAGGGTATCCTAATTACTTAGAACTTAAAATTTAAGTTTAAGATCTACTAATTAGCATTAAGGTTTATAACTTAGCAATTAGGGTTTCTAATTACTAATTAGGGTTTCCATAATTACCATTAAAATCTGCAACACTTGCTATAAATCATAAAAAAACCATTGCTTAACAAATCTTAATGTCCTATTTAAGTTTTAAATTAGGGTTTATAACCCTAAGGTTTAATCATGCTACAATATAATTGATCAACCATTATCAATATACACATACAGTACATAATTAGAGCACTGAAATATAATTAATATTATATTATTATTCTCATTCCTTATTCAAAATCCGAAATTAGGGTTTTGAATCCTTATCCGGCTTAACTTTCATTCTTAGTCAACTTAAAAATTTAAATTGACAATCCTATTAAATCTATATCACATATATTTCAAAATATTTTTAATGATACCAATATTCTTAAAATAAAATAATAATAATAAATAAATAAATAATTTATTCGTAAAAATATTCGAAAATTTCCGGATCTTTACATATTCCCCTCCTTATAAAGATTCCGTCCTCGGAATCACCATTACCTTACACTTATTATTAATGTTTTATCCTTAGATTTTTATTTTCTAAAAAATTTAGTTACTATATTCTCCCCTCCTTATAAGATTCGTGTTACGAATTCAAAACTCAAATTCCTCCTTTGAAAAATCTTTTTATTATTGAATTATTATACTGTGTTTCATATGCCTAAATTTAAAGGTTCCTAACGTAAACGTACTTATATTAACAACTTGCGATAAAGAAAATGGGTTAAATACGAATCAGGCATATATATGAAGATTATTGATCGGGTTCATATCTGGAACTCCGTCAGCGGCTGCTACAATATCCTAAACGGTCATATTGAAGACTCTGGCGGTTGATTTTGTTGGTTTGTTTGTTGAAGTTGGTCCTGATATAGCTAATGTCCCGCTGCTTTTTCCCGTATTCACGCTTCCCCCATCCATTCTCCTTTTTGGACAATCCATCACCTTATGCTTCATCGATTCACACATGAAACACCCACTATTCACACTTGGATTAGGGCAGTTAGGAGAGATATATCCCTCCTGCCCATACTTATAGCACACAAACTTTCCTTTGAGACACTCACCTAAGTGATTATTCCCACAATTCCCATACTGCACCACCTGCTTCTTTACACCTTTTTGCTTAACCTTGATATTCCCGAAATTATCCCCTATTCTTTTCCCATTCCTACTCCCACTACTTGCTTCTACCTTTACTGCTCCCTCAACCTTACCCTTGTTCTTTTTCTCCTTATTGTAGAGGCTTATGGTCTCACTCCCCTCTTCAGCTATGATAGCCTTTTCCAAGAGTGATACAAAAGTATTAATCTACAACACCGCCACCCTATTGTAGAGCCAGCGTTTTAATCCCAACTCAAACCTCATTGCCTTTTTCGGCTCTGTGTCCACTTGGTGTAAAGAAAACCTAGCTAATTCATTAAACTTTGCGGCATATTCAAAAACTGTCATATTGTCCTGCTTTAATTCAAAAAACTTCACCTCCATCCTAGCATAGATATTGGACGAGAAATAGTTCTCAAAGAATAATGTCTTAAATCTAGTCCAAGTAACCACTCCTTCTCCAGCCCTAGCTTGACTTGCCTCCCACCAAAAAATTCGCCTCCCCTTTCATCATATAGGTGGCAAAAGCTGTCTTTTGTTCCTCTGCTACCCTAGCTATCACGAACGATTTTTCTATCTCCTTTACCCAAGTTTGGGCTTCTACAGGGTTAGTTGTCCCTCTAAATTCTGGCGACCCGACTGCTTTGAAGTCTTTAAATTAGCCAATCGATTGTCTGACTAATTCCCTGTGGCTGGCATTCCAGTCCGCATAGCTTGAGCTACCATGTTCGCAAAGTTCTGCATTGGGTCTGGTTGTTCTCCAGCATTGCTGATAGATTCTTCTGCCCTTTAGTTTCGATTTCGTCTTCTTGGTGGCATTATCTAATAAAATCATAAATTATTCTTTATTCAATGTCTTATCATATAAGTTCAACATATCACGCGTAATTTCAAACTCAAATAATCATGTACTAAAAATATCATTCATTCAATTAATTCATAGCATTTTACATCACATACCTTATATCGCTATTTAAACATTCGCTATCCCTTTATGACCACAAAAGTCGGGAATCGCTATTACACAGACATACTTATCACATATATAACATCGAACACACATATTTAAATAGTACTTATACTATTTATTCACTACAACTTTTTCTTGATCTAGGACAACCTTTCGCCTGATGACCTTCCACCCCACAAATAAAACACACACCTTGCTTCGAACTAGGACAATGAGGAGAAATATATCCCTTATGTCCGCAATTGTAGCATACATTTTTCCCTTTTCTGCATAAGCCTTCATGTTTCTTGTTACAGTTTGTACACTTTTCTATTTTTGTTAGAGTTCCCTTGGTTACTATCAGAATTTCCTATATCGTGGTCTTTCATCTTTCTTTTCCCTTTCTTGCTCGGAGCTGCACACGATTTGTTACTTTTGGCTCCCATTTGATCAATATGGATTTTAAGGTTATCATGTTCTTCCATTATTTCTATTAACGCTTTCCACAATTGACTATTTAATAGCTTTTCTATTTCTCACAGCTTTTCTACAGAAGAAACCTTGTTCCTCAGATTCTACACTTCCATTGAGGCCTGGTAAGCTCTAACTTTAGTGTCCGAATTACTATTTACCAGTACTATCATTTCTGGTTTCGGTACTACATTTTTCACTATAACCACCTCATCAGGATTGTTTTCGATGTGAGCCTCTATTTCAGCTATTGACTTTGATATGGGCTCGATTATGGAGATTTGTTCCTTCTTTACAGCTTGAAAGTATCCTAATCCTTTTCCACCTGACATTTACACATAAATTATTTTGATTAGTATATAATATATACACACAACAAATAATAGTTTTATACATGTTACTTTTATTTTGTTTTACGATGAATTTATTTAATTCATCTTCTTTTAAACTCTATTTGAGTTATTTGTATTTTCAACGTTTTCCTCTGTCCTAAGGTTATAGCCTAAGGTCTATCTCCACCTAAGGTTTCTAACCTAATGCTCTAATACCAACCTATGACGCCCCCAAATTTAGGTACTTAAAACCCAAACTTGGTGCTTCATGATATTATTTCTTTGAGCGAAATAATAATAATAATATAAATATCAAACTTAATATACATTAGTAGAGTTTTCTAATCCCAGGTTCACAACCTTTAAACATTCATTACATGATAATTAATAAATATCATTGTCTTAATAAAGTCTAACTATTACATAAGATACCATAAAGTTTATTATGTCAACTTTCCTTTTCCTTTGTTCTTGGCAGAACCTTCAGGTTGATCGCGCTTAGCTGAAGCAAGTAATAACAGATAATAAACTTTAGCTGAAAGAAGTAAATATTTTCTTTGAACGACACTTCAACAACGAAACAACAGTTGTGAAGTAAGCTGAAACAATACTACACAACATATCAATTCTATTTCAAATTTTGAAACTATGTACTGACTATAAATGGAGAGCAGTCGACAGACTATGCACTTTGTTTTTAATTTTTTGAAAAGGTATACAGAACTTCATCTACAAATTGTCATAACTTATGGGCACGGAGGGTGATCAGCCCGTTATACCCTGTATTGATCAATACTATGTGTTCGAACGATATTTTCGTCCAACATATCCGCTTTGGGCGCATAAAAGTTTCCCATGTTCGTGTTGTTCATACTTAGTCTAGAATCCAAACCAAAACAATTCAGTTGGATAACAATAAAGTTTTATCATGTTCAACACTATTTTTAAATCTGTGTCTAGTCGAGTCAAATAGCTTAGATGACTTTTAATTAATGTATACACATCGAAAACCAATAGGTATGTATCAACATGTAATTAAATACAACCATTATCCAAGTGAGGACACTTGCATAACCGATCTTAGAAATTAACAAACAGAATATATATTTAGATTATACATTAATGTTACACTGGTAATCAATGAACGGATAGAATTTAAGAACTTGTATGAATACAAAGGGTTAGATATATAATCAATAAAAGTAGAGTTAATAAACTAGCACAACTATAATAAAGTTCTGAAACTGGCTTACATATGTCCATTGCATAAAGTAAATGCAAAGGGTTAAAGATACTTACTTGATCTGCTGCTTACATAACTTAGTTTTATCTTTTATAGAGAGACCTATCATTAATATGATCATTCTTTTGATTAAAATAGTACTCCCTCCGTCCCAAGATAAAAGTCCTGGTAGACTTTTTACGCATATTAAGAAGAGAAATGAAATGACAAAATTGTCCATAATAATATGTCATTAATTATTTTCAATGTAGGTGTGAGAGTGTCTTTCTAGCTATTCAATTCAAAATATTCTTTCTCCATGCTTATTAAATATGAAGAGAGAATTAGAAAGAGAAAAACATGAGATATTTAATGCTACGGGCATAATAGGAAAAATATGTAAAAGTTTGGTTATTAAAGGAAAGTAGACATTTAACATGAGACTACTCAAAATAGTAATAAGAACTTTTATTATGGGACGAAGGGAGTATATCGTAACACATAGTGCTGTTATTTACAGTCAACACATAACTTAAACACATTGTCACACACTTATATCTATCATAAGAACATAAACAATCACCTATCTAGTCAAACTATCTAAGTCTGGATCGATTTCTAAAATATTTCAGTGCACCGACGGCTTTATCATGTAATTATCGAGTCTAAAACTCTATTCTGTAGTTCAATATATCTTTTGATAATTTAAATATTAGTCATATTATTTTTCAGTGGCTTATACTAATTTTTAAATAATTATTATAATTTATCATGATTTTTCAAACATTGGAATCATTTTTAAATGATTTAAATACTAAATAATTCTATTATCATTAATATTTAAATGATATTAAAAATATTAATGAAATCATTGCCAAAATATTAAAGTTATATATAATAACTCAAAATATTTTTAAATTATTAATATTTCCCCAAAATAATTTTTAAAATATTTAAAATTATTTTTAAATAATTACTATTAATATTTAAATATTAACATATTATTCACCAAATTATTAAAAGTCATTTATTATTACTTAAAATATTTTTAAATCATTTATATCCTTTTTAAATGATTTTTAAATCAATAAAATCATTTTAAAACTATTTATTTAATATAATTATTAAATAAATTTAATATCATTAATATTAAATTATTAATGAAATTTACCCTAAAATATTAAAAGTCACATTTTATAACTTAAAATATTTTTAAACTCTTTATTTTCATTTAAATTTTTTTTATAATATTAAAATCATTTTTAGCTAATTTTATTTAATATAATTATTAAATAAATCTATTGTCATTAATATTGAATAATTAATGAAATTTATCTTAAAATATTAAAAGTTATGTTTTATGACTTAAAAATATTTGTAAATATCTTATTATCATTCAAAATAATTTTTATAATATAAAAATTATTTTCAACTAATTTATTTAATACATTTATTAAATAAATTTAATATCATTAATATTCAAATAATTAATAATATTAATGAAAAATATGTCAAATTATTAAAAGTTAATCTTTATAACTTCAAATAATTTTTAAAACTAATTTTGGAATTTTTAATAATTAATTTCTATTTTTAAATAATTTTTAGAAATTAAATTAATTAAATTTAATAAAACTGTTGCTGTAGCCTTTAGCGGCAGAAAGTGTCGCCTTAGGTGTTCTTGGGCCTCAAGAACACACATAAGCAGTTTCGAGATGCCCACGTTGACCAACAATAATGTTCAGATCTTGATGTTTTTGGGCAAACTATGATATTGATCTTGTAGTACTAGTGTAATACTACATGATCCAACAACAAACAATGTCATACTACATCACACTAAGGAGATCTAAGCCTTCAAAGTAACTGTCAGAGCTGTTCTTCATTTTCTTGGTTACCTAGAAAATAAG
Source organism: Panax notoginseng (assembly GCA_016801055.1). Lineage (NCBI taxonomy): Eukaryota > Viridiplantae > Streptophyta > Magnoliopsida > Apiales > Araliaceae > Panax > Panax notoginseng. The sequence continues at coordinate 54,017,663 of CM029021.1, read as the reverse complement.
AATAGTTCGTCTGGCCACTTTTGGGCTTCCACAACTTGCAATCCATGTATAGTTTTGGTGATTTAAGGGTTCCAGATTGTAGTCAACATGTAAAGGAACATATCTATCACACTAAATCAACCTAACAACAACACAATCACTAGATATGGTCCGGTTAAACCATGTCAGAAGTCACGATCTTAAGTTTTCTGGGTAACCCAGAAAACGTATTTCGTGAACATCTTGCCTGGTTTGACCGTCCAATACGTTAAACCTGTGTAAGACCCCAACTTTTATGAAAAAAGATGAATTTTTTATAAATATTATTTTTGAATATTATGGAGTGAATTTGATATAATGCTATAGTTGTGGGTAATATTTATAAATTTTGTAAAGTACGCAAGTTGTTATATATATAATATTTGATTGGTCAGAGAATATTCGTTTTAACAGGGAATATTCGTACGACGACACAATCATTGGTGGACCCTACAACAAAATTATTGTCGGATTGAGAAAACGACAATAATATCTTTTTATAAAATTACGGCGAATGTTTTACCGTTAACTGTTAGAATATATGGTGGTTAAAATACAATAATACGCGTTGTTGCACAGTAGCACACAGTATTGGACAGTATTTTTGAATTATTAATTCATACATAAGAATGCACTACTCAATAATTGTTACAGTAATTACTGTTCAGTATTTTTTTTATTGGTTCAATAATTACTACGTTGATATTTTATATTATTATTGTTCAATAATTGTCATTGCACAGTATTTCTCATTATCAGATCAATAATTCATATTATTTGAATAATATTATTAGATAGTATTATTGGCAATGTCTAGAAAGTTCTGTCAAGGAGAGGTTTGGTCACCTAATTGCGCGCCAATAAGGAGAAATCCTTATCGAAAAGCCCCCTCTTTTCTGGGAACGGCCTGGTTGTCATTATTGTGATTCTGTAATATTATTTATGAATAATTAATTATTGATTTATATGATAAGGAAATATTTATTTTTTGTGGACATAAATGATGGATAGGAAAATATTTATTTTATGTGGTTATAAATGAAAGAATTAATGTTGAGGTGTTTTATCAGTATTTTGTCAGAATGGAGGTATTAAAAATCAAATTAGCGTTCTTAAAGCTCTATTGTGTGAGTTATAATTTTAATCCGACCGTTGAATCGTTGTGATTTTTGGATATGTTATACATATATAAGTTAAGTATATGTCCACAAATTTTACACCGTTAAAAATTAACGTATGATTTGTTATGAATTTTATGAGGTATTGAAAATCATCCGTTTGTGGGTTTCGGATATTTTCTGTTTAGAATTTGGAAAAACTTAAAGTTACAAAGTTGTAGGGAATTCGATTTCATGTGGAATGGACATAAAATTAGTATTTTTCTGATAAAATGGTTATTAATTATGAATTATTGAAGTTTCAGAAATTAAATATTTTTATTAAAAATGGGTGGGCCCCACTTTTGTCCTTTGTTATTCAAATGTGCTGAAAATATTTTTCAAAAGTGGAGGCTGGTCTTGGATGGCTGCGTAGGAGAAAAGAAAAAATTATAATATTATTTTATTATTTAGTCTCTTATGGCGTTCTAGTATTTTCCTATAAATAGGCGTTTAAGTTAGAATTGAAAATCACACCAGAATCAGAGAATTCTTCGTCTATAATCTTGAGCGTATTTCTTTAGAGTTTTAGAAAGCTTTGAGCGTAGAAAACAGTGAAAGTTTTCTTCAAGAATATCCCCTGCTATACCTGTTGGAATACTCTTCTTTTCAAGGTAAGGGATGCTATTTTTGTTCAATATTCGCTTGAAATAATATTTTCTTCCATACTATGTAGTATGTAAGTAATATTATTTCGTTTCAAATTTTGAATTCTATACTTGTTTGTTAAAATTTTGGCTTCTATACTCCATAAAATTAGTAGAATATCCTTGATATTTGCGCTTCATCCAGTATCTTTTCATGGAAATATTATTCTGAGTATTCTTGATAAGTTTTAACATTTTCATGCCAGAGTACTATTCACGAGGTTACTATTCCCGAAGTACTATTCACGGGATACTATTCACTTGAGTACTATTCACCCGGGTACTATTCATGATAAAAATTGATTCATTTTTGGTCCAAATTATTTTTTGTATAATATTATTCTTGAATTTTACTTCACAAAGCAGTATCATGTTGACAATTTGGATGTTATTGAATTTTGGATAAATTAAATTATAAATCTTTAAAAATTTATCCTTGAACTTGTTTTATTGAATTCTTATATCATTGTCATCATCCTCATGTTTATATTATGTTGAAAGTCATCTGTGGCCTGTAGTGCATAGATGGACTTGGTATGATTATGACTAGGGATTATTCGGTATAATCATGACCGTAATGTTACAAATGATGTGGTAAAAGTTTTCATTGGCCCGTAGTGTATTGATGGACAGTTGTTGGCATGATCATGACCATTGATGAATACACGAATATTCTTGGCCCGTAGTGCATGGATAATTTGTGGTCGTGATACTAATGAATATCCTTGGCCGTAGTACATGGATGATGTGAATTATTTATTAAGCTGAGTCTCAGCGATAAAAGTGATGAAAAACCTTTTAAATCATAGAAGATAGTAGATTTTATTCTTTACCTGACTCTTCTAATGGATTGCTTGTTCCACTACAGTTAAACTTGATGTTTGTTATATTTTATCAGTTTAATACTGTTGAAGGCTAACGATAAATTATTTTGTATTATCTTAGTCATAATATTTCTTACTGGGCTAGTTGAGCTCACCCTTTTGCTTTCATTGTTCTCTTCAGGAAATGAGAATGTAGCAGAGACTAGTCGGGGAACGGAGTAACGATCCAGATGATAGCATTAGTAGTCTTCATTATTCTATGAAATAGTGTGATAATAAATGTATTGAGGACTTATTTTGAGTTTTAATACTGTCTAGACGATAATATTTGTATTGAAACTCACAGCTCATGTTGTATATTTAAGTTTGTATTTGTTTTCTGTAACATGTTTTTGGCGACTCAGAATGGGTGATGTATACCTATTTTGGGGGCATCACAGTTGGTATCAAAGCTTAGGGATATGATCCCTGGCTGAGATGTGAGAGAAGAACTAGGAGGGGAGAGACGGGGAATTCCTTTGCTAGTATAACCTACCTAAGTTTATTTGGTATTTAATTGGTCGGTCAGAGTATAGAGATAATATGTGATATGTCAATTAGCCCTTATTTTGTGGCAGTATTTGAAAATGACATCCGAGAATGTTGAGAATAGCAATGGAGCACAAGAGACCGTTGAGTCTCCACAGATCAATAATCAGGATAATGTGCATCAGGAAGGCGGCAATCCTCATACAAACAACAACATTGACCAAATGATGAACGATGGAATTTTCAGAGGCTTTCTGCAATTCATGCAACATCAGGCAAGAGAGACTCCTGTCCGAAATGCAGGTAGAAACACTGGCAACTCTCGGACGGTCACTGCTAAACAGTTCAAGGAGCTGGGACCACCGGAGTTTTTTGGAGAGCCAAAACCACTTAAGGCGGAGACGTGGATAAAGCAGATCAACAAGATATTTGATGTCTTCGGATGCTCCGAGGAGCAAAAGGTTCCCTTTGCCACCTTCATGTTGCCGGCAGAAGCAGATTGCTGGTGGGAATCTATAAAGCGTACTCAACCTGCCGCACTGAAGATGTCTTGGGAGAAGTTCCAAGAACTATTCAACGACAAGTACTTTCCCGAAAGTATTCGTCACATGAAAAAGATAGAGTTCATCAAGTTGGAGCAGAATAATATGACCGTGTAGCAGTACGAAGCTAAGTTTGCTGAGTTGTCCCAATTTGCGTCCCACTTAGTTGATAACGAGGAGAGAATGACACGGATGTTTCTAAGAGGTTTGAAACCTGAGATATGCCAATACTTAATTTCTCATAAACTATGTTTGTATTCAGATGTTGTAAATAGGGCTCAGTTATTGGAGCGCGATAACGAATCAAACCAATCAAGAGAAAGCAGCCGATAAAATGATAATACCAGTGGTAGCAGTCATCGAAGCGGTGACAACAAACGTGGAGGGAATCAACATGCCAGAAATGGTAACCACTTCGGTGGTAATCATGGCCAAGACAATAAGAGTGGACATTTCAAGAAGAGGAGATTCAACAATGATGGAAATACGTCAGCACCATCACCCGTTGTTAAGGAAGGAGAATGACCACCTATCATATGCTTCAAATGCGGAGGGGAGGGACACATCAGTCCAAACTGCGCGATGCAGTCCAAAGCGTGTTATAATTGTGGAAGAGAAGGTCACCTAGCCCGATTTTGTCGTGCACCAAAGACAAGTCCAGCTGGGATGGAGGCACTAAAGGCCGTCGCAGAAAAGTCAAAGCCGGTAGTTCAAGGGAGAGCGTTTGCCGTGACCTCCCAGAAAGTAAGGAACCCGAACGAGGTCATCACGGGTAAGCTTATCATAAATTCTAGCGAAGTCTATATCTTATTTGATAACGATTCTACCCATTCTTTTATTTCTCCTACTTTCGCTCAACGTTTAAATTTAACTCCGGAGAAATTAAACTTTGACTTATCTGTTGAAACTCCGTTGGGAGAAATCGTCATTACATCCACTGTTTATAAGTCATGTTTGGTTCAAATTGGTACCCTCACATTACCTGTCGATCTTATTTCTTTGAAAATACTTGCATTTAACGTAATTCTAGGGATTGATTGGTTAACTACTCATCATGTAAAAATTGATTATTTTCGTAAGGTTGTTAGGTTTCATATTCCTAACCAACCTATTATGCGAATTCAAGCAACCAAACCATTAAAATCAATCACTGTCATCTCAAGCCATAAAACTATTCGTTTATTAAAAAACGGATGCCAAGCTTTCTTAGCTCATTTCACGAATTTAAACAAAAATATGTTAGTTTTGAATGATATTTCTATTGTTAATAAATTTCCTGACGTATTCCCTGAAGAACTTCCTGGCCTACCCCTAGAGCGAGAAATTAAATTTTGTATCGACCTTGAACCTGGTACAAAACCCATTTCCAAAGCCCCATATCGAATGGCTCCTATTGAATTTCAGGAGTTAAAGGTCCAACTACAGGAATTGTTAGACTTTGGTTTGATTCGTCCTAGTACGTCTCCTTGGGGTGCTCCTGTTCTATTCGTGAAGCAGAAAAATGGGGGTATGCGACTTTGTATTGATTATCGGGAGTTGAATCATGTCACCATCAAGAATAGGTACCCGTTACCACGTATTTATGACCTGTTTGACCAGTTACAAGGCGCCAAATTCTTTTCAAAGATCGATCATCGTTCCGGATATCATCAGTTAAAGGTTAGAACCGATGACGTTCCAAAGACGGCTTTCAGAACTCGGTACGGGCATTATGAATTCCTAGTAATATCTTTTGGATTGACTAATGCTCCTACTGCCTTCATGGATATGATGAACCGAGTATTCAAGGAATATTTGGATCACTTTGTGGTCGTCTTTATTGATGACATCCTCATATATTCCAAAAGTCGTGAAGATCATGAGCAACACTTGAGGCTGATACTCCAAAAACTTTGTGAAAACAAACTTTATGCCAAGTTGAAGAAATGCGAGTTCTGGCTTGAGGAAGTAGCATTCCTTAGGCACATAGTATCAAGTAATGGAATATATGTTGGCCCAACAAAGATTGAAGCTATTCAGAACGGGGAGCAACCTAAATTAGTGACCGAAGTACATAGTTTTCTCAGCTTAGCTAGTTATTATCGGAGATTCATAGAAGGGTTTTCTCGAATCGCTACTCCATTAACTCAGCTGACTTGAAATGATACAAAATTTGGTTGGAGCGTGGAATGTGAGAAGAGTTTTCAAGAACTTAAGAGGAGACTCATTTCAGCACATGTTCTGACAATACCATCTGGCTCGGAGGGATTTGTCATCTACAGTGATGCTTCGGGTAAAGGGTTAGGATGTGTTCTCGTGCAACATGGGAAAGTCATAGCCTATGCCTCTCGGTAACTCAAAGAATATGAGAGGAATTATCCTACTCATGATCTAGAGTTGGCAGCTGTTGTCTTTGCACTTAAAATTTGGAGGCATTACTTGTATGAGGGAATGTGGAGATCTTGACGGATCATAAAAGCCTCAAATATTTCTTCATCCAAAAGGAACTCAACATGCGACAACGACGTTGGCTTGAACTATTAAAAGATTATGATCATACCATTCAATACCATCCTGGTAAAGTGAACGTAGTAGCTGACGCATTGAGTAGAAGATCATATGCGGGTACAAGTGCGATATTGTCAACGCAAAGGCCCATTTTGTATAACTTGCAAAGGATGGAGATAGAGTTAAAGACTCCAGGGACCAATGTGATGATAGCGAATATACGAGTAGAACCGACTTTAATCGATAAAGTTAAAGCTGCTCAAGCTACAAACCTGGAGCTGATGCATATGAAGAAGGAATACTTCGAGTCAACTCCAGACTTCGTGTTCCTAACAACCCTGATTTAAAGTATAAAATCATGATAGAGGCACATAACACACCGTTTGCAATCCATCCTGGGAGTACCAAAATATATCATGATCTTCGACATACATTTTGGTGGAGCAATATGAAGAGAGAGATCGCGAAGTTTATCTCAAGGTGTCTAACTTGTCAACGAGTCAAGGCAGAGCATCAAGTACCAAAAGGTTCATTGTAACCACTTGAAATTCTAGAATGGAAGTGGGAGCACATTACCATGGATTTCGTTACTGGTCTTCCCAAGGTTTCTCAAGGCATAGATGCGATTTGGGTCATTGTTGATAGATTGACCAAGTCGGCTCATTTCTTACCTATACGAGAAATTTATACACTTGAACGTCTTGCTCGTATGTACATATAAATGAGATTGTTAGATTGCATGGTATGCCAGTATCCATAGTTTCTGATCGAGACCCAAGATTTACTTCAAGATTTTGGGTTAGTTTACAAAAAGCTATGTGCACGAATTTACTATTTAGTTCAGCTTATCATCCTCAAACGGACGGGTAGTCAGAGAGGACTATTCAAACTCTTGAAGATCTATTAAGACTCTGCATCCTTGGCTTCAAGGGAAGTTAGGGCACATTCTTACCATTGGTAGAGTTTTTCTATAACAACAGTTATCAAACAAGTATTGACATGACTCCATTTAAGGCGTTGTATGGGAGAAAGTGTCGTTCTCCAGTATGCTGGGATGAGGTGGGTGAAGCAACGTTGTTAGGACCAAAGTTGGTACGTATGACTACAGAAAAGATTCAAACGATCCGACAACGTATAAAAATCTCACAAGATCGACAAAAGAGTTATGCTGATCTTCATCGAAAGGACGTGGAATTCGATATTGGAGAACATGTGTTGTTACGTGTTGCTCCATGGAAAGGAGTTACGAGATTTAGAAAGAGAGGAAATCTCAATCCTCGATTCATTGGCCCATTTTTAATCCTCAAACGAGTAGGAACTGTGGCCTATAGACTCGCCTTACCGCTATGTATGTCTCGTGTTCATAACGTTTTTTACATATCTATGTTACGTAAATATGTGAAAGACCCAAGCCACATTATTGAGTTAGAACCGAACGAAATAGCGGAAGATTTAACGTATGAAGAGGTTCCTGTTAAAATCTTGGATAAGAATGAACATATTTTACGCTGCAAGGTTATACCTCAAGTCAAAGTTTTGTGGAGAAACCACGATGTTGAGAAAATGACCTGGGAGTTAGAATCTAAAATAAAATCAAGGTATCCTTACCTCTTCGACATACCAGATATGTACCCTAATTTTGAGGGCGAAATTTCATAAGAAGGGGAGGTTGTAAGATCCCAACTTTTATGAATAAAGATAAATTTTCTATAAATATCATTTTTGAATATTATGGAGTGAATTTGATATAATGTTATAGTTATGGGTAATATTTATAAATTTTGCAAAGTACGCAAGTTGTTATATAATACTCGATTGGTCGGGGAATATTCATTTTAACAGGAAATATTTGTACGACGACACAATCATTGGTGGACCACACAACGAAATTATTGTCAGATTGAAAAAATGACAAAAATATATTTTTATAAAATAATGGCGAAGGTTTTACCGTTAACTGTTAGAATACCTGGTGGTTAAAAAATAGTAATACGCGTTGTTGCATAGTAGTATACGGTATTGCACAGTATTTTTAAATTATTGATTCTTACGTAAGAAGGCACTACTCAATAATTGTTACAGTAATTATTGTTTAATATTTTATTTTATTAGTTTAATAATTGCTACGTTGATATTTTATATTATTGTTGTTCAATAATTGTCACTGCATAGTATTTTCCATTATCAGATCAATAATTCATATTATTTGAATAATATTATTAGATAACATTATTGACAATATCTAGAAAGTTCTGTCAAGGAGAGGTTTGGTCACCTAATTGCGCACCAGTAAGGAGAAATCCTTATCGGAAAGACCCCTCTTTTCTGGGAACGGCCTGGTTGTCATTATTGTGATTCTGTAATATTATTTGTGAATAATTAGTTATTGATTTATATGATAAAGAAATATTTATTTTATGTGGACATAAATGATGGATAGGAAAATATTTATTTTATGTGGTTATAAATGAAGAAATTAATGTTGAAGTGTTTTATCAGTATTTTGTCGGAATGGAGGTATTAAAAATCAAATCAGTGTTCTTAAAGCTCTATTGCGTGAGTTATAATTTTAATCCGACCGTTGGATCGTTGAAATTTTTGAATATATTATACATATATAAGTTGAGTATATGTCTACAAATTTTGAACCGTTAAAAATTAACGTATGATTTGTTATGAATTTTATGAGGTATTGAAAATCATCCGTTTGTGGGTTTCAGATATTTTCTGTTTAGAATTTGGAAAAACTTAAAGCTACAAAGTTGTAGAGAATTTTATTTCGTGTGGAATGGACATAAAATTCGTATTTTTGTGATAAAAGGACTATTTATTATGAATTATTGAAGTTTCAGAAATTAAATATTTTTATTAAAAATGGGTGGGCCCCACTTTTGTCCTTTGTTATTCAAATGTGCTGAAAATATTTTTCAAAAGTGGAGGTTGGTCTTGGATGGCTGCGTAGGAGAAAAGAAAAAATTATAATATTATTTTATTATTTAGTTTCCTATGGCGTTCTAGCATTTTCCTATAAATAGGCGGTTAAGTTAGAATTGAAAATCACACCAGAATCAGAGAATTCTTCGTCTATAATCTTGAGCGTATTTCTTTAGAGTTTTAGAAAGCTTTGAGCATAGAAAATAGTGAAAGTTTTCTTCAAGAATATCCCCGCTATACTAGTTGGAATACTCTTCTTTTCAAGGTAAGGGATGTTATTTTTGTTCAATATTCGCTTGAAATAATATTTTCTTTCATACTCTGTTGTATGTAAGTAATATTATTTTGTTTCAGATTTCAAATTCTATACTTGTTTGTTAAAATTTTGGCTTCTATACTCCATGAAATTAGTAGAATATCCTTGATATTTGCGCTTCATCCAGTATCTTTTCATGAAAATATTATTCTGAGCATTCTTGATAGTTTTAACGTTTTCATGTCGGAGTACTATTCACGGGGTTACTATCCCCGAAGTACTATTCATAGAATACTATTCACTCGAGTACTATTCACCCGGGGTTCTATTCATGATAAAAATTGATTCGTTTTCGGTCCAAATTATTTTTGGTATAATATTATTTTTGAATTTTACTCCACAAAGCAGTATCATATTGACAATTTGGACGTTATTGCTTTCTGGATAAATTAAATTATAAATCTTTAAAAATTTATCCTTGAACTTGTTTTATTGAATTCTTATATCATTGTCATCATCCTCATGTTTATATTATGTTGAAAGTCATATGTGGCCTGTAGTGCATAGATGGACTTGGTATGATTATGACCAGGGATTATTCGGTATAATCATGACCGTAATGTTACAAATGATGTGGTAAAAGTCCTCATTGGCCCGTAGTGCATTGATGGACAGTTGTTGACATGATCATGACCATTGATGAATACACGAATATCCTTGGCCCGTAGTGTATGGATAATTTGTGGTCCTGATACTAATGAATATCCATGGCCGTAGTTCAGGGATGATGTGGATTTTTTATTAAGCTAAGTCTCAGTAATAAAAGTGATGAAAAACCTTTTAAATCATAGAAAATAGTAGATTTTATTCTCTACTTGACTCTTCTAATGGATTGCTTGTTCCGCTGCAGTTAAACTTGGTGTTTGTTATATTTTATCAGTTTAACAATATTGAAGGCTAACGATAAATTATTCTGCATTATCTTAGTCATAATATTTCTTACTGGGCTAGTTGAGCTCACCCTTTTGCTTTTATTATTTTCTTCAGGAAATGAGAATGTAGCAGAGACTAGTTGGGGAACGTAGTGACGGTCTAGATAATAGCATTAGTAGTCCTCACTATTATATGAAATAGTGTGATACTAAATGTATTGAGGACTTATTTTGAGTTTTAATACTGTCTAGACGACAATATTTGTATTGAAACTCACATCTCATGTTGTATATTTAAGTTTGTATTTGTTTTCTGTACCATGTTTTTGGCGACTCATAATGGGTGATGTATACCTATTTTGGGGGCGTCACAACCTGTTTGATGTTTAGGCGATCTAAAAGCATAAATATGTAGTCTATATAACATATTACAACTTAGATACAAAAACAAGAACAAATCATCAAACATAAGCAAGATCTATGGCCATGAAGATGCTGTTGAACGGTTCTGGGCAAGTTTTCTGGGTTACCCAGAAAACCGAAAGTTATGGTCGGTCAATTTACTTTGACCTTCCATAACTTTCAATCTGTACATGATCTAGGCTTGATTTCTGTTTCAGATCAAAGTCCACATGACATACTGCAACTACTAACTTTTAAAACACCAAAATCATTAACGATCGCCGATCTATGAGGCCTGATATTTGACTGTCAGACACATTTTAAAGTTTTTCCAAAATTTTGAAATCATTAATTTTGTGCTTCTAGATGTTATAGATCTATCATATACCAACCCAGATCACTTATTTACACCCCATACAACATATTTAAACATTCAAACACCAAATCCAATATAGCATACAAGATCAAAATTTTAGTTTAGGTTTATACCTTTCTTTGAACTAACTTGAATCTGGCCTTGCTAATCTATTTGTGTAGGTGGTGGGGACTAGTTTTGGGACTGGTCCAACAATAAAATTCGTGGTTGTAGAGAGAGAGAGAGAGGCTTTGTTGAGTGTTTGGTCACAAATGAGGCATGAATATGAATTTTCTCTCTCTTGATCTATATATATCACTTAATGTAATGAAGTTGGCTGATATAATTGGGCTGATATGTATTGATTTTCAGCACATGTGCAATCTTAGTTGGCTACCTACTACAAATATGGAAAGATTTACAAGTTACTTACTAAATAATGCAAAAAGGGTAGTTTGGACATTTGCCTTATAATTTTAATGGCTTTCTAGTCATTTACCCTAACCCTTAGGGTTTAACCCTAAGGTTTTACAATTTGATTTTCTAGGATTTCTAATTATAGCAAAAATGAAAATTAACCTTTCTAAAAATGGAAATTAGGGTTTTCTAATTACTTTAGGTTTCCTAATTACTTAGAACTTAAAAAATAAGTTTAAAATCTACTAATTAGCATTAGGGTTTATAACTTAGCAATTAGAGTTTCTAGTAATTAGGGTTTCTAATTACTAATTAGGGGTTCTCTAATTAGCATTAAAATCTACAACACTTGCTATTAATCATAAAAAACCATTGCTTAACAAATCTTAATGTCCTATTTAAGTTTTAAATTAGGGTTTATTAGTTTAACCCTAAGGTTTAATCATGCTACACTATAATTGATCAACCATTATCAACATACACATATAGTACATAATTATAGCACTGAAATATAATTAATATTATATTATTATTCTCATTCCTTATTCAAAATCTGAAATCAGGGTTTTGAATTCTTATCTGACTTAACTTTCATTCTTAGTCAACTTAAAATTTTAAATTGACTATCCTGTTAAATTTATATCGCATATATTTCAAAATATTTTTCATGATACAAATATTCTTAAAATAAAATTATAATAATAAATAAAAAATAATTATTCATAAAAATACAAATATAATTGTTCAAAAATTTCTGGGTTTTTACATACGTAATATGGAGTATGAAAGAAAATGATATTCCTTATGAATATGGAATGAATTAATATCATTTACGAGTATTGAAAGAAAATAACCTCCTTTACGGAGAAAAAATAATATCCTTTACCGTAGTAGAAACTAGATTTGACAAGAATATCGGATATTATTATGAGAAAATCTTGCACAAAAAGCTACACTCAAAATATCCTTATACTCACAAGAAATACGCTCAATATTATACAGAGAAAATTTTCTGATTCTGGTGTGAGTTTCATTGTTTAACTAAGCAGCCTATTTATAGGAAAGTGGTAGCACACCACCTTTGACCAATTTCACCTACGGATGAATTAACAGCACACCCATTTTGAAACCATGTTTTTCAAAGCCAATTTGCTTACTCCACCATTTAACACATGTTTTTGAAAATAAAAGAATTCAAATTCAATTTGAAAACTAATTCAAATTCAATTTGATCATCTTTACTCCATTTAATTCACATGCCCAAAAATATAATAATATTACCATTTAAATTATAAAAATTATACTATTATATTATCACATTATACTATTATAATGTAATATTATAATAATATATAAATATATTATCAGAGAAGATAATTATGCTTTTATAAAAAAATAACAACTTTCGACAATTATGTCATTCTAAAATTCCTCCATATATATCAAAATTTAAAGAAATCCTTACTTACCATATTCATCAATTATTTACAATTCTTCAATAATTATTACTAAATAATATTATAGATTCACAATACTGATAACCAGATCATTCCCAGGAAAGAGGGGGCTTTCCAATAAGGATTTCTCTTTACTGGCGCATAATTATATGACCTAACCCCTTTTCTCGACAGAACTTTCTAGACATTATCAATAATGCTATCTAATAATATCATCTCAATAATATGAGTTACTGTGTCATGACAATTATTGAATCAATAATGTAAAATACTATTCAATTATCACTATAGCAATTATTGCACCAATAATATAAAAGACTGTGTAACTTTACTATATCAATTATTGAGTGACTTCTTACGTAAGAATCAATAATCAAAAATACTGTGCAATACCGTGTGCCACTGTGCAATCACGAGTATTACTGTACTTTTATCACCGGGAATTTCAACAGTTTTAATGGTAAAAGTTTTGCCGTTATTTTTATAAAAAGGTTATTTCTGTTGCTTTCTATTTCTGACAATGATAGAATCCACGACACGCTTGCGTGAGGTGGTCGCCGCCCCGATCGTTTCTAGCAAAATTGTAGGATGGATTGTTTGCAATACCTTAAGCCCTCGCCTATATGTAGACGGTAATCTTGGTATAATTGCTCACGTTCGAAAATCTGCATTGAATGGACACCAACGACACCTTGACCCCTCGCTTATATTGAAGCGGTAATCTCAGTACAATCGACGATTGATGCGGTAGAAGACGCCACATACAACTATGAATTGTTGTATGATAAGTCAAATTGAATCTCAAAGAAATAACTAAGAAAAATACTTAGAAATTCTTTAAAGAATCAAAAGTAGAGAATAACCTCACAAATATATTGAATAATGAATAATGTATAATGTCTTTGATTACATCAACTTAGACCTCTATTTATACTACTCAAAACAATTTAAATCCTAATAGGAATTTATAAACTATAACTCTAATAGAAGTCAATTTGGAAAAGAACTCTTAATTAAAAAAAATCCTAAATATAATAGAATTTAAAAACTAATTTAATCCAAAATTCCTTGCGGCATTGGGAAATTACGTTGCTGCGTTTGGAGATCTTCTAATCCGCGTGAAGCTTAGGAGAATCTGTGTATTTGGTGTTGCATGAATCAAATAGGAAATCAATTGCCGCGTGACTAAGGAATTTTCCTTTAATTACCATGTAAAGGATCCGTGAATATGCTGAATGTTTAGAAGGCCCACTTCCTTTACTAAATATGTTATTATAAGTTAATTCCTTAAAACCCACATGTAATGTTTGCTTTATGAATCAGATTCCCACATGATTTAATGTAATGGTTATTTAGAAGGCCCACATGCTTACATGGTTGCTGTCACAACTAGAAATCCGTGACCCACATGTAAATGAATTCAATCTGATGTTTGATGAATATTAAGTTTGGTCTACGTGAATGATGTCCCATAATATTAGTCCCACTATGCTCCACATAAAATCCGTGCATGGACTGATTTGGATGGACCAATTGGATCGACCCAATAATGCTTGAATTATACTCCTTTGAATAATCTTCAACCCAATTATTTAAAATTAATTGATGAACCATTGAAACTTGAATTGGGTTATTATCGTTTGACGAGAGCTTGAGATTGTATCATTCCCCTCCTCTTCAAAAGGATTTGTCCTCAAATCAGGCACATCGTCCTCTCGAAAATGATTCAACCATAAAATTGCTCCTACATAAAAACAAACTAAGTTAGTAGCATCAAACCAAACATAATGCCAAAACTCAACTTGCAAATGACATATATAAGCAACAAAAACTCCAACTCCCACCAAGAACATAGCAATGTATGACTTTTCTCTCGAATTGACAATTTGTAGACCAATTACTCCCAAAACACTAATTATATAAACTAATCTTCTATCCACTAAAATAATCATGAATGCAAAGTAAGAAAGAATATGAAAAGTCTTATATCCTCCTGGATCAAAAATCATCACGTAAAACTCTTCATGTGGTAGATTCTCCCAATAACGAATTCTTGGATCAAAATTTAATCTAATGATCTCGATTCTTCGTAGAAACATATTCGCCAATGCACTTGGGTAAAATATCAATACTTGAAATTCGTCATGCTTCTCACGTAAACTCTCTTTAATTCCTGGATTAAACACAAAATAAAACAAATCAACAAGTTCTTTTTGTCTAATCACAAAGAAATCAAATAAACCAAAATCACATGCATAGTCTTCTAAAACAATATTCAAAACACTCCCCTGTAGACTCTCAATGCATTGATCGAATTGAATTGCACGATCCATGTTTCTCTCGATGAATATGATCCTATCACGAATCTGCAAAACACAACCAACCTTTCTCTTTCTATTGACATTAACACAATAAAGAACAAATAATGTTGTCAATGGAGTAAAAAGGTCACAACCAACTTCACAAGATAAAAACTCAATAGCATACTTATTATGATAAACAAACTCAACACATGCTATAGAATTTTGCAAATTGTTGACAAAAATCAGAATAGCATCAAAATAGAGAATAACAATTTTTCCCATAAAAGAATGTAAAATATAATTCAACAATTCCATGGAAGTATGCAATGCCTTAGCTAATCCAAGTGAACTAACTAAATATGCAAATAACTCATCCCTCAAACCATCTTGATGATAAACACTTCTTGAATCAAAACCATATGATAGTAAATCATGCAATGAAGATTGCTCTAACGAAATAACATGATTACTATCATTGTCAACTAACGATAATTCATGTAAATATTGACTAGCATGAAACCCTAAGTCAATATTTGGATAAGAAAACCTAGAATTAATTTCATGCAAGTAAGCACATCGAAAACGAGAATATATATCATGATCGTAAACTAACTCAACATAAATCAAATATCCTCCATTATTCATGATAAAGACGATTCTACCATCAAACTAGCTAACAACAAATTTTCCAATTGAAGCATGTAAAACATGTTTTAAATAACTCATGAAAACACTAGATGCATCAGTTATTCTAACAGAAATAACTAACCACCTATATAACTCACATGCTAAAACAATTTTCCATTTATCACTATATCTCATGCTAAATTGATTAGGCATTGTCATCAGATGATCATTATCACATGTAGATAAAATATAAGAACTATGCAATTTATCAAACATATTATCTAAATATTGAAAAGAATAACGATACTTGTTTACCAATTCAAAATCAATGCACAAATTCGTTGTCTCATCCTCCTTACGTACTATGATCTCATATTTAGTACATGAACCCATGTCTTCTCTCATGAAACCCACTTTCACCAACTCTCCAACCCGCCTTGGTAACTCCAACGTTGTCTCCTCGAGAATACTATCAATTGATCGGTACGAAATGATAGAGCGGGGTATTTCATCAACAACTTGCAAAATAGACAAAACAGAACTAGACAAAGAAGAATTATTAGTGTTAGTATTCAAAAGCGTCGTCTTGTATGAATGTACAGTCATTGGCTTTTCAAAATATAACTCACTTTTCAATTCACTCTTTTTTTCATAGTCACATATTTCTTCTCTCTCTTCTTTATGCTCACCCTCTCGTTTGTTTTTCTCTCGTTTATTTTCAAGCTCACTCTTTTCATTCTCTTTTTTCTCAATCTCTCTTTTCTTTTCATTCTCACTCTTTTCAATTTTTTCTTTTACATTATCAATCTTTTGAACAATTTATTTTTGTCGATCTTTTCCACATGTATTTCCTTTTACAAACTCGTCTTCTTGATTACTTTCTTTCGTATGTTCACCAACTTGCTTTAGATCATGGATTTCATCTTGAACACTCGAACCCAATAACTCTCCTTGGACTGCATATTCTATAATTTCTTCTTGCATTTCATCACGATCTTTTTGTAAATACATTAGATCGTCACGAACTTGCTCGGACGTCATAGGACAAAGGTTGACTCTTATTCGATTGTGTACCAATGAATACTTATTAGTACAACAGTTATGCTTCACGCGCCTGTTGTGTCACCATGGCCTCCCAAGTAATAAATGACAAGTATGAATTGGAACTACATCGCATAATATTTCATCTTCATATCTGCCAATGCGAAAAGAAACTGACACTCGTCTAGTCACCATTACCTCCTCACAATCGACGATCCCTTGCATCTTGTAAGGCCGAGGATGTGCAACGGTTGACAACCCTAGTTTCTCCACCATTGTAGTACTAGCAATGTTAGTACCAATATCACAATCAATTTTTACAATGCATACCTTTTCTTGTACTAGAAACCTAGTATAAAACATATTCTTTTGTTGCATTGTTTCTTCTTCGTTAGCTTGCACACTTGTAGCTTTTCTAGTCTCCCATGACTCTCCAAGAATCGCATGATCTTCTTCAACTTTTATTACCCTAGACAATAAATGTTCCCTCCCATGCTCCATAGGTTTATGAGGCTGCTCCCTACATCCATTATAATTATGATGCCTCTCATAATCCTCCTCCCATGATTTCCACCACTCATCTATGCCAGACTTCATACGAACTCTGGGTCTTCTTTTCAATGGTTGCTCATAATCCAACATATTTACTGCAAAACAAGGGTTAGTAGATAAAAATAATTTCCTCACACACTCCCTTACGTGTGTCACTCAAATAATAATGAATCTCTCGTGTATCGCTCAATTGGCTTTTACCCTCGATTAAACTCACCACTAAGCCTTTTACCTCAAAATATTCTCTCTAATAGGTTCTTCTAGAATTCCCCTAGCAAAATTCTTGGTTTTACTAATCAATTCAAAAATTGCTTATCACGAAACAAAAATATAGATGGTGTGACTATCAGAATATCACAAAATCAACGATTGATTGCCTTGTACTCCTCTTGTATGCCTCAGATTTGTAAATTGTAGGTTCATTTTAGAATTGATGATGATGGAACGGTATGAACTCTTGGTTGGAATTTGATGATTTGATGGTGTGCTACAAATTTGGTCAACACAAATAAAATATGATATATTTTTCTTTTTCTTTTTCTTTTTTTTTCCTTTTTTTTTAAAATATATATTTCGACAGAAAATTAAAGATAAGTAACTTGCTAGAAAGGCTTAGCTTTGATACCAAATGATAGACTCCATGGCACACTTGCGTGAGGTTGTCGCCGCCCTGATCGTTTGTAGCAAAATTTTAGGATGGATTGTTTGCAATACCTTAAGCCCTCGCCTATATGTAGACGGTAATCTTGGTATAATTGCTCACGTTCGAAAATCTGCGTTGAATAGACACCAACGACACCTTGACCTCTCGCTTATATTGAAGCGGTAATCTCAGTACAATCGACGATTGATGCGGTAGAAGACGCCACATACAACTATGAATTGTTATATGATAAGTCAAATTGAATCTCAAAGAAATAACTAAGAAAAATACTTAGGAATTCTTCAAAGAACCAAAAGTAGTGAATAACCTCACAAATATATTGAATAATGAATAATGTATAATGTGTTTGATTACATCAACTTAGACCTCTATTTATACTGCTCAAAATAATTTAAATCCTAATAGGAATTTATAAACTATAACTCTAATACAAGTCAATTTGGAAAAGAACTCTTAATTAAAAAAATCTTAATTATAATAGAATTTAAAAACTAATTTAATCCAAAATTCCTTGCCACATTGGGAAATTACGTTGCTGCGTTTGGAGATCTTCTAATCCGCGTGAAGCTTAGGAGAATCTGTGTATTTGGTGTTGCATGAATCAAATAGGAAATCAATTGCCGCGTGACTAAGGAATTTTCCTTTAATTGCCATGTAAAGGATCCGTGAATATGCTGAATATTTAGAAGGCCCACTTCCTTTACTAAATATGTTATTATAAGTTAATTCCTTAAAACCCACATGTAATGTTTGCTTTATGAATTAGATTCCCACATGATTTAATGTAATGCTTATTTAGAAGGCCCACGTGCTTATATGGTTGCTGTCACAACTAGAAATCCGTGACCCACATGTAAATGAATTCAATCTGATATTTGATGAATATTAAGTTTGGTCCACATGAATGATGTCCCATAATATTAGTCCCACTATGCTCCACATAAAATCCGTGCATGGACTGAATGGAATGGACCAATTGGATCGACCCAATAATGGTTGAATTATACTCCTTTGAATAATCTTCAACCCAATTATTTAAAATTAATTGATGAACCGCTGAGACTTGAATTGGGTTATTATCGTTTGATGAGAGCTTGATCAAGATTGTATCAGACAGTTATTCTGTTATGTGTTCCACCAATGATTGCGCCGTCGTACGGATATTCCTGACAAAAAGAATATCTCCTGACTAAAACGAATATTCCCCGAAAAAACAAATATTTTACGACCCCTTGCTTACTTTGCAAAATTTGCACATTTCACCCATAACTACAACATTATATCAAATCAACACCTTATTATTCAAAAATAATATTTAGAGAAATTAAATCTTTATTCATAAAAAGTTGGGGTCTTACAGAGGTGATTAGCATGAAATTAATTTTTGGGTAAATTGGTCAATTGATTAATAGAATACTGATATGCAAGCGAGACTCTATGTATGTTAGTATTTTGTTGATCAATTGATCAACTTTCTAAAAAATAAACTTCATGCTAACTGGATTCACTTTATCTATATACCCTTTGATAGACTTGGAAAGACGTGCTAGCAGGAGCATTGTGCTAAGGATGAGCATGATGCAGTTTGGTACGGTTTGATATCCAAACCATACATGAAACCGCTTAGGTGTGATTTGACAAATCTAAAATTGCGTATGAAACCACTTGTGATTGGTGCGGTACAGTTTTGAACCGTGCAGTGCGGTTTCATTTGGTGTAGTTTCGGTTCCCAAACTAATTGAAACAACAAAATGTTATGCAATTTATATTAACAATTTAGCATCACACAATATTAAAGTTCTAAAAGAGATCAAAGCAAAGGAACCGAAGTTTTTATCCCTCGTTCTACACATCCAAAAAGGAAAAACAAGTAGCAAGGAAGAATATTCAGTATCCAACACCGAGTTTCAGAAGCACGTTGATAACTCAAGAGGGCTGCCTCATGATTTGTCTAATTCCAATAACTTTAATTCTTTTAACCATAAAAGATATTGAATCCAAATAATTATATATATATATATATATATATATATATATATATATATATATAGTTTATAAAGTATATATACATATATATATGCTCAAGCAGTGTGTAGTCTAATAATTTTATACAATTAAGGGATAATTGTATGAGATTTGTATGGTGATGGTGATTATGTAGATCGATACAATTCAAATTCAGAATTAGTAGCTTAATTTTTTGGGAGATTTATTACACAAGGTTAATTGAAATATCTCTCCTGTAATAGGAGTGTATAATTAATTAATTTTTATGGTGCATTTTGGTTTTGGTTTTATGCGTGCGGTTTTGGCTAGTAATTAAACCAAAATTATAAATTTGATTTTTTAACCCACCTAAAATTGCCACATACGCCAGAACCATTGGTGCGATTTTAATTGGTGCGGTTTGTGCAGTTTCGGTTTCAATTTGGTTCCTTGCTCAACCCTACATTGTGCTACCTTGAATATAGTTGAATTTTGAAAACTAATATTTGCACGTGTATTTTTGATATTTTCATATAATCCTTTCTCACATGAGAAGAAAGTGGGTCCGACTTTCATGTGAGAGGTGACCATGTGAAAATATTAAAAACTCATGTGAAAATAGTGTTCCCCTTGAATTTTTAGTTATATATTTGGAAAATGATATATATTGCAAAAAATTATATCGATTTTTTGATTATCAGTTACGTTAATAAATATTAGCAACAACTTGTTTGGGGGAATGTTTAATAAGTGAAGCTCTCTTATAATTCATATCAATCTCATATATTAATAAGTTTCACAATTGTAATTCGACATAAATTTATCCACTAAACAAATAGTTAAATCTTGCATAGAAAATAGATAAACACACTGATGAGACTGACGATCTGGGCTGTCGGGAGATATCTCTAGTGTGAGAATAAATACAAGTTGAAGAAAGGTTAACAATGGAGGTACGTTATTGCTTTAGTGCATGAAATAAACAAATAGTCATTACACGTACCTTAGGGTAAGGTCGTGTATTTATAGTTCACGCACACCGCCCTACTACGCCGATCCTTGAATAGGAATAAGACTCCTTACAACAACAATTACAAAACTATGGTAAAAGTTAATCTCCTTAAAAATGGGAAGTCAAAACCAATCTGTACTGTATAACCTTCATAATTAAATTAATGAGATTAAATTTCCTTAAAAGTAGGAACACAAAGTGGAAATGGGAATCATAAGTTAATTCGGACTTTAGCTTCCTTAAAACGTCAAACCTCCTGACTAGAATATTCTGCCACATGGCACGTGTCCCACTGATTCACCCAGGCCCACGGGATCATGTCCCAACATTGCCCCCACTCTCTTGTTATAATAAACTTATAATAAGATAGTACAAAATGAATAATTAATGCCAATACGGATGTTAAAGCCAAAACGCCTCCTCCTCATCCCACGTGCCAAGATGGACTCCACCCCCATCATTACCAACCGCAATTTGGGAAACGTGTGAATACAGAAGGTCTACCACATCAAGAACCTTCTCCTCCAAAAAAGAACCTCTGTTTATATCCCCATATCTAGAATTTTTAAAAGAACTCCAAGCACCCTCTTTCTGTCGATTCTTTGCTGCCATAACCACTTCATCTTCTCCGAAAAAACATCACCAAACTACTACACTCAACAATCGAAGATGTCAGGAGATAACAATGCTCAACCCAATATCACCGTTAACCAAAGACTCCCCACTACCTAACCCTTAATGACACCAAATGTCACACCAGAAACCCTAACCACCATTATTACCACCATTGCCCTCCAAACCACAAACTTCTCCTCTGCAGTCGAGACTACTCCATCATCGGTACGAACGAAGGTCGAGATTGTAGAGCTGAAGATCCAGGAAGAATACTCATTAGAGAAAGCATACTCTCATGTCAACACCCGATCCTCCATTAACAATAAAGCCCTATCAAATATACACCAACAATATTAAATTCCCACCCAATATGAGCTCCGAACACCGAAGCTCAATTAAAAGATGTGTTGGCGCCGAGATGGTTGGGTT
This sequence comes from Panax notoginseng, assembly GCA_016801055.1. Classification (NCBI taxonomy): domain Eukaryota; kingdom Viridiplantae; phylum Streptophyta; class Magnoliopsida; order Apiales; family Araliaceae; genus Panax; species Panax notoginseng. Next base: position 53,995,478 of record CM029021.1, on the reverse strand, counting down.
GCTGTTGTGACGCTCCCAAATTTAAATACTTGTACCTCGAATCTGATGCTCCAGGATCTAACTTATACAATATACTAATAACACATACAGTGGAATAATAGAATAATTTACATTGATATAACTTAAATATTCTCGTCCCAAGTCTTAAAACTGTTACTAACACTATATATATCTTAATCCATAATATTAATTAAGTCTTTAATACAACGTAAAAATTAAATTCTAGCATAGAAGAAAAAAACTACTCCGTAGCCTTGCCTTTGCCCTTGTCCTTTCCTGAGGTCCCACCCTATTCTGCCTTAACTGAAATGTTTAGGGAAAGCAAGAATGAGCAACAAATTTGTCCAGCAAGTAATATAACAATAAATGTGAACATGCGTATATAAAGTTCATAATCTCGAATGGTATAACGATAAATGATAGCTCAAAAATTTAAGTAGGAATGTTATAAATAAAGAAAATATAAGTAGTTCTAAATCTGTTCTTTGAATTTAAATAATAAGTCAGTATGGACCGAAGGATTATTAAAAGAATTCAAAAGTTTCAACAATTTCATGTTACTGAGTATTTAATACTGAGCAGTCACTAAAGACAAAGAACTCCTGCGAGAATTAACAATATTTCACTGATAACCCAATTAAAAAACAAGTATAATAGGTGATCAGCCCAAAGTACCCTATGTGACGCCCCTAAATCCGGGTTACCTGACCCCCGAGTTTGGTGCTCACGATCCAACATATAAATAACATCTAACTTCATTTATGAATATACACATACATCTCATTAACTTATATTGTTAATACATTACCCCAGGTTCTCTAACGTTAACATTACAAACATACCCTTAGATATACAAAAAGGGTTTACAATACAACATAATAATAATAATGTTCATTACACTATTCCAGCAATAAGCCTTTGCCCTTGTTCTTCTCAGCCCCTCCAGCTTCTTTGTTCCTAGCTGAAATATTTTATTTAGCAAGGGTAAGCAACAAATTTACCCCGCAAGTTAAGACATATAATGAATGTATAAGAATCAAGATTAACATACTATCTATTTTGATAGAATGACACCAAAGTTCGGGGAACTTTGAAATAGCTGAACAATTCGTTAATTACTAACAAGTCTTCTCGCAACCTATGCAACACAATAATTCGATAATGAAAGAGTAAAACACTTTCAAAGTTTCTACGATATTCTATTGAATAACAAGATAGAATTACTATCTAAAGTTTATGCCAAATGACCCCAAAGGATCTTGAAATTCTCTTCTCGAGTAACTATCACAGATTTACTTTTATATACCCAAATAACAAAATAGAAATAATTTCCAGAATTTATGCTGAGTGATCCCTAAGGATCTTGAACCTCTCTTCTCGAGTTACTTCAAATATTTATTTGGATATACCCAAGTGTATCAAATAACTATAAAGATTAAATCATACCCCCCCAGTAAATATATAAAGTGATCAGCTTTATTATACCCTATATTATGCATAATACTTAAAATACGCGCAACAGCCGAATATACGACCAAAAGGTTCCCTTTAATATGAAAAGATTGTTCTTCTCAGTCTTATAATCATAATTTGAATTATAACAACAAAATATGATGATTTCAATTTCTAATCGCTTCTCTTCTCTTCTTGAACCTATCAGGTTTGCTTTATCGATTTAGCCGAAATAATTGGCATCGACCTGTCAATAATAATTTAGTTCTCTTCTCTTCTCGAACCTATCAGGTTTTAACAAAAGTTCGTCTAGCCATAACAATTAGATAAGACATTTCTCAACACGATTTAACAATAGACAGAATTTAACTGTACTATTTGTAATCAATAATAGCTTCTACGGATATAAATATCCAACAACAGTTATTCTCCAAGTATATTCTCAGAATCACTAATTCAATTTGAATTAATAAACATGCACTAACTGCGAATAATCAACAATAATTCTCAAACGTGGTCTAATCAACAATAACTAACCACTATACTATTTAAAAGACATAACTCAAGGTTGAGTTAAGGAAACTTACCTGATTCGTTGACTACTGCTACGTAATTTAAGTTAACTTCTTTTGTAAGACCTATCATTAATAAGATTGGTCTTTCAATCAGCATATCATATTTTGTATCATAATATAACTACTTTATCAATCAATTATCTAATACTTAATCACATAATTAAATATTAGATAACACCTTACAACATTAGCATTATTATCATTATTTGATACTTCTTTAATCACTATATCATATACATTATGATTTAACACTTACTTTTTTATTTCATAAGTTATTCTTTTACATCTAATAAGTCAAATACTAATCTAGGAACCTGAATTCTAAATCCAGCAACCAAATTGCCAATCCAGCATACTGGATTCCAAATCCAGCAACCTGGATTCCAAATCCAGCATCTAGATGACCAATCCATCAAACCAAACTGTAATCCAGCAAATTGGATTCCAAATCCAGTAACTAGATTGCAATCCAGCAAGCTGTATTCAACATATTTTCAATTCAATAAACTTATTTTCAATCAAGCAAGCTGGATTCATCAGATTTTTTAATCCGGCAAACTGGATTCATTATCCTTCAATCTAGTAAACTTGATTCATAAATTATTCAATCCAGCAAGCAGGATTCCATATCCATTTCATGAAAATACCAAATCAACTTATTATTTTTTTTATCCTTTGTCCAAACATATAAACATATATTCCATACAAAAAAAAGTATTTTTTCATAATTTTCCAACTTCCTTTAGTATTTTTCAAAAATCATTTATAGTGTGTATCTTAAGAATTTAGCTCCATCATGCTCAACTCCAGAATTTCCCATCTCTTGGCACAATATTATAAGTGTTAACGTGAGGCTTCAGTTTAAATTTTGTGGCCATTGGAGTTATAGAATTCCGGTTATAGCCATTTTCGTCAAAAAATCACAAAAATTGAAATGGTCATAACTTCGTCATTTTAAGTCGGATTTAGGTCATATTTGGACAGGAGGTACTTAATACCATATATTTTCATGTCCCGAAAGGCCAAAATTTTTTTCACAAATTAAGTGGCCGAAACAGCCCTTGCAAAATTTTGGACAGTAGCTTTTTCTCCTTTAATAGTTGTTGACTCCTTTGCTAAAATCAGTCCATACGAAAATCTACAACTCCTTTTCCAGTGATTCCACTTGAAGATATTAGAAAACTCACAGATCTAACTCTAAGACTTAACCACACTCAAACATTCGAAATATAATAGGAAATATGGTCATTTGAATTTTATGTTTCATTTTCACAAAAATCTAATTTTTAACTCTTTGTGTCTTCTAAGAAAACTTTCATATTTTAACATAATAACCAACATAACTCATCATAACACTTACTAATACCTCATATACTCATGATTCTACCATGATACATAATTTATTTCATCAAACAATCATCAAACACAAGATTAAACACCATCAAGGCTAAAAAAATTAGGATTTTCTACATTTTGAAAAACCTAGCTTCCATTTCATACTTTAGATCTAACTTTTGATCCTCGAAAGGGTTAGATCTAAACATAAAACACTTATATACACATAGATCTAAGGTTTTAAACCTCAAGATCATAACTTCATATTGTCAAAAATCAAATCAAACCAAAAAGGAAATTAGACTACATAAGTAGAAATTTTGTTATACCTTAGCTTTTCCTTTCTTCTCCATCTAGAATATAAGATGGATCTTGGTTGTATAAAAATCAAAATCTCCTCTCCTTCTCCTCTTGGAGCTGCCGAACTCCCTAGGTTGTCTCTCTCTCTCTTAGTTACTTTTGTTATTTCTAGTTAGCTTAGGAAATAAAATGAAATGAAAAGTTATATTTGTTTTACTAACAAAAATAAAAAGTATAGATATATGGCATATATCTATACATTCTCACCGCATACTTGTATCCTCTCTCTCTCTCTCTCTCTCATTATGTAAGTTGTTTCTTACAAATTTAACCAAAGTTGTTGTCTCCATCCAAGGTTTTACACCTAAGCAAAGTTGGTGACCAAATAAAGTAAGTAAATCATTTCATTCACCACCCCTTTCTCTCCTTCTCTAATCCCTAGCCAAGTGGCCAATTATTCTCCCAATTTTTCTTTCTTTTTATCTCTTATTTAGTATACAAAAGGTCCAATATACCCCCCTCTCAATTGGGCTAAAAGTTGGGCCACTCATTTAATTCTTTTGGGCTTCTAAATTTAGTTTCTTTGGGCCATAACAAATAACATATTCCAACACTTCTAATATTACCATTCCCTAATTATTTAATTAGGGTTTTTATTTTCTCAATTATAACATAAATTCTTACTCATGCACATTTATTTCCTTAACCCAATTAGATTTGCTATAATTAGGTTATAAAATTAATTAACTGAGATGTATAAAATAAATCTCTTAGAATTAGTATATATTTTATATACTAATATTCTCTCGTATCATAACCCTTAAGTTATTAAATTTTTCATTCCTAATTTATAATTAGGTTACCTTAGCTTCTCTTATTTGTTTATAATAAACAAATAAAAACAAACACATATTATTCATATGCAATTACTCACATATAACAATACACAAAACCATATAAGTCTTTCACACAAATTTTTTTAAATCCATACCTTATTTTCGGTATAGGTCTTATTATTCAACCTTTATTTAATCAATTAAGATTTTATTAATCATATAAATTTTCGGGTTATCACATTCTCCCCCCTATAAGGATTCTGTCCTCAAAATCACCACTTTCTTACTCTCTACAATCTTTTAAAGTTGTATGATCAATTCACTTATATCAACACAATATTATTGTGTGTCTCATATTCTAACATGTGACTTGGATCTATAAAAGAAACTATTCTCAACATTATCTATCCAATATTACTCGCATAATTTAATTTCTCAATGAAATCGTTACCTGTTGCCACCCCCTGGGCAGCCAATGTATCTTGCACCGTCATATTAAATGCATAGGCCGTTGGTCTTCCTGGCGGAGCAGGTCCTCTAATCGCCAAGGTTCCGTCACTGGGTCCCTTGTTAACGCTTCCCTTCTCCATATTTCTCTTTGAAAATTTTTGAACCAGATGATCTGTCGATCCACATGTAAAATAACCTTGTATCTTCCTCGGACTGGGACAATTGGGCGACATGTGTCCCTCTTGACCATAGTTGTAACAAACTCCATTTCTTTTCAAACAGACTCTTGCATGATTCTTCCCACAAGTTTCACAAGGTTCCCCTCCTTTTCTTTTCTCTTCTATTTTGTTACCCGACTGGGTATTCTCGCTCAACTTTCTCTTGTTTGGATTACTACCACCACTGCTTCCTCCATCTTTTGTCTTCTTCTTATTCTCCTGATTATATCGGGATGCAGCTTCGCTCCCTCCTTCAGTAATTATCGCTTTCTCCAACAAAGCTGTAAACGTATTGATCTGCAATACAGCTACTTTGTTGAATATCCCTGGCTTCAATCCATTCTCAAATCTTCTCGCCTTTCTTGCCTCTGTGTCCACCTGATGATGTGGAAATCTCGCTAACTCGTTGAATTTAGCAGCGTATTCAGAAACCGACATATTCTCCTGCTTCAGTTCTAGAAACTTAACTTCCATCTGAGCTTGCATACTTGGTGAAAAATAGTTCTCAAAGAACAACTCCTTGAATCTTGTCCAAGTCACTATTGCTGTTCCAGCTCTCGCCTGATTAGTCTCCCACCAGTAATTGGCTTCCCCCTTCATCAAGAATGTTGCAAAAGCTGTCTTTTGCTCCTCCGCTACTCTTGCAGTAATGAAGGCTTTCTCCATCTCCTTTACCCAGGTTTGGGCTTCAATGGGATCTATGGTTCCCTTAAATTCTGACGGTCCTACCACTTTAAAGTCATTAAAATTAGCCAATCTGTTGGTTGGCTGTTCTCTCGCTCTTGCTCTTGCTGCTGGCGCCCTGTTTCCCATAGCTTGGGCTATCATATTCGTAAAGTTTTGCATTAGGTCTGCTTGACCTCCTTCATTATTCACTGACTGTTCTTCTCTTTGATTTCGATTTTTTCGTCTTGGCGGCGTTATCTGATTTAAATAAAAATCTTACATCAATTCTCTTTCTCTACACAAATTCTTATTAATAACACAATAAGAATTTAACACAAAGTTCTCATATAATCGCATATTTATTCAAATAGCACACAGTACATTTAGTACCCAACACATACAACTATCCCTTTTTAAATAAATATTAGGATTAACAACACAACTTTACACAAAAAGTTGCAATTTTCCAACTTTATACAAAAAAGTTGCAATTCTCCGTTCACACATAGCTATTCCCAGTTCATCAAACTTACCACACTTATGAGTTCAGGAACTTGCCACAATTATATGAGTTTATGAACTTATCCTAGTCAGACCGTTGATGTCCATTCGCTGAGGGGTTCAAAAATTTCATATAATTATGAGTCACAAACTTACCAAAAGTATGAGTTTTAAGAACTCGCAACTTAATCTTATATTCATATAGAAAATAAAGATTTCATTCATATAAACATATATATTTTTACATATGCTTACACCTCATTCTCGATATTACAATCTTTAATATCCCACACTATATTACCAAAAGGTACTATCGCTTATACTTAAGCTGTTTACCGTCCACTTCCTTCTCCGGTCTTCTTCTTATTGGGACACTTGTTGAATCCGTGACCCATTCTCCCATATGAAAAAAACTTCCTCATATTCGTCTTAGGACAATGTAAAGAAATATGTCCTTCCTGCTTACAGTTAAGACACACATTCTTCCACATTATGCACTCTACCAAGTGAGTCTTTCCACACTTGCCACATACTTGCTTCTTCTTCGGGTTTGAATTTTTGGAATTACTATCACGGTCGTTTCTCCTCTTTCTCTTATTGCTTCCCTTCTGCTTCTTGATCGTTCCTTCAGACGATCCACCACCTTCAGTCTTCATCCTATCCACCTGTGCCTTCAACTAATTTCGTTCTTCGGTCATCTCGCGTAACGCTCTCTCGGTCTTCCACAACTCCTCCAAGAGAAATACTTTACTCCAGAGTTCTTGAACTTCTACAGATACTTAATCTTGTTTTCCAACTTTAGTTTTATTCTCTAACTCCACCTTAGCTTCTTCGGACTCTGCCTCCTCATCTCCACTCAGATACATCTCGGGGCAATCGTCATGATCACTCCCCAGATTCTCCATGGGTTCATCTCTTTTCACTTCTTTAACTGATTTGCTTTGTGCTAGCACCTCGACTACTGGCACTGGTGCAACAACCACTAGCATCTCTGTACTCATTTCATCTTCTCTTGACATCCTACAGTTAGTTAAACAACTTGATTAGTACTTCATCAGTACAAACTTAATACACACGATGTCTACACATCTCACTGTTGACACACTTTATCAATCCCTCACTTAGTACTCTAAATGAGTATTCTATACTTCGCTTATGGTTATAATCCTAGGGTTTCCCCACTCTACTTAAGGTTTATAACCTACAGCTTTGATACCAACCTGTGACGCCCCCAAATCCAGGTTACCTGACCCCCGAGTTTGGTGCTCACGATCTAACATATAAATAACATCTAACTACCCATTCTTTTATGAATATAAACATACATCTCATTAACTTATATTGTTAATACATTACCCCAGGTTCTCTAACCTTTACATTACAAATATACCCTTAGATATACAAAAAGTTACAATACAACATAATAATAATAATGTTCATTACACTATTCCAGCAATAAGCCTTTGCCCTTGTTCTTCTCAGCCCCTCCGGCTTCTTTGTTCCTAGCTGAAATATTTTATTTAGCAAGGGTGAGCAACAAATTTGTTCTACAAGTTAAGACATACAATGAATGTATAAGAATCAAGATTAACATACCATCTATTTCGATAACTTTGAAATAGCTGAACAATAAGTTAATTACTAACAAGTCTTCTCGCAACCTATGCAACACAATAATTCGATAATGAAAGAGTAAAACGCTTTCAAAGTTTCTACGATATTCTATTGAATAACAAGATAGAATTACTTTCTAAAGTTTATGCCAAATGACCTCAAAGGATCTTGAAATTCTCTTCTCGAGTAACTATCACAGATTTACTTTGATATACCCAAATAACAAAATGGAAATCATTTCCAGAATTTATGTTGAGTGATCCCTAAGGATCTTGAACTTCTCTTCTCGAGTAACTATCAAAGATTTACTTTGATATACCCAGGTGTATCAAATAACCATAAAGATTAAATCATACCCCCCAACAAGTATATAAAGTGATCAACTTTATTATACCCTATATTATGCATAATACTTAAAACGCGTGCAACGGCTGAATATACGACCAAAAGGTTTCCTTTTATATAAAAAGGTTGTTCTTCTCAGTCTTATAATTAGAATTTGAATTATAACAACGAAATACGATGATTTCAATTTCTAATCGCTTCTCTTCTCTTGTCGAACCTATCAGGTTTGCTTTATCGATCTAGCCAAAACAATTGGCATCGACCTGTCAATAATAATTTAGTTCTCTTCTCTTCTCTTCTCGAACCTATCAGGTTTTAACAAAAGTTCGTCTAGCCAGAACAATTAGCTAAGACATTTCTCAACACGATTTAACAATAGACATAATTTGACTGTACTATTTGTAATCAATAATAGCTTCTACGGATGTAAATATCCAACAACAGTTATTCTCAAAGTCTATTCTCAGAATCACTAATTCAATTTGAATTAATAAACATGCACTAACTGCGAATAATCAGCAATAATTCTCAGACGTGGTTTAATCAACAATAATTAACCACCATACTATTTAAAAGATATAACTCAAGGTCGAGTTAAGAAAACTTGCTTGATTCATTGACTACTGCTACACAATTTAAGTTAACTTCTTTTGTAAGACCTATCATTAATAAAATTGGTCTTTCAATCAGCATATCATACTTTGTATCATAATATAACTACTTTATCAATCAATTATGTAACACTTAATCACATAATTATATATTAGATAACACCTTACAATATTAGCATTATTATCAACCTTTGATAATTCTTTAATCACTATATCATATACATTATGATTTAACACTTACTTTTTCATTTCATAATTTATTCTTTAACATCTAATAAGTCAAATACTAATCTAGCAACCTGGATTCTAAATCCAGCAACTAAATTGCCAATCCAGCAGACTGAATTCCAAATCCAGCAACCTGGATTCCAAATCTAGGATCTAGATGACCAATCCAGCAAACCAAACTGCATTCCAGCAAACTGGATTCCAAATCCAGCAATTTGATTGCAATCAGGCAAGCTGGATTCAACATATTTTCAATTCAGTAAACTTCTTTTCAATCAAGCAAGCTGGATTCATCAGATTTTTTAATCCAACAAACTGGATTCATTATCCTTCAATCCAATAAACTTGATTCATAAATTATTCAATCCAGCAAGCAGGATTCCATATCCCTTTCACGAAAATACCAAATTAACTTATTATTTTTCTATCCTTTGTCCAAACATATAATCATATATTTCATACACAAAAAGTATTTTTTCATAATTTTCCAACTTCCTTTAATATTTTTTAAAAATCATTTTTAGTGTGTACCTTAAGAATTTATCCCTGTAACGATCCCAAAATCCATACAATTTAAAATCTCAACTTCGGTCGTTAACCATACATTAAATCTCTAATGTTATGTCATTATTCGATATTAAAAACACTAAAATAGCGGAATATTTAAAACGTTTATATATATCCTTCTTTCTTGCCCTGAATCGCAACCTTTACACTACATCTCTTTGATTCAATCTTATATCATGAATCGTTACAACAAAATGACTATACAAAGTCTTACATCATAACTAAATATCCATATACATTGGATAGCTCAACTTACAATTTAACAACATATTACGTTCAAAATATGAAATACATTTCTCATAAAACATAAGTAAGCTTCGTGAATATAGATCTCTATAACTCACTTAGCACACATCTTTACCTTAAAATCTTGACCTGTAAAAGTGGTTATTTGCAAGAGTGAGCTCGACAGCCCAGCAAAGTCTAACAGTTTTCATGCATCACATAACACATAATAACATGCTCGATATACATCTCATTAAAGTAACATGGCATACATGCTTTTAATTTACATAGCAAATATAAAGATTGAGTTCCTTACTCAATCATCATTACTTAGCCAAAACAATGCAGTCATATATTGACTTTAACATTTCATGATTCAACATGCATAACATATCATGCAATTTAAAACAGTTCATCAAGTCCACGTAAAAAATAGGAACCGAAAGACTTGCCTTGATCGTTGTTTACCAATAACAATTTAACAGTTTACAGCTATCTGCACTTCACGTGCCCTTTTGTTGTTAAGAAATTCGTGTTAAACTCTAATAATAACTTGAAGAACTCAGCTCTTGTTGCTTCTCTTTCGCAGACTCTCTCAAACCTTTCTGAACATTTCCTTTCTCTGACAAAACTTCTTCTCTTTCCTTACTTAGACTTTAGCCAAATAGAATATACGTAAAATAAAAACATAAACAACGTACGATTTTTAAAACGTCTAAACCGACGTTATACTTAATATACTAATAAATTATCAGTTACCAAAATAATATATATATTATATTTATATTTTGTTTAATTTAATTTATATTACTAATAAATCAAATTTAAAAATCCAAAAGCCATAGGGCTTTGTTTGGCAAAATTATTTAAATTTAAAGACTTAATATATTTAAGCCTTGTTTGGCAAAATAAATTACAACTACTTTAATTTATTTTAATAACCACTTATAATATTGTTATTTGTCACACTTCTAATTAATTAAGTTTTCATACTTAATTTAATTAATTCTTATAACAATTCATTGCATAATATAATAATTTATTTAATCATTATAAATTCTCTAACTTAATTATTAAATTAAATTATATTACTATTTCAAAATAATTACTTAACTCATTAATTATTTATTAAACAAATAAATAATCAAATCATATCAGATCAATTAAACAAATGCTTATTCAACAATAAACACATCCATTAAATATTTATATAATTCAATAAATATTTAAATATTATAATAAAAATCTGGATTGTTACATCATTCCCTCCTTACAAGGATTCTGTCCTCAGAATCACAACTCAAGCCACTCATTCGTTACAATCTTCCCTACTTACAAAGATTCTGTCCCCGGAATCGAAGACACAAATTACACAAATAACTCAGAGAAATCTTTCATCATTTTATCTAAATATAGATTTTATATTTCCTACTACATTCATTACCTAACAAATTCTAGGTTTCATTTCATAACTTTCATTTGAACTCAATTATATTTTGAGTATTATATATCTTTTAACCCATTCATTTTCTTTTCTAAGGACCGTTATCATAAACACTCGGAAATCACTATCATAAACACTCGGGATATTACATTCACCCTTTCTTCTAAGAATTTCATCCTCAAAATTTTATTTATTAATTTTTATTCATTCATTCTATCTAAGTAGATTTTACATCACTATTTCATTCATTCATTGGTTTCTATAACCACTTTCTTTCCACAAAGATCATTCTACAATTATTAACTCTTCTATTAAAAGTTTCATATTATTCTTTGATAACTCATCTACATCTCACTTCAAAATCTCTTTTCTCACTTATTCAACATACTCATCATTCAGTGTCGCATTATATGACTTACTTCTTTCTAAGGAATATTTTCCTTTTTCACTTCCATCTTGCAGAATAATAAGAATCTTTCACAATTGTTCAATAATTGGGAAGTAGTATGAATAACTCAGGAATATAAAATATTCCAAATCATGTTGAGGGTCACAAGACCATGAACTCTATTCTCTAGGTTTAATAGTGCTTCACCCCCAGTTCTTCACACTTTAAACCCTCTTTGGCAGAATGTTTATCAATCACAAAGACTGAAAATACCCTCCGCAAGTACTCTAGGTGATTAACCTATTGTACATGTATTGTGCACAAACATTTCAGCGCAAAGTATAAACTAAGCGTAACCTCTAATAAAAGAGTTGTTCATCTCAGAATTTAGAGTGCAAGCATTCAACTGAGGGTCTAATGACCACGAACCTTGTCCACAGTTATAAGTAATCTTTCAACTTTAACTTTTATAGTCATACGACTATAATGACTTCAAGGTACTTAGGGGATCAATCCTCCGTACATGTATTGTGCACAAACATTTCTGCGCAAAGTATAGGGTTGTTCATCTCAGCTTTTCAACATCTGAATCCGCACCAAAACAATTTGGTTTGGCATAACTTCTCAAGAAACTCTTGAATTTCATGAACATCTTTCAATATTTGTCTAGCTGAATCAAATAGCATAGACCTCTACAATAACTCGAACATTAACCGAAATATACATACATATACATACATATGTATTCTCATATCTTAAAGAAATCTCAAAAATCTTTTTATGACGTCATGATACCGCACTGTATTTATAGTCCGTTGAGGATTTCGTCATTTGGTGACTTTATCATACTACATCATACCATAGTGGGCTGACGATCCTTAGATCACATCCAACACTAGGTAATACTGCATTGATGACTCTATCGTTTTTATCATCTTTGCACCAGGTTACATGGTGCATTAATGATATAAAATATATTTTGATATATTGCAAATCATTTTTGTCTAGCCGAAGTAATTAGCATAGACATACGAATAACAGTATTTTTGTTAAAACTCATTGGTTCCATCATTTGATCCAATATTTTTTAAGAAAATAAAAGTGTAAACATCAGCACCAAGTCAATAAATTTCGAAAGTCTAGCATAGCTAGTAGATTTAGAATACATATGCTTCCACCATCAACTCCACTTTCTATAATGATCCATTGCTTAATAGGTCTATCTATTCCTATCTTCCTCAATACTCTATTCACACTTAATTATACCCTAGTTCATCAACTTACCACACGTTATGAGTTCAGGAACTTGCCACAATCATATGAGTTTAAGAACTTATCCTAGTCAGACTATAGGCGTCCATTCGCTGAGGGATTCAAAAATATACCATATAATTATGAGTCACGAACCTACCATAAGTATGAGTTTTAAGAACTCGCACTTAACCTTATAATATTCTCTAACTATACTCTACCTATCTGTTATACACATGAGAAAAGAATCACCTTCTCAACAGGCATATAGCAAATAGCGTAACATAAACATTCCAATGATTATCAATGTGATAAACTGAGTGCAAGCACAAAACCCTCGCCCATACAAAGGTTTCTACAACTCAGCCATCACATGAGTTTTCAATTGAAATCCCACCTAACTCTATCTTTCTTTTAACTTGCTCTTTGCTCGATACGAATTCCTCGTATCACATCATCTATAACTCCTCATGAGTTATCTCGTACTATTTCATAGTACACCATCTTCATAGCATTAAGCTATAATCATTCAAACATTACAGACCATCTTTCTTTTATAACTTAAACAGATCACGTCGTGACCTTATTCTATAATCATCTCTTTTAAAATTCTTTTGTTAACTCGTGATCATTTTATTTTACGATCCTCATTCTTTCTCTTTTTCATCATTTACGATATTATTCGTTATCTTGGCTATTGGAGTTAGGAAACTCCCATTTCTTATCTTTATATCTTCAAGATTCTTCTTTGAATCTTCTTGTTTATATAACAATTCTTCCTTTAAGAATTTCTAACTAAATTTACATCGCTCAAAATTTCATTCAAGTTCTAAACTCTCATCATACGTGTCCATTTCTACACTTGGTACACATCGAGTCTCTAACAGTTTCAATATGGTACGCTGAGTAGTTTTCCACAAACAACCAACAAACTAGGTTCCGAGTTGCTAGTTCGTATATACCTCCGCTCCATGAAGGAATCGTTTAGCCCAGATACCATACATCAACTATTAAAGAGTACAATTGTACCACACTTAGACATAACTCTCTATTCATAACTTCTTTATCATTCTCTTTTTGTAGACATTGTCTATTTATTATCACCTTACATCCTTATTATTGGAGTTGGGTAACCTCACATTTATATTCTTCTTTGAATCCTTTCACGCAAGTTTTAATCCCTTATTGTTCAAACTCTATATGAGCTTAATCGTTCATTATCTTCACCTCTCTTCTATAAGGTTATAGCCTACGGTACTCCTACCAAAAGTTTATAACCTACAGCTTTGATACCAACTGTAATGACCCCAAAATCCATACAATTTAAAATCTCAACTTCGGTCGTTAACCATACATTAAATCTCTAATTTTATGTCATTATTTGATATTAAAAACACTAAAATAGCGGAATAATTAAAACGTTTATACATATCCTTCTTTCTTGCCCTGAATCGCAACCTTTACACTACATCTCTTGGATTCAATCTTATATCATGAATGGTTACAACAAAATGACTATACAACGTCTTACATCATAACAAAATATACATATACATTGGATAGCTCAACTTACAATTTAACAACATATTACGTTCAAAATATGAAATACATTTCTCATAAAACATAAGTAAGCTTCGTGAATATAGATCTCTATAACTCACTTAGCACACATCTTTACCTTAAAATCTTGACCTGTAAAAGTGGTTATTTGCAAGAGTGAGCTCGACAGCCCAGCAAAGTCTAACAGTTTTCATGCATCACATAACACATAATAACATGCTCGATATACATCTCATTAAAGTAACATGGCATACATGCTTTTAATTTACATAGCAAATATAAAGATTGAGTTCCTTACTCAATCATCATTACTTAGCCAAAACAATGCAGTCATATATTGACTTTAACATTTCATGATTCAACATGCATAACATATCATGCAATTTAAAACAGTTCATCAAGTCCACGTAAAAAATAGGAACCGAAAGACTTGCCTTGATCGTTGTTTACCAATAACAATTTAACAGTTTACAGCTATCTGCACTTCACGTGCCCTTTTGTTGTTAAGAAATTCGTGTTAAACTCTAATAATAACTTGAAGAACTCAGCTCTTGTTGCTTCTCTTTCGCAGACTCTCTCAAACCTTTCTGAACATTTCCTTTCTCTGACAAAACTTCTTCTCTTTCCTTACTTAGACTTTAGCCAAATAGAATATACGTAAAATAAAAACATAAACAACGTACGATTTTTAAAACGTCTAAACCGACGTTATACTTAATATACTAATAAATTATCAGTTACCAAAATAATATATATATTATATTTATATTTTGTTTAATTTAATTTATATTACTAATAAATCAAATTTAAAAATCCAAAAGCCATAGGGCTTTGTTTGGCAAAATTATTTAAATTTAAAGACTTAATATATTTAAGCCTTGTTTGGCAAAATAAATTACAACTACTTTAATTTATTTTAATAACCACTTATAATATTGTTATTGTCACACTTCTAATTAATTAAGTTTTCATACTTAATTTAATTAATTCTTATAACAATTCATTGCATAATATAATAATTTATTTAATCATTATAAATTCTCTAACTTAATTATTAAATTAAATTATATTACTATTTCAAAATAATTACTTAACTCATTAATTATTTATTAAACAAATAAATAATCAAATCATATCAGATCAATTAAACAAATGCTTATTCAACAATAAACACATCCATTAAATATTTATATAATTCAATAAATATTTAAATATTATAATAAAAATCTGGATTGTTACATCATTCCCTCCTTACAAGGATTCTGTCCTCAGAATCACAACTCAAGCCACTCATTCGTTACAATCTTCTCTACTTACAAAGATTCTGTCCCCGGAATCGAAGACACAAATTACACAAATAACTCAGAGAAATCTTTCATCATTTTATCTAAATATAGATTTTATATTTCCTACTACATTCATTACCTAACAAATTTTAGGTTTCATTTCATAACTTTCATTTGAACTCAATTATATTTTGAGTATTATATATCTTTTAACCCATTCATTTCCTTTTCTAAGGATCGTTATCATAAACACTCGGGAATCGCTATCATAAACACTCGGGATATTACAATCCCCATCATGCTCAACTTCAAAATTTCCCATCTCTTGGCACAATCTTATACTTGTTAACGTGAGCCTCCAGTTTAAATTTCGTGGCCATCGGAGTTATAGAACTCTGGGTATAGCCGTTTTCGTTGGAAAATCACAAAATTTGAAATGGTCATAACTTGGTTATTTTAAATCGAAATTAGGTCATTTTTGGACAGGAGGTACTTAATACAATATATTTTCGTGTCACAAATAGCCGGAATTGTTCTCACAAATTAAGTGGCCGAAACAGTCCTTGCAAAATTTTGGACAGTAGCTTTTTCTCCTCTAACAGTTTTTGACTCCTTTGCTAAAATCAGTTCATTCAAAAATCTACAATGTCTTTTCCAGTGATTCCGCTTGGACATGTTATAAAACTCATAGATCTAACTCTAGGAGTTGACCACACTCAAAAATTCGAAATATAATAGGAGATATGGTCATTTGAATTTTGTGTTTCGTTTTCACAAAAATCTAATTTTTAACTCTTGGTGTCTTCTAAGAAAACTTTCATATTTTCACATAATAACCATCATAACTCATCATAACACTTACTAATACCTTATATACTCATGAGTCTACCATGATACATGATTTATTTCATCAAACAATCATCAAACAAAAGATTAAACACCATCAAGGCTAAGAAAATTAGGATTTTCTACATTTTGAAAAACCTAGCTTCCATTTCATACTTTAGATCTAACTTTTAATCCTCAAAAGGGTTAGATCTAAACATGAAACACTTATATACATATAGATCTAAGGTTTTAAACCTCAAGATCATAACATCATATTGTCAAAAATCAAATCAAACCAAAAAGGAAATTAGACTATATAAGTAAAAATTTTGTTATACCTTAGCTTTTCCTTTCTTCTCCTTCTAGAATATGATATGGATCTTGGTTGTATGAAAATCAAAATCTCCTCTCTTTCTCCTCTTGGAGCTGCCAAACTCCCTAGGCTTTCTCTCTCTCTTAGTTACTTTTGTTCTTTCTAGTTAGCTTAGGAAATAAAATGAAATGAAAAGTTATATTTGTTTTACTAACAAAAATAAGAAGTATAGATATATGGCATATATCTATACATTCTCACCACATACTTGTATCCTCTCTCCCTCTCATTATGTAAGTTGTTTCTTACAAATTTAACCAAAGTTGTTGTCTCCATCCAAGGTTTGGCACCTAAGCAAAGTTGGTGACCAAATAAAGTAAGTAAATCATTTCATTCACCCCCCTTTCTCTCCTTCTCTAATACCCGGCCAAGTGGCCAATTATTCTCCCAATTTTACTTTCTTTTTATCTCTTATTTAGTATACAAAAGGTCCAACATACCCCCCTCTCAATTGGGCTAAAAGTTGGGCCACTCATTTAATTCTTTTGGGCTTCTAAATTTAGTTTCTTTGGGCCATAACAAATAACATATTCCAACACTTCTAATATTACCATTCCCTAATTATTTAATTAGGATTTTTATTTTCTTAATTATAACATAAATTCTTACTCATGCACATTTGTTTCCTTAACCTAATTAGACTTGCTATAATTAGGTTATAAAATTAATTAACTGAGATGTATAAAATAAATCTCTTAGAATGAGTATATATTTTATATACTAATATTCTCCTGTATCATAACCCTAAAGTTATTCAATTTTTCATTCCTAATTTATAAATAGGTTACCCTAGCTTCACTTATTTGTTTATAATAAAAAAATAAAAACAAACACATATTATTCATAAGTAATTACTCACATATAACAATACACAAAACCATATAAGTCTTTCACACAAAAAATTTTAAATCCATACCTTATTTCCTGTCTAGGTCTTATTAATCTGTGATAACTCGGGATTTCGAATAATCCAAAATTTGTGAATAATTTTTTTTTAATATTAATATTGATTATTAATTTTGTGACAAGTTTCTGTGATACGAATCTCGAGAAGGTCAATTTGTATATTGACTAATAAAATTATAGTAGAGTTGTACATAACAAGCTTTAGAAACCCTAACCATAATTTCTGGATAGAGATTCAATAGAAAATAGAATTAAAATAATTAATTGGATGAGTACGTGTTTGTACTGTTTAGAAATTTTGATCAATGATTGATCGGATAAGGTTTAAAATTAATAAACCCTAATAAGGGATTAAAATCCTAATCTCAAATTTAGAAAATCGATTGTACGGTTAAAAACCCTAATTGTACGCCGGGAAACCCTAATTTCATAATCAGGAATCCTAAACCCTAAATTAGGAAACTCTAATCCTAATTGGCAAGCCTAATATGTGTATTAAACTTTAATATGATTAGAAAACCCTAATTATATTTTAGTTATCTTAAATTCTATTTTACAAACCCTAATTGTAATTTGGAAATTTTATTTTTTTAATAAAAACCCTAATTTAAAAATTGTAGAAATTAATAATGTAAAACCTAAGGGTTAGGACCTTAGGGTTAAACCCTAAGGGTGTGACAAATTCCAAGAATGCCATTAAAATTATTTTGTAAATGACTAAAATGTCCTTTTTCATTTCTTTAATTAGGTAACTTGTTAAAATGCTAGTAACTTCAGTGGTTTACCAACTAAATTGACTAGTGTGACACAAAATCTCAGCCATCAGCCGAAATATCACAGATCCAAGCAACATCTAAGCCTATATAAGAGAATTAGAGAGAGAAAGTGCATAAATTTTAGCCATTTTCTATTTTACTCTCACCAACTCTCTCTCTCTCCTAAACCAACAAAATTGCTAAGTAACTCAGTCCTAAATTCAGCCCCTAGATCAATTAATAACATATTGGAAGATTAAGATCAAGAATTTAAAGATAGAAGGTATAAACCTAAATTGATTTTTGATCTTTGTTGTTAAGAAAAATTTTGTGTTTAAGTGTTTGTATTTGTGTTAAAAGGTGTTTTTAGTCGTTCTATGTTGATCCATGATGGATCCATATCATCTAAGTACTTTAAAAGTGTGTTTTTCCAAAACTGTCCAAGAACAGATTTTGTGCTCTGACAAGCAAATGTCAGACGGCTCAGATCTCTGTCTGTTAATGTTTTGTTATGGTTTATGTGTTAGATCTATAATTTGGTATATGGTTTTTCAGCTAGAAGTGGAATCACAGTTGTTGGATGTCTATATTTCGTTTTATTCATGGTCAAACACCGTTGACCGATGTTGACCGGGTGAATTCTGGGAAAACCCAGAATGTTCAAAACCATGTCTGACAACATTTTTACAAGGCCGGATCTGTCAGTCGTTTAAGTTTTTGATGTTGTTGTTTGGTACATCTTGGACCCGGTTATTTGTAGTATAGATCTGAGTCTTTATATTTCTTCAAACATCAACATATTGATTATAACAGGTGGTCAAAGTAGGCTTCACGCTCAGTTTTGGAATTTCTGGAAAAACCCAGAAATCTGGGGAATACAATTTCTGACATACTTTGACCATACTTATTTTGTAGATTGAGTTGTTTTTCAACTGAAATGTTACTTTGTAATTATTCTTTGGTATCTGGAATATAACTTTGAGCCTTTATATCACATAACTCATGAGCAGAACATAAATTAAAATAAACTTGAAAGTGACTGGTCGAGTTTCTGGGTTTCTGGAGAAACCTAGAATGGGTCTGACAGCTTCGTTGAAGCTCTGGATCTTTCAGGATTATTGTTGTTTGACCGAGATAATACTTGATAATTGTAGTACTACATATGCACTACATGATTGAACCATAAGTTAGTCCAAAACATGATCAAAACTGGAAATTACACTCGGTCAAATGTTCACCCTTGAAACACTGTCTAACAGTGTTCTTGAGCTCAAGAACACCTAAAACGACGGAGAAGTGTCGCTAAAGGCTTTAGCGACGGTTCCTATTTATTTATTTTCTGAATTTCTGGAAAATGATTAAAAATTAGAAATAAATTATAAAAAATTACTAAAAATGGTTTTCAAAATCATTTTAAATTTTGAAAATTAACTTTTAATTATTTGGGACATTTTTCTTTAATAATTATAATTATTTGAATAAAAATGATATTTAATTTATTTAATTAGTATATTAAGTAAATTAGAGAAAAATAATTTAATATTATAAAAAATCATTTTAAATTAGAAAAATTTATTTAAAAATATTTTGAGTTATAAAATGTGACTTTTAATATTTTTGGAGAATTTTCATTAATAATTTAATTTTAATGATATTAGATTTATTTAATTAGTAAATTAAATAAATAAGATAAAAATGATTTTATTGATTTAAAAATTATTTTAAATAAGAATAAAGTGTTAGAAAATATTTTGAATTATAAAATATAATTTTCAATATTTTTGGAGAATTCTCATTAATAAATTAATATTAATGATATTAGATTTATTTAATTGTTATATTAAATAAATGAATTAAAAATGATTTTATTGATTTAAAAATCATTTAAAAATGAGAAAAATGATTTAAAAGTATTTTAAGTTATAATTAATGACTTTTAATATTTTGATAATAATTACATTAATATTTAAATATTAATGGTGATGATTTAAAAATGATTTTAATTACTTTAAAAATCATTTAAGTAGAATATTGATGATTTAAAAATATTTTTTTACAATAACTTTAATATTTTGACAAGTATAACATTAATATTTTTATATTATTAAATATTAATGATAATAAGATTATTTGATAATTAAATCATTTAAAAATGATTTAAGTGTTTGAAAAATTATTATAAATTATAGTAATTATTTATATATTATTAAAAGCTTCCGAAAAATATTATAAACGATATTTGACTTATTTAAAATAATATTGAAGCTTAGAGACCAAGTTTAATTGACAATCAATGTGTTAATTGTCGGATAGGGTGACCAGAACACCGAGAATGGACCGAAGTCCAACCAGACCGAAATAGTTATACTTGATAAGTGTTTATATAGGTTATAAACACTGATGTGGTTATGTGGTAATGTGCCTAGGAGAAGTTTGACTGTAGAATACAATGTTACGTGTTATAAATGATTGTGCTAATTGTGAGACCGACATTGTTGATTATAGGTCTTACGAACGCAGTTAATTATATTGTGTAGCTGTAATCAACATGAAAGGCAAGTTTCCTAACTCAACCTTGAGTTATACTCATTCAATTATTATAATAGTTAATTATTGCTAATTATACCATGTCCAGGGAATTTATTGTTGATTATTCGCAGTTAGTGCATGTTTAATAATTTAAATTGAATTACTGATTTAGAGAATATACCATTGTAGAATAACTATTGTTGGATATTCATATTCGTAGAAGATAGAATTGACAGTGTAGATAATTTCTGTTTATTGTCAAATTATGTTGAGAAATGTCTTAGCTAATTATTCTGGCTAGGCGAACATTTGTTAGAACTTGATAAATTCAAGAAGAGAATTCAATTGTTATTGATAGATCGATGCCAATTATTTCAGCTAGATCGATAAGTAAATAGAATTTGAAATCACAGTATTTCGTTGTTAAATCGAAATCTTGATTTTGAGACTGAGAAGAATAACCTTTTATATAAAGGGAACAAAATTTTTAAGTCGTAATTCGACCATTGCGTGCGACCTAAGTATTATGCATAATATAAGGTACAAGGAGTTGGCCGGCTCTAAGTACTTGCAGAGGGGTATGATTTAATCTTTATGGTTATCTGATACTCCTGCGTATGTATCGAAGTAAATCTTTGATAGATACCCGAGAAAGTAGAAGTTCTAGATCCAATGGATCGTTCAGCATAAATCTGGAAAACATTCCACTTTGTTATTGCGTAGAATTGATTCTTGATTATTCATTAGAATATCGCAGAAACTTTGAAATCGTTATACTCTTTCATTATCAGATTATTACGTTGCCTAGAATACGAGAAGACTTGTTATTGATTAACGATTTGTTCAGCTATTTCAAAGTTCACCGAACTTTGGTTTCATTCTATAAAAATAGATAGTATGTTCTTATTGATTCGTATACATTTATTGTATGTATTAACTTGCGGGGTAAACTTGTTGCTCACCCTTGCTATAAATAAAATATTTCAGCTAGGAACGAAGAGGCCACCGGGTCAAAGAAGAACAAAGGCAAAAGCAAGATGATGGAGTAGTTATAAAGAACAATATTATTATTATGTTATATTGTAAACCCTTTTTTTATATCTAAAGGGTATGTTTGTAATTTTAAGGTTAGCAAACCTGGGACTTATATATTAACAGCTTATGTTAATGACTTATTTATTCCTATTTTTATATGAATAGGTAGTTAAATGGTATTATATTGTAGATCGTGAACACCAAACTCGGGGGTCCGGTAACCCAAATTTGGGAGTGTCACAGGTTGGTATCAGAGCTGTAGTGACCAAGGTGTCACGAGTTGGTAGAAGAGCTGTAGATTATAAACCTTAAGTGTGGTGGGGGAAAACCCTAGGATTATAACCATACGCGAGATAGAGAAAACTCATGTAGAATTCTAAGTGAGGGATTGTCAAAGTGCATCAATAGTGAGATAAGTGGACACATAGTATGAGAATTTTGTACTAATAAAGTACTAATCAAGTTATTTCAACTGATTGTAGGATGTCTGGAGAAGGTGAAAAGAGTGCGGAGATGCTAGAAGCTGTTGCACCGGTGCCAAAAGCCGAGGTGCCAGCGCAAAGTGAATCAGTGGAGAAGGTGGGAGAAGATGAACCAATGGTCAATCTAGGGAGCGATCATGACGATTATCCCGAGATATATCTGAGTGGAGATGAGGAGGCAGAGTCTGAGCCAGCTAAGGTGGAGTTAAAGAATAAGATCAAAATTGGAGAACAAGATCAGCTATCTGTAGAAGTCCAGGAACTCCGAAGTAAAGTATTTCTTCTAGAGGAGTTGTGGAAGACAGAGCGAGCATTGCTCGAAATGACTGAAGAAAAGAACGAGCTCAGGGCGCAGGTGGACAGAATAAAGGCTGAAGGTGGTGGATCATCTGAAAGAACCAACAAGAAGGACAAGAAAAAGAGAAAGAGGGAAAAAGACAGCCCTAATTCTAAAAAATCAAGCCCGAAGAAGAAGCAAGCCTGTATCAAGTGTGGAAAGACTCACGTTGGAGAATGCATGATGTGGAAGAACGTGTACTTCAACTGCAAGCAAGAAGGACATATTTCTCTACATTGTCCTAAGCCGAATCTGAGGAAATGTTTCTCATGTGGGCAGACGGGTCACAGTTTCAACAAGTGTCCCATCAAGAAGAAGACTGGTGAAAGGAGTGGTCGGTAGATAACTTAGATATATGTAATAGTATCTTTTAGGTAGAAGTTTATGATATTAAGTGTTGTAATATCGAAAATGATGGGTGAACATATATAAATATAAATATGTTTGTATGAATGAAATCTTTATTTTCTATATGAATATAAAATTAATATTAATTTGTGTGTTCTTAAAATTCATACTTATGGTAAATTAATGACTCATAATTACATGAAATATTTTGAACCCCTCAGCGAATGGACGCCAAAGGTCTGACTAGGATAAGTTCATACACTCATATAATTGTGGTAAGTTTCTGAACTCGTAAGTGTGGAAAGTTTGACGAACTGGTAATAACTGTTTGTGAATGGAGAATAGCAACTTTTTGTGCAAAGTTATGTTGTTATGATTTAAAAAGGATTAGTAATATATGTCAAGTACTAAATGTGCTATGAATCATTTGAATAAATATTCGTTTATATGTGAGAAATATGTGTTGAATTCTTATTACGTTAAGAATCTGTGTAGAGAAAGAGAATTAATATAAGATTTTTTTTATTTAAATCAGATCATGCCGCCTGGACGACAGAATCGAAACCAACGAGAAGAACAGTCAGTGAATAATGATGGAGGTCAAGCTAACCCAATGCAAAACTTTGCAGATATAATAGCCGAAGCTATGGAAAATAGGGCTCCAGCAAGAGGAAGAGCGAGAAATCAGTCAGCTGATAGATTGGCTAACTTCAAGGATTTTAAAGCGGTAGGACCGCCTGAATTCAAAGGGGCCACAGATCCAATTGAAGCCCAAACTTGGGTGAAGGAGATGGAGAAAGCATTCGTCATTGCGCGAGTGGCAGAAGAGTAAAAGACGGCTTTTGTAACTTATCTGACGAAGGGATAAGCTAATTACTGGTGGGAGACTAATCAGGCTAGAGCTGGTACAGCGGTGGTGTTATGGACAAGATTTAAGGAACTGTTCTTTGAGAACTACTTCTCACCAAGTATGCAATCCAGGATGGAAGTCAAATTCTTAGAGTTAAAGCATGAGAACATGTCGGTAACAGAATACGCTGCCAAATTCAACGAGTTGGCAAGATTTGCACCTCATCAGGTGGACACAGAAGCAAGAAAGGCGAGTAGATTTGATAACGGACTGAAGCCGGGGATATTTAACAAAGTAGCGGTATTACAGATCAATACGTTTGCGGCTTTGATGCAGAAGGCATTAATTGCTGAAGGAGGGAGCGAAGCTGCATCTCGATTTCATCAGGATAAGAAGAAGAAGACAAATGATGGAGGAAGCAGTGGTGGTTGTAATCCGAATAAGAGAAAGTGGAGTGAGAACACCCAATCGGTAGGCAAGACAGAAGATAATAGGAAAGGGAGGGAGCCATGTTCAACTTGCGGGAAGAATCATGCTGGAGTTTGTCTGAAGAAGAAGGGAGTTTGTTACAATTGCGGACAAGAGGGGCACATGTCTCCCAATTTCCCCAATTCGAAGAAAATTCAAGGTTGCTTTGCATGCGGATCGACTGATCATTTGGTTCGAAACTGTCTGAAGAAGAATACGTAGAAGGAAAGTGGCAACAAGGGACCCAGTAGCGGAACCTTGGCAATTCGAGGACCTGCACAACCAGGAAGACCAACAGTCCGTACATTCAACATGACGGCGCATGATGCTGTAGCTATTCAGGAGGTTGCAGTAGGTAACGATTTCGTTTAGAAATTTAATTACGCGTGTAACATGAGTTAGATATTTCTGTGAACTGTTTTCTTTTAAAGATCCAAGTCACATGTTAGAATTTGAAACACAATTTAATATTTTGTTGATAAAAAAATGAATTGCTGATACAACTTTAAAAAAAATTGTAGAGAATAAGAAAGCGGTGATTCCGAGGACGGAATCCTTTTAAGGAGGGGTGAGTGTGATAACCTAGGATTTCGAATAATCCAAAATTTGTGAATAATTTTTTTTTTAATATTAATATTGATTATTAATTTTGTGACAAGTTTCTGTGATACGAATCACACGTTCGTATTTCGATTGAAGTTGATTATTGATATGAGTCCAAGCTATTCGATTCGGCTAGACCAACTTTTATGAAAACTCTAAGCGTTCTTTGAAAATTATCCCGAACCACATTATTTTGGTGCGGATTCCGATAAAGACTGAGGTACAATTTTTGCGCCCCAGGGCGGATACGAGAAACAGATCAGACCAGCAGTACTTTATAAGTATAGGGCATACTGGGTTAATTACCCACTATGTCCGTAAGTTAAGACGGTTTGAGGATGAATTTTCTTAAAACCTTTGCAAAAATGACAGACAATAGTCAGTATAACCCCTCAGCACAATTTTAAAATTTTTACTCTTGTGAGGAATGTATTGGGTAGAATGTGATGATGAGAATGAATGGTGTATGGTGTAAGGTAAATTTCAGGGACAAAATTTTTAGAATGTGACAACCCGAGAATTTTGATATTTATAAAATTTTAAAATATTAATTTAAGGTTAACTAATAAACTTAGACAGAAAATAAGTGAATGGATTTGAGATTTCTAGTAAGGAATTTTGTGAATTTCAAATTTTTTTTGGTGAATTATTCAAGATTAAGGGTATACGTGAATATGTTCTGTGTATATGGTATTATATGTGTACAGTTTGTGATTGTGGGTCAAGGGTTGACCAGATAAGATATATCAATGTCAAACCCTAATATTATATTCGAATGTCAACGTTCAGCTAGAAAATTCTTACGATTTATAAGAAACCCTAAAACCGGTTTTGGAAAACCCTAATTTCAGTTCCGAAAATTTGAAACCCTAATTTGGGGACTTAAATGCAATGTATAATGTTTTTGTGTATTAATCACAAATTTAATTAGGGATAACCCTAATGATTAATTATAATTCTAATAATTAGAAACCCTAATTTTTAGAAACCTTAAGTTGTAAATAAGAAACCCTAATCTAATTAGGAAACCTAATTTCTAAATTAGAAAGATTATTTTTCTATTTAAAACCCTAAATCTTAGGTTATAAACCCTAATGTACAATGAAGAAACCTAATTGCTAAATTAATAATTTTAATTAGGAAATGTTAATCCTAATTAGCAAGCTTGATTTATGATTATTAAATTTTAATATAATTAGAGAATTCTAATTATGATTTAGAAATATTAATTTTCTATTCTTGGAAACTTAATTTGGAAATCCTAGAATTGTATTTTTAAAACCCAAAGGGTTCAACCCTAAACCCTAAGGGTTTGGACCAATTACATGAATGCCATTAAATTTAAAAGTCTAATGACCATGTTGCCCTTTTTTGTATTTTTATAAGTTAGCTTTCAAAATCTTTCCATATCTTTAGGTTGGTGACTAACCCTAGCCCTAGCCTAGCATGAGACTTATTTGTCCAAAATCAGCCACCAATTGCCAATTAGATACATTAAATCAAATTGATCAAAGATTTAAAGTAAAGAAAATCTTACTTTACTTCTCATTATTGCCAAGCCACTCTCTCTCATCCATTTCAAAAATCTAGAGTGAGAGAGAGGGAATAGTTAAGCTATGTGAGCCTCTTATCAAGTCAAGAACATCAATCAAAAGTCAGAAATCAAAGATCAAGATTGAAAGGTATAAAACCCTTAAACCTAGAAATCTTTTGATTTGATGTTAAATGTCGTTGTTTATTGGTTAAAGTTATGTTAGAGGGTGTCATTTGATGATCTGGGTTGCTAAAACTTAGATCCATATCATTTAAATGCTCGAAATTAAAGTTTTTAGAAACTGTTTTTGAACCTTCATGAGTTGTTTGACAAGCAAATGTCAGGGCCTGTAAATTCTTGTGTGTTAGATATTTGTGGTGTTTGAAGTTATAGATATTTTCTTTACTATGAGGAGAGTAGACTGGAAGTGGAATCACATCCATACCATGTCTAGATCTCAAGATATAGGTGGTCAAACATGGTTGACCGACCATGGGAGACTATTTCTGGAAAACCCAGAATTTCCAGGTTTTGTCTGACAAGTTTTTTAAGGCCATGAATCTTGCTATTATTTGCTTGTTTGGCCATGTTTTTGTTTTCATGTTGTAGTCTGATATGTAGACTACATAGTAAAGTCATTATATCTCTTAGATCATAATCGGAATGAAAAATAATCACAGTCAAACTAGCGTTGACCAACTGACTGGGTTCCATTTCTGGAAAACACAGATTCTTCATGAGTGAGTTTTCTGGCAAGGTTTGACTGGCAATGATCTCTTAAGATCTGTTGATATTTGACTGAAATAAATTTTTTAATTGTTCTTTAACATTTATACTACAAGTAGGAACCGTTAGAACATACTGAGTATACTTAGAATTCAAGATATAAGGACATAAAGTAGCTAACTCGAACTGATCTTCATTTCTGGAAAACCCAAAAATGATGAACAGTTTTTGACAATGATTTCTGGAGTCCCCAATCTTGCTGATATGTTGTAGAATGGTCATGAACTTGGTATTCTATGGTAGTATTACATAAGTACTACAACTTGAAAACAAAATGCAGCCCAGAAAGCAACAAGAACACTGATCTGTTTTGTGGTCAAACTATGTACCTTAGCGACTGACAGGATTTCTGGGTTCTTGCTCAAGAACACCTTTAGAGACGGTTTTGTCACTATAGGGCCATTTATTAATTATTAAATTCTGAAAATTAATTATTTTAATCAATAAATTGATAAAAATGATTTTTAATTATTAAAAATACAAAATAAATTCCTAAAAATTATTTTAAAGTCCAAAAATTAGTTTTTAATTATTTTGAGCATATTTCATAAATATTTAATATTTTTGGAATATAAATGGTATTTAATTTATTTAATTATAACATTAAATAAATTATTTAAAAATAATTTTAATATATGAAAAATTATATTATGGTAGAAGAAAATATTTTAAGTTATTTTTAATGACTTTTAATATTTTATGACGAGTTTCACTAATTAATTAATATTAATGGCAATTAATATATTTAATAAATATATTAAATAAATTATGGAAAAATAGAATTAATGATTTAAAAATCATATAAAAATAATTTAAGTGTTATAAAAATATTTTAAGTTATAAAATATAACTTTTGATATTTTGTCATGAAAATATTAATATTTTAATATTAATAGCATTTATCGAATAAAGGATTTAATTGTTTAAAAATCATATAAATATGATTTTAAAGTATTAAAAAAAATACTTCGAGATATTATAAATATATTATAATATTATGTTATGATTTTTATTAATATTTAATATTAAATAAATATTAATGATAAAGGAATTATGCGGTATTTAATTATTTTAAATACGTTATTAACAATTAAAAATTTATGATAAATGGTAATAAATATCTGAAAATTATTACGAGCTTATGAAAATTATTTTGACTGAGATTATAATTATCTGAGATAATTGTTAAGTGTTAAGCAGAGTTTAATTGAACTTAAACTCGATATTTGTTCGACTAAGCCGTCGGGATGTCAGAATTATACCGAACTCGACTCATACTATAATAGTTTGACTCGAGGTTAAGTTTTCTGTGTTTTATTGACTGATAGGGTTATGTGATAATGTGATTAAGATATTTTAAATATTGTGATGATATTATTCTAACTGGTATATCAATATTATTTATATATTAGGTTCAGACAAAACTTATTAAATTGCATAGTGGTAATCCACGGTTCAGAAAAGTTTTTCTTAACTCGATCTGGAGTTGTTTATTCAAGTATAACTGGCGGTTAATCATTGCTGATTGCCATGTCTATGGTTTTTTAAATCGTACTATATGTACATTGCATGTATCCATTAGGTATGAAAGGCTGATCACCTTCATTACCATTCGGTCTAGATATTGTTATTCATGTTTAATGTTCATTCAGTTATGAAAATTTGTTCATGCTAGTTCACAACTATATTATAGAACTGTAGCCAGCTTTTGTTCAATTCCTTCGAACGTGATATATCTTTCATTCATTGAACTTAAACTTGTTGGGCAAACTTATGCTCACCCTTGCTATATCATGATAAACATTACAGATAAGGTAAATACGTTCGGATATAGGAAAGGATTAAGCCAAGTTCAGCTTGGGAGTTTTTTTTATATGCAGCTAAATTGTAATAGTATAGTATGATAAAAATGTTATATGTTAGTCAGGTTATGAATTTTGTATATGTGAAGGTTACTCGACCTTGGGATTAGTGTGTAACTGTATTATATAAGCAATTTATGTTTATATCTTCCGCAATAGTTATAGAATTAGCATACCAAGATCCGTGGTGATTTGGGACCCGAATTTGGGGACACTACACTTTTTGAGGTGATTTGGAGACTTGTGTCCAAATATATGGATCCGAATCAGTCGAGCAGCTCCCTCCCCCAGAACCTCTTCAGGTGATAAGAAGAGAGCTTATGATATGCCTCGGCCTTGTCCAGCCCGACAACCTCGTTGGTTGACGGAGTAAATGATTCGACCTATCCGGGTTGAGGAACCAGATGTTGAGGACTAGGAGGAGGATGTACCGGTTGCGGATCCTGCTCCTACTACTTCTATTCCTCACAGGGATCTTCCAGCCATTAATGTGACGATTCTTGAGCTTCTAGATGATTTGAGTCGTCACCCCTCGATCTATTTGCATGCGAACGAGGTAAAAACTGTGATTGATCTTCCTTTTTCCTATTGATGAAGAGCAAGGTTCTAATGTTGATTTACATTTGTGATGCAGGTTCTCGGCTTTACGCAGCCTCGAGGGAACTGGTTCAGTATACACTTTCTATACCAAACTCTTTACCCAGAGTACCGAGAGATTGTGCAAGCCTGGGGTTTTGAGGGGTTCTTTTCCATCCTTCCCCGCCGTTGTCCCTGGGGTTACCTCAGGGCATAGTCTGAGCGCTGGTTTCACCAGACTCAGCCTCTCCATTTGCTGGATTACGAGGTGATGATGACGCCGATTGATTAACGATTTATCACTGGTATGGAGTTTTTCGGGGCGCTAGTATCTTGTGTGACTGACATTTCCCCTACTGCCGTTAGATCCTTGCTAGGAGTCCCGATTACGGCTGTGACGCCCCCAAAACAGGTATACAACACCCATTCTGAGTCCTCAATAACATGGTACAGAAACAACTACAACTTTATTAATACAACATAAAAACTGTGAGTGTAAGTATAAATATTGTCATCTAGACAATATTCACACTCAAATAAGTCCTCATTACAATTATTGGTACAATATTTTACAAAAAAAATGGTGAGGACTACTAAAACAACTTCCTAGAACCTTCATTCCATACCCTGACTAGTACTTGCTACATTCTCGCCTCCTGAGAAGAAAATGGAACAACAAAGAAAAGGGTGAGCTCAACTAGCCCAGTAAAGAACATTATGACTAAGATAATATAAAACAAATTATCGTTAGTCTTCAACAGGAAAAAATCTAATAGAATACAATAGACAACAAGTTTTAAATCCATATTCGCAGCGGAAAATAATAATTCATAGAAGAGTTACGTAGAGAATGAAATCTACTATTATCTATGAATTTAAAAGTCCATTATCAGCATTTTATCCATGTAACATCAATCTATATTCATCTTCGCATTACAGGCTAAAGATATTCACCAGTTGGTCATGTTCATCTAAACATCTGTTCATCTTTGCACTACGGGCCAAAGATATTCCTCAAAAATCATTAATCTTTGCACTACAGACCAAAGATATTCAATTATATCATCATTTAGGACTGAGGACAATGAAAAATATTTTAAAGGAAACGAATCCAGTGAAACAAAATAATAAATATTAAGGATTCGTATTTCAGCTATTCCATGTCCAAAATTACCTCATAAATAATCATAGTGGAATAAAATTCAAGAATGATCAAAACATGGATACAATCAAAGCTAGTATCCAGAATAGATATTTTGTACAAAAAGAAGAAAATTTTACTTTTCGGTGAATAGTAACTCGTGAATAGTAACTCGTGAATAGTAACCCCGGCATGAAAAGTTCTAAATTTGATAAAAAGTTCATATCAATACTTCGGCATAATGATATTGAAGAAAATAATATCATTTAAGAAGAAGTAACATACCTTACCTCGAAAAGACGGTACTTCTGACTAGAATACTAGATATAGTGCTGAAGGAAACTTGCACCGTATAGCAACACTCAAAGTATCAAATACTCACAAGAATACGCTCGATATAGAGAGAGAAATAGAGAGAAACTTGTGTTTCTGGTGTGATTTTTAATTCTAACCTAAGCACCCTATTTATAGGAAAATGCTTAGAACACCAAAGCAGAAAATTTAATATAATATTAATATATTTATCAAATTTTCCCTAGCCCACCTCTAGACATCTGATCTCAGCCCATTTATATCACATGTTAGCCCACTTAAATGCCAAAAAACGTTTTTCTTCAAAATAATAAATAAAACTTCCAAAAATCAATTATTTCGGAACTTCAGAACTTCAATAATTCATAATAAATAGCATTTTAATCAGAAAATCCGAATCTTGCGAGTTTTTATAGGAAATGCAATTCTCTACAACTTCGTAGAAGAAAGTTTTTCTAAATTCCAAACAAAAATTGACCGAAATCCACAAACGGGCGATTTTATAGTCAATAATAAATTTTTGGTCAAGAATTGTGTCCACCAACACACAAAACATGTGTTAATCATTTAATGCCACAAAAATACTCTTCCTCCTCATATACTCATATATCCCACATTCATTGTAAAAATATCACCATCAATATATATGAATTATTTTATCAGAAAAAGATAAAATATTAATTTTCAACAATTGTCACATTAAAAATTTTCTCCATCTATATCCACATAAAATCAATATTTTTCTCATCACATAAATCAATAATACACAAATAATATTACAGAATCACAGTACTGACAACCAGGCCGTTCCCAAGAAATAGGGGGCTTTCCAATAATGATTTCTCCTTACTGGCGCACAATTAGATGACCAAACCTCTCCTTAAACAGAACTTTCTAAACATTGCCAATAATGTTATCTAATAATATTATTCAGATAATATGAATTATTGCTCCGATAATAGAAAATACTGCGTAGTGACAATTATAAAATATCAACGTAGCAATTATTTAATCAATAAAATAAAATATTGAACAGTAATTACTGTAACCATTATTGAGTAGTGCCTTCTTACTTAAGAATTAATAATTGGTGCAATACCATGTGCTACTGTGCAACAACGCGTATTACCGTGCTTTAACCACTTGCTTATTTAAAATATTTGTGCATTTTACCCATAACTAACCACATTAATCAAATAAACCCTTACTATTTCAGAATAATAAATAGAGGAAATTAAATTTTATTTATTAATAATTTGGGGTCTTACAACCTCCCCTCCTTATGAAATTTCGTCCTCGAAATTGACATACGTACCTGGTGTTTCGAAAAGATGAGGATACCTCGCTTTCATTTCCGTTTCCAAATCCCAGGTCATTTCCTCAATAGCATGGTTTCTACACAAAACTTTAACTTGTGGTATGACCTTCGTGCGTAGGACATGCTCCTTCCTATCCAAGATCTTGACAGGTACCTCCTCGTACGTTAAGTCTTCGGCTATCTCATCCGGTTCTAACTCAATACCATGGTTCGGGTCTTTCATATATTTACGAAGCACAGATATATGAAAAACATTATGAATACGAGACATACTTGGAGGTAACGCGAGTCTATAGGCCACATTTTCTACTCGGTCAAGAATCTGAAATGGACCAATAAATCGTGGATTGAGCTTTCCTCTCTTCCCAAATCTTGTAACTCCTTTTCATGGAGCTACACGTAATAATACATGATCCCCAATGTCAAATTCCACGTCCTTTCGATGAAGATCCGCATAACTCTTTTGTCGATCCTGTGCCATTTGTATACGTTGTCGAATCGTTTGGATCTTCTCTGTAGTCATTCGTACCAACTCTGGTCCCAACAACGCTGCTTCTCCCACCTCATCCCAACATATTGTAGAGCGACACTTTCGTCCATACAATGCTTTAAAGGGAGCCACACCTATACTTGCCTGATAACTGTTGTTGTAGGAGAATTCCACCAATGGTAGGTACTTATCCCAACTTCCTTTGAAATCTAGGACACAAAGTCTTAATAGATCTTCAAGAGTTTGAATAGTCCTCTCTGATTGCCCGTCCGTTTGAGGATGGTATGCCGAACTGAACCGTAAATCCGTGCCCATAGCTTTTTGCAAACTAACCCAAAATCTTGAAGTGAATCTTGGGTCACGATCTGAAACTATGGATACTGGCATGCCATGTAACCTTACAATCTCATTCACGTATATACTAGCAAGACGTTCAAGGGAATAAGTCTCCCGTATCGGCAAGAAATGAGCAGACTTGGTTAATCTATCAACTATAACCCAAATAGCATTTATGCCTTGAGAAACCGTGGGAAGACCCGTAAAGAAATCCATGGTAATGTGTTCCCACTTCTATTTCGGAATCTTAAGTGGTTGCAATGGACCCTTTGGTACTTGATACTCCGCCTTTACACGTTGACAAGTTAAACACCTCGAGATAAACTTTGCAATCTCTCTCTTCATATTGTTCCACCAAAATGAATGTCGAAGATCACGATACATTTTAGTACTTCCAGGATGGATTGCAAATGGTGTATTGTGTGCCTCCATCATGATCTTGTACTTCAAATCAGAATCGCTAGGAACACAAAGTCTGGAGTGGACTCGAAGTAATCCTTCTTCATCGATTCTTGCTTCTGGAATAGCACCTTCTTGCACTTTCTTCTTCATATGCATCAGCTACGGGTCTGTAGCTTGAGCAACTTTAACTTTATCGATTAAAGTTGGTTCTACGCGTATACTTGACATCATCGCACTCGTTCCTGCATATGATCTTCTACTCAACGCGTCAGCTACCACGTTTGCTTTTCCAGGATGATATTGAATAGTGTGGTCGTAATCTTTCAACAGCTCGAGCCAACGTCGTTGCCGCATGTTGAGTTCTTTTTGAGTGAAGAAAAATTTGAAGCTTTTATGGTCTGAATATATCTCCACTTTCTCCCCATATAGATAGTGCCTCCAGATCTTTAGCGCGAAAACGACTGCTGCCAACTTTAGATCATGAGTAGGATAATTCCTCTCATATTCTTTAAGTTGTCGCGAGACATAGGCTATGACTTTTCCACGTTGCATGAGAACACATCCTAACCCTTTGCCTGAAGCATCGCTGTAGATAACAAATCCATCCGAACCAGATGGTATTGTTAGAACAGGTGCCGAAATGAGTCTCCTCTTAAGCTCTTGGAAACTCTTCTCGCATTCTTCGCTCCATACGAATTTGATATCCTTCCGAGTCAGCTGAGTTAACGGGGTAGCGATTCGAGAAAACCCTTCTACGAATCTTCGATAATAACCAGCTAAGCCCAGAAAGCTACGTACATCGGTCACCGTCTTCGGTTGCTCCCAGCTTTGTATTGCTTCAATCTTCGCCGGGTCCACAGATACTCCATGTTTTGACACCACGTGTCCTAGGAATGCTACTTCCTCCAACCAGAACTCGCATTTCCTCAATTTAGCATATAGCTTATTTTTACGCAGCCTTTGGAGTACCAGCTTCAGATGGTGCTCATGATCTTCACGACTTTTGGAATATATGAGGATGTCATCAATAAAGACAACGAACTGATCCAAATAATATTTGAATACTCGGTTCATCATATCCATGAAAGCCGCAGGAGCATTAGTCAATCCAAAAGACATGACTAAGAATTCATAATGCCTGTACAGAGTTCTAAAGGCAGTCTTCAGAATATCCTCAGTTTTAACCTTCAGCTGATGATATCCAGAACGAAGATCGATTTTTGAAAAGAATTGTGCTTCTTGTAACTGGTCAAACAGGTCATCAATACGAGGTAGCGGATACCTATTCTTGATGGTGACATGGTTTAATTCCCAGTAATCGATACAAAGTCGCATACTCCCGTCTTTCTTCTTTACAAATAAAATAGGAGCACCCCAAGGAGATGTACTAGAAGGAATGAAACCGATGTCCAACAACTCTTGTAGTTGGACTTTTAACTCCTGAAGTTCAGTAGGATCCATTCGATATGGGGTTTTAGAAATGGGCTTTGTAACAGGTTCAAGATCAATAAAGAATTCAACTTCACGTTCTGGGGGTAGACCGGGAAGTTCTTTAGG
This sequence comes from Panax notoginseng, assembly GCA_016801055.1. Taxonomy (NCBI): domain Eukaryota; kingdom Viridiplantae; phylum Streptophyta; class Magnoliopsida; order Apiales; family Araliaceae; genus Panax; species Panax notoginseng. The sequence continues at coordinate 53,959,798 of CM029021.1, read as the reverse complement.
AAATACGTCAGGAAAGTTACCAAGAACAGGAATATTATTAAAATTTGACGTGTCTTTATTCAAATCCATAACATGGGCTAAGAAAGCTTGACATCCGTTTTTCAATAAACGAATGACTTTATGACTTGATATGACAGTGATTGATTTTAATTGTTTTGTTGCTCGAATTCAAACAACAGGTTGATTAGGAATATGAAAACTAACCACCTTACGAAAACAATCAATTTTGGCATGATGAGTAGTTAACCAATCAATTCCTATAATCACGTCAAATGCAAGTATCTTTAAAGAAATAAGGTCAACAGTGAAGGTGATGGTGCCAACTTGGATCAAACAAGATTTATAAACAGTGGATGTGATGAAAGTTTTCCCTAACGGAGTCTCCACAAATAAATCAAAGTCTAATTTCTCCGGAGTCAAGTTTAAACGTTGAGCACAAGCAGGAGAAATAAATGAATGGGTAGCACCGGTATCTAGTAAGGTATAAACTTCACATGAATTTATGATTAGCTTACCCGTGATCACCTCGTTTGGGTTTCTCGCATGTTGACCAGTCACGACAAACGCTCTTTCAGGAACCGTTGACTTTGACTTTTCTGGGGCTGCCTTTTGAGTCACCGTCCCCGCTGAACTTGGTTTTGCTACCGTACAATCTCGAGCGATATGTCCTTCCTTTCCACAATTATAGCATACCTTGAACTGTTGTGGACAGTTTGGGCTGATATGTCCCTCTTTTCCACATTTATAGCATATGATCGGTGGTCGATCTCCTCCCTTGGAACCAGTTCCTGCTGGTCCTGACGTCTTCGTATTATCATTGTTGAATCTCCTCTTTTTAAAATCTCCTCCCGACTCGCTTCTTCTATTTTCATGGCCACGATTACCACCAGAGTGGTTGCCGTTCTTGTCTGTATTTTTCTTTCTCCGCTGGTTATCATTGTTCTGATGATTGTTGTCACCGGTATGATCCTGGTTGTGGTCCCTCGGTTGACTATACTCGTTATCTCGCTCTAATAATTGAGCCCTGTTGACAACATCTGAACAGAGAGAAAATTTATGAGAAATGAGATATTGACGTATGCCGAGTTTCAAACCTCTCAGAAACATCCGCGTCATACGTTCCTCATTCTCCACCAAATGAGGTGCAAACCTGGACAACTCTGCAAACTTCGCCTCGTACTGGGACACCGTCATGTTGTTCTGCTCCAGTCTAATAAACTCCACTTCCTTTATATGACGAACACTTTCATGAAAGTATTTGTCATTGAACAGTTTCTGAAATGTCTCCCAAGACATGCTGAGTGCGGCTGGATGGGTACGTTTCACAGACTCCCACCAGTAGTCTGCCTCGCCACGGAACATAAAGGTGGCAAATGGAACCTTCTGTTCCTCCGTGCATCCCAAGACATCGAATATCTTGGTAATTTGCTTGACCCACGTTTCCGCCATGATCGGATCCGGCTTTCCCTTAAATTCTGGTGGTCCCAACTCTTTGAACTGCTTGGCTGTGACCAGCTGTGCGTTGCCATTGTTTCTTCCTATATTTTGAACAGGAATCTCCTTCATCTGGTTTTGCATGAACCGCAAAAAACTTCTAAACATCTCATCGTTCATCGTCTGCTCAGTGGTGTTGTTCACATGAGGAACATTGCCAGCCTGTTGCACGTTCTCCTCGTTGGTGAGTACAGGTGTCTCCACGGTTTCATTTACTCCACTGTTAACATTCTCAGTCGACATTCTCAACTACTGCCATAAAACAAGGGTGGTTAATTTAACAAATTAACAAATCACATAATATCCCTATATTATGACTGACCAACAAATAAGCTTAGGTAGGACACACTAGCGAAGGATTTACTCGTCTCTCTTCTCCTAGTTCTATTCCCCGATCTCCGCCAGAGATCATATCCCTAAGCTCTGATACCAACTGTGACGCCCCCAAAACAGGTATACAACACCCATTCTGAGTCCTCAATAACATGGTACAAAAACAACTACAACTTTATTAATACAACATAAAAACTGTGAGTGTAAATACAAATATTGTCATCTAGACAATATTCACACTCAAATAAGTCCTCATTACAATTATTGGTACAATATTTTACAAAAAAAATGGTGAGGACTACTAAAACAACTTCCTAGAACCTTCATTCCATACCCTGACTAGTACTTGCTACATTCTCGCCTCCTGAGAAGAAAATGGAACAACAAAGAAAAGGGTGAGCTCAACTAGCCCAGTAAAGAACATTATGACTAAGATAATATAAAACAAATTATCGTTAGTCTTCAACAGGAAAAAATCTAATAGAATACAATAGACAACAAGTTTTAAATCCATATTCGCAGCGGAAAATAATAATTCATAGAAGAGTTACGTAGAGAATGAAATCTACTATTATCTATGAATTTAAAAGTCCATTATCAGCATTTTATCCATGTAACATCAATCTATATTCATCTTCGCATTACAGGCTAAAGATATTCACCAGTTGGTCATGTTCATCTAAACATCTGTTCATCTTTGCACTACGGGCCAACGATATTCCTCAAAAATCATTAATCTTTGCACTACAGACCAAAGATATTCAATTATATCATCATTTAGGACTGAGGACAATGAAAAATATTTTAAAGGAAACGAATCCAGTGAAACAAAATAATAAATATTAAGGATTCGTATTTCAGCTATTCCATGTCCAAAAATTCCTCATAAATAATCATAGTGGAGTAAAATTCGCGAATGATCAAAACATGGATACAATCAAAGCTAGTATCCAGAATAGATATTTTGTACAAAAAGAAGAAAATTTTATTTTTCGGTGAATAGTAACTCGTGAATAGTAACTCGTGAATAGTAACTCATGAATAGCAACCCTGACATGAAAAGTTCTAAATTTGATAAAAAGTTCAGATCAATATTTTGGCATAATGATATTGAAGAAAATAATATCATTTAAGAAGAAGTAACATCCCTTACCTCGGAAAGACGGTACTTCTGACTAGAATACTAGATTATAGTGCTGCAGGAAACTTGCACCGTATAGCAACACTCAAAGTATCAAATACTCACAAGAATACGCTCGATATAGAGAGAGAAATAGAGAGAAACTTGTGTTTCTGGTGTGATTTTCAAATCTAACCTAAGCACCCTATTTATAGGAAAATGCTTAGAACACCAAAGCAGAAAATTTAATATAATATTAATATAATTATCAAATTTTCCCTAGCCCACCTCTAGACATCTGATCTCAGCCCATTTATATCACATGTTAGCCCACTTAAATGCCAAAAAACGTTTTTCTTCAAAATAATAAATAAAACTTCCAAAAATCAATTATTTCGGAACTTCAGAACTTCAATAATTCATAATAAATAGCATTTTAATCAGAAAATCCGAATCTTGCGAGTTTTTATAGGAAATGCAATTCTCTACAACTTTGCAGAAGAAAGTTTTTCTAAATTCCAAACAGAAATTGACCGAAATTCAGAAACGGACGATTTTATAGTCAATAATAAATTTTCGGTCAAGAATTGTGTCCACCAACACACAAAACATGTGTTAATCATTTACTGCCACAAAAATACTCTTCCTCCTCATATACTCATATATCCCACATTCATTGTAAAAATATCACCATCAATATATATGAATTATTTTATCAGAAAAAGATAAAATATTAATTTTCAACAATTGTCACATTAAAAATTTTCTCCATCTATATCCACATAAAATCAATATTTTTCTCATCATAAAAATCAATATTACACAAATAATATTACAGAATCACAGTACTGGCAACCAGGCCGTTCCCAGGAAAGAGGGGGCTTTCCAATAAGGATTTCTCCTTACTAGCGCGCAATTAGATGACCAAACCTCTCCTTAGACAGAACTTTTTAGACATTGCCAATAATGTTATCTAATAATATTATTCAGATAATATGAATTATTGCTCCGATAATGAAAAATACTGCGTAGTGACAATTATAAAATATCAACGTAGCAATTATTTAATCAATAAAATAAAATATTGAACAGTAATTACTGTAACCATTATTGAGTAGTGCCTTCTTACGTAAGAATCAATAATTGGTGCAATACCGTGTCCTACTGTGTAACAACGCGTATTACCGTGCTTTAACCACCGGGTATTCCAACAGTATTAACGGTAATAACTACGCCGTTATTTATAAATAACTTATTTTTGTCGTTTTCTTCATCCAATCGCTTTCCATTATGGGGACCACAAAAGACTGCGCCATCGTACGAATATTCCCCGACAGTAAGAATATTCCACGACCAAGCGAATATTCCCCGACAATAATGAATATTTTATAACCACTTGCTTATTTAAAATATTTGCGCATTTTACCCATAACTAACCACATTAATCTAATCAACCCTTACTATTTCAGAATAATAAATAGAGGAAATTAAATTTTATTTATTAATAATTTGGGGTCTTACAACGGCGCTCAAAGGTAGGACAATCCATGATGTGTAGATGCCATGAGTGGGGCGTTAAGCGAGTCATTGCCCGGTGACAGTAGAGTTAGGGATCACATTCTTCGACGATTATTCTTGGTCATCCTCCGAGGTTGTTTCTTAGTGGATAACTCTTCCATGGTGTCGTTTGCTTTAGTCAGCGCCACACAGGAGGTAGACTATATTGGAGAGTTTGACTGGGGCTCCTATACCTTTGCCTATTTCCTCAAGGGAATGCGTATGAGCTCGCAGGGCTTGACATAGGCTTGGCTAAGATTTTATCCATACCTGCTGGTGAGTATTTCTCTTTTGATTTCCCTTGTTTGGGTTAAGAGTGTTGACTGACCGCAGATATCTGATCTTGTATTGGCAGTTTTGGGCCTATGAGAGGCTTCCATATCTGCATCATGATAGCTTGTTAGGTTTAAAATACCTATCTACGGGGACGACAATGGCATAATTCCACGTTGGTGGAGGTTCCTATAGCTGAGGGTTTCACCCATTCACGCTTACAATTGGAGCTGCTGACAGCCGATGTCATTACATGGGTTCCTTACTCTAAGGACCATTTGACAGTTGGCTTTAAGGGTGGTTTCCCAACTAGTGTCGAGTATGTGATGTCCACTCGTCAAGGTCCTCTCTTCACAAACGGAGGATGGGAGCTCTATTTAGGAGAATGTGCTATTAGGAGCACCACAGGAGAGATTCGTATACTGATCTATCCTCTTGCCAGGCGTTATTAGCCTGTGTTACAGTCGCCGATCAGTGATATCCCGTTGGTGGGAGTTGATGGCTTTGCTTTGTCAGAGGGACCGTTAACTCAGGAGGCATTCTACCGCTGGTGGCTCCCTCGTACCATCGGAGCTCAGACTCGCGCCATATAGTTTATGGGGGATATGGTTCCTGGCTCCGTCATGATGGCGAATTAGATTGCCTGCATCTGGGAGCTTACTCATTTGACACAGAATGATAGCTTAACCTAGCAGTTGGATCGGGCACATTTTTTCATCCGATATTTAGGCAGAGATCCTTCTGAGGTGGATACTTTTGATTCCAGCTTAGGGGCTGGCCCTTTAGTTGGCCCATATTAAGATGGTTTTTCCGATGCAGATCATTCGTTGTATTGGCCTGATATCCCTACTGGTGGAGATACAGTGACTCAGGAGGAGTTACATCAGATGGATAGGTTAGATGTTGTAGATATCAACACTATTGACTTCTTCTGATGTATTTCTCGTTATATCTTTTGATAGGCCTCTATTAGATATTGGGTGGCTGTGCCCCATTCTTGTTATGTCTTTTGATAGGCCTCTGTCAGTTGTTGGGCAGTTGTGCTGTGACGCCCCCAAATTCTGACCTCCATTTGGTCACCCTAATTCGATTCATCACGTGCTCAAAGTATTACCATAACAACAAAAATCATACATTCACAACGGAAGATCTAATTTAGAATAATATACAATGATTTATTATAATTACTCCCCCAAGTCTTGCAACCTACAATACTTAATAGATTACATAATATTATCGAATAAAGACCTATTACATAATCCTACTTAAGTTTAAACATAGTCTTAATACAACATAATAGTCTTAAATAAAAAAGGAACAAGCTAGTCGGTAGCCTTGCCTTTGCCCTTGTCTGTTCCAGAGACACCCCCTGTTCTTCCTTAACTGAAAGATTTTAAATAAGCAAGGATGAACACAAATTGCCCAACAAATAATATACAACAAGGGTGTAAGATATAATATCACAAGGTTTGAAATATTGAAGTGTCATTTCTAGGATAGTTCAAAGTGTCAGAATAATATCATGAACAATGAATATCAACAATACTTAGACTAAGATCAATAATTCAATATAAATCAACTGATATATATGAATTCAAAAGCTATCTAGGTATCCGACTAGATAATAATTTATATTGAGCAGTCACTAAGGACTATTAAACATCTACTAGAATTATCAATATTAAACTGATAAGCCAAAAGAATCAAGTAATGTAGAGGATCAGTCTACAATACTCCACATTATGCATAACACAATAGTAATAATATTCTTATGTGTTGGGGTTTCCAACAACATACACTCCCCTTACCATAAGGGTTGTTCAACTTAGTTTTTAAGATTTTCTGCACCAATCAAATGGGTTTTGTAAGACCCCAAATTATTAATAAATGAAATTTAATTTCCTCTATTTATTATTCTGAAATAGTAAGGGTTGATTTGATTAATGCGGTTAGTTATGGGTAAAATGTGTAAATATTTTAAATAAGCAAGTGGTTATAAAATATTCATTGTTGTTGGGGAATATTCGCTTGGTCGTGGAATATTCTTACTGTCGGAGAATATTCGTACGACGGCGCAGTCTTTTGTGGGCCCCATAAGCGATTGGATGAAGAAAACGACAAAAATAAGTTGTTTATAAATAACGGCGTAGTTGTTACCGTTAATACTGTTGGAATACCCGGTGGTTAAAGCACGATAATACGCGTTGTTGCACAGTAGCACACGGTATTGGACCAATTATTGATTCTTACATAAGAAGGCACTACTCAATAATGGTTACAGTAAGTACTGTTCAATATTTTATTTTATTGATTAAATAATTGCTACGTTGATATTTTATAATTGTCACTACGTAGTATTTTCCATTATCGGAGTAATAATTCATATTATCTGAATAATATTATTAGATAACATTATTGGCAATGTCTAGAAAGTTCTATCTAAGGAGAGGTTTGGTCATCTAATTGCGCGCCAGTAAGGAGAAATCCTTATTGGAAAGCCCCCTCTTTCCTAGGAACGACCTGGTTGCCAGTACTGTGATTCTGTAATATTATTTGTGTATAATTAATTATTGATTTATATGATGAGGAAAATATTAATTTTATGTAGATATAGATGAAGAAAATTTTTAATGTGACAATTGTTGAAAATTAATATTTTATCTTTTTCTGATAAAATAATTCATATATATTGATGGTGATATTTTTACAATGAATGTAGGATATATGAGTATATGAGGAGGAAGAGTATTTTTGTGGCATTAAATGATTAACACATATTTTGTGTGTTGGTGGACACAATTCTTGACCGAAAATTTATTATTGACTATAAAATCGCCCGTTTGTGGATTTCGGTCAATTTCTGTTTGGAATTTAAAAAAACTTTCTTCTATAAAGTTGTAGAGAATTAAATTTCTTATAAAAACTCGCAAGATTCGAATTTTTTGAAAAAAGGGCTATCTATAGGTGGGCTAAGGAAAATTTGATAAATATATTAATATTATATTAAATTTTTTACTTTGGTGTTCTAAGTGTTTTCCTATAAATAGGGTGCTTAGGTTAGAATTGAAAATCAAACCAGAAACATAAGTTTCTCTCTATTTTTCTCTCTATATCGAGCGTATTCTTGTGAGTATTTGATACTTTGAGTGTTGCTATACGGTGCAAGTTTCCTTCAGCACTATATCTAGTATTCCAGTAAGAAGTACCGTCTTTCCGAAGTAAGGGATGTTACTTCTTCTTAAATGATATTATTTTCTTCAATGTCATTATGTCGAAGTATTGATCTGAACTTTTTATTAAATTTGAAACTTTTCATGTCGGGGTTACTATTTATGAGTTACTATTCACGAGTTAATATTCACCGAAAAATGAAATTTTCTTCTTTTTGTACAAAATATCTATTCTGGATACTAGCTTTGATTGTATCCATGTTTTAATCATTCTTGAATTTTACTCCACTATGATTATTTATGAGGTATTTTTGGACATGGAATAGCTGAAATACGAATCCTTAATATTTATTATTTTGTTTCACTGGATTCGTTTCCTTTAAAATATTTTTCATCATCCTCAGTCCTAAATGATGATATAATTGAATATCTTTGGCCTGTAGTGCAAAGATTAATGATTTCTGATGAATTTCTTTGGCCCGTAGTGCAAAGATGAACAGGTGTTTAGATGAACATGATCAACTGGTGAATATCTTTGGCCTGTAGTGCGAAGATGAATATTGATTGATGTTACAGGGATAAAATGCTGATAATGGACTTTTAAATTCATAGATAATAGTAGATTTCATTCTCTACGTAACTCTTCTATGAATTATTATTTTTCGCTGTGAATATGGATTTAAAACTTGTTGTCTATTGTATTCTATTAGATTTTTTCTTGTTGAAGACTAACGATAATTTGTTTTATATTATCTTAGTCATAATGTTCTTTACTGGGCTAGTTGAGCTCACCCTTTTTCTTGTTGTTCCATTTTCTTCTCAGGAGGCGAGAATGTAGCAAGTACTAGTCGGGGTATGGAATGAAGGTTCTAGGAAGTTGTTTTAGTAGTCCTCACCATTTTTTTTTGTAAAATATTATACCAATAATTGTAATGAGGACTTATTTGAGTGTGGATATTGTCTAGATGATAATATTTATATTTACACTCACAGTTTTTATGTTGTATTAATAAAGTTGTAATTGTTTCTGTACCATGTTATTGACGACTCAGAATGGGTGTTGTATACCTGTTTTGGGGGCGTCACAGTTGGTATCAGAGCTTAAGGATATGATCTCTGGCGGAGATCGGGGAATAGAACTAGGAGGGGAGAGACGAGTAAATCCTTCGCTAGTGTGTCCTACCTAAGCTTATTTGTTGGTCGGTCATAATATAGGGATATTATGTGATTTGTTAATTTATTAAATTAACCCTTGTTTTATGGAAGTAGTTGAGAATGTCGACTGAGAATGTTAACAGTGGAGTAAATGAAACCGTGGAGACACCTGTACTCACCAACGAGGATAACGTGCAACAGGCTGACAATGTTCCTCCTGTGAACAACACCACTGAGCAGACGATGAACGATGAGATGTTTAAAAGTTTTTTGCGGTTCATGCAAAACCAGACGAAGGAGATTCCTGTTCAAAATATAGGAAGAAATAATGGCAACACACAGCTGGTCACAGTCAATCAGTTCAAAGAGTTGGGACCACCAGAATTTAAGGGAAAGCCGGATCCGATCATGGCGGAAACGTGAGTCAAGCAAATTACCAAGATATTCGATGTCTTGGGATGCACGAAGGAACATAAGGTTCCATTCGCCACCTTTATGTTCTGTGGCGAGGCAGACTACTGGTGGGAGTCTGTGAAACATACCCATCCAGCCGCACTCAGCATGTCTTGGGAGACATTTCAGAAACTGTTCAATGACAAATACTTTTCTGAAAGTGTTCGTCATATAAAGGAAGTGGAGTTTATTAGACTGGAGCAGAACAACATGACGGTGTCCCAGTACGAGGCGAAGTTTGCAGATTTGTCCAGGTTTGCACCTCATTTGGTGGAGAATGAGGAACGTATAACGCGGATGTTTCTGAGAGGTTTGAAACCCGGCATACGTCAATATCTCATTTCTCATAAATTTTCTCTCTATTCAGATGTTGTCAACAGGGCTCAATTATTAGAGCGAGATAACGAGTATGGTCAACCGAGGGACCACAACCAGGATTATACCGGTGACAACAGTCATCAGAACAATGATAACCAGCGGAGAAAGAAAAATACAGACAAGAACGGCAACCACTCTGGTGGTAATCGTGGCCATGAAAATAGAAGAAGCGAGTCGGGAGGAGATTTTAAAAAGAGGAGATTCAACAATGATAATACGAAGACGTTAGGACCATCAGCAACTGGTTCCAAGGGAGGAGATCGACCACCGGTCATATGCTATAAATGTGGAAAAGAGGGACATATCAGCCCAAACTGTCCACAACAGTTCAAGGTATGCTATAATTGTGGAAAGGAAGGACATATCGCTCGAGATTGTACGGTAACGAAACCAAGTTTAGCGGGGACGGTGACTCAAAAGGCTGCCCCAGAAAAGTCAAAGTCAACGGTTCCAGGAAGAGCGTTTGTCGTGTCTGGTCAACATGCGAGGAACCCAAACGAGGTGATCACGGGTAAGCTAATCATAAATTCATGTGAAGTTTATACCTTACTAGATACCGGTGCTACCCATTCATTTATTTCTCCTGCTTGTGCTCAACGTTTAAACTTGACTCCGGAGAAATTAGACTTTGATTTATCTGTGGAGACTCCATTAGGGGAAACTTTCATCACATCCACTGTTTATAAATCTTGTTTGATCCAAGTTGGCACCATCACCTTACCTGTTGACCTTATTTCTTTAAAGATACTTGCATTTGACGTGATTTTAGGAATTGATTGGTTAACTACTCATCATGCCAAAATTGATTATTTTTGTAAGGTGGTTAATTTTCATATTCCTAATCAACCTGTTGTTCGAATTCAAGCAACAAAGCCATTAAAATCAATCACTGTCATATCAAGTCATAAAGCCATTCGTTTATTGAAAAACGGATGTTAAGCTTTCTTAGCCCATGTTATGGATTTGAATAAAGACACGTCAAATTTGAATAATATTCCTGTTCTTAGTAACTTTCCTGACGTATTTCCTGAAGAACTTTCCGGTCTACCCCCAGAACGTGAAGTTGAATTTTTTATTGATCTTGAACCTGGTACAAAGCCCATTTCTAAAACCCCATATCAAATGGCTCCTATTGAACTTCAGGAGTTAAAAGTCCAACTACAAGAGCTGTTGGACATCGGTTTCATTCTTCCTAGTACATCTCCTTGGGGTGCTCCTGTTTTATTTGTAAAGAAGAAAGACGGGAGTATGCGACTTTTTATCGATTACCGAGAATTAAACCATGTCACCATCAAGAATAGGTATCTGCTACCTCGTATTTATGACCTATTTGACCAGTTACAAGAAGCACAATTCTTTTCAAAAATCGATCTTCGTTCTAGATATCATCAGCTGAAGGTTAAAACTGAGAATATTCTGAAGACTGCCTTTAGAACTCGGTACGGACATTATGAATTCTTAGTCATATCTTTTGGATTGACTAATGCTCCTGCGGCTTTCATGGATATGATGAACCGAGTATTCAAGGATTATTTGGATCAGTTCGTTGTTGTCTTTATTGATGACATCCTCATATATTCCAAAAGCCGTGAAGATCATGAGCACCATCTGAAGCTGGTACTCCAAAGGCTACGTGAAAACAAGATATATGCTAAATTGAGGAAATGCGAGTTCTGGCTGGAGGAAGTAGCATTCCTAGGACACGTGGTGTCAAAACATGGAGTATTTGTGGACCCGGCGAAGATTGAAGCAATACAAAGCTGGGAGCAACCGAAGACGGTGACCGATGTACGTAGCTTTCTGGGCTTCGCTTGTTATTATCGAAGATTCGTAGAAGGGTTTTCTCGAATCGCTATCCCGTTAACTCAGCTGACTCGGAAGGATATCAAATTTATATGGAGCGAAGAATGCGAGAAGAGTTTCCAAGAGCTTAAGAGGAGACTCATTTCGGCACCTGTTATGACAATACCATCTGGTTCGGATGGATTTGTTATCTACAGCGATGCTTCAGGCAAAGGGTTAGGATGTGTTCTCATGCAACGTGGAAAAGTCATAGCCTATGCCTCGCGACAACTTAAAGAATATGAGAGAAATTATCCTACTCATGATCTAAAGTTGGCAGCAGTCATTTTCGCGCTAAAGATCTGGAGGCACTATCTATATGGGGAGAAAGTGGAGATATATTCAGACCATAAAAGCCTCAAATATTTCTTCACTCAAAAAGAACTCAAGATGCGGCAACGACGTTGGCTCGAGCTGTTGAAAGATTACGACCACACTATTCAATATCATCCTGGAAAAGCAAACGTGGTAGCTGACGCGTTGAGTAGAAGATCATATGCAGGAACGAGTGCGATGATGTCATGTATACGCGTAGAACCAACTTTAATCGATAAAGTTAAAGTTGCTCAAGCTACAGACCCGTAGCAGATGCATATGAAGAAGAAAGTGCAAGAAGGTGCTATTCCAGAAGCAAGAATCGATGAAGAAGGAATACTTCGAGTCCACTCCAGACTTTGTGTTCCTAACGATTCTGATTTGAAGTACAAGATCATGATGGAGGCACACAATACACCATTTGCAATCCATCCTGGAAGTACTAAAATGTATCGTGATCTTCGACATTCATTTTGGTGGAACAATATGAAGAGAGAGATTGCAAAGTTTATCTCGAGGTGTTTAACTTGTCAACGTGTAAAGGCAGAGTATCAAGTACCAAAGGGTCCATTGCAACCACTTAAGATTCTGAAATAGAAGTGGGAACATATTACCATGGATTTCTTTACGGGTCTTCCCACGGTTTCACAAGGCATAAATGCTATTTGGGTTATAGTTGATAGATTAACCAAGTCTGCTCATTTCTTACCGATACGGGAGACTTATTCCCTTGAACGTCTTGCTAGTATATACGTGAATGAGATTGTAAGGTTGCATGGCATGCCAGTATCCATAGTTTCAGATCGTGACCCAAGATTCACTTCAAGATTTTGGGTTAGTTTGCAAAAAGCTATGGGCACGGATTTACGGTTCAGTTCGGCATACCATCCTCAAACGGACGGGCAATCAGAGAGGACTATTCAAACTCTTGAAGATCTATTAAGACTTTGTGTCCTAGATTTCAAAGGAAGTTGGGATAAGTACCTACCATTGGTGGAATTCTCCTACAACAACAGTTATCAGGCAAGTATAGGTGTGGCTCCCTTTAAAGCATTGTATGGACGAAAGTGTCACTCTACAATATGTTGGGATGAGGTGGGAGAAGCAGCGTTGTTGGGACCAGAGTTGGTACGAATGACTACAGAGAAGATCCAAACGATTCGACAACGTATACAAACGGCACAGGATCGACAAAAGAGTTATGCGGATCTTCATCGAAAGGACGTGGAATTTGACATTGGGGATCATGTATTATTACGTGTAGCTCCATGGAAAGGAGTTACAAGATTTGAGAAGAGAGGAAAGCTCAATCCACGATTTATTAGTCCATTTCAGATTCTTGACCGAGTAGGAAATGTGGCCTATAGACTCGCGTTACCTCCAAGTATGTCTCGTGTTCATAATGTTTTTCATATATCTGTGCTTCGTAAATATATGAAAGACCCGAACCACGTTATAGAGTTAGAACCGGACGAGATAGCCGAAGACTTAACGTACGAGGAGGTACCTATCAAGATCTTGGATAGGAAGGAGCATGTCCTACGCACGAATGTCATACCACAAGTTAAAGTTTTGTGGAGAAACCAAGCTATTGAGGAAATGACCTAGGAGTTGAAAACGAAAATGAAAGCGAGGTATCCTCATCTTTTCGAAACACCAGGTACGTATGTCAATTTCGAGGACGAAATTTCATAAGGAGGGGAGGTTGTAAGACCCCAAATTATTAATAAATGAAATTTAATTTCCTCTATTTATTATTCTGAAATAATAAGGGTTGATTTGATTAATGTGGTTAGTTATGGGTAAAATGCGCAAATATTTTAAATAAGCAAGTGGTTATAAAATATTAATTGTTGTCGGAGAATATTCGCTTGGTCGTGGAATATTCTTACTGTCGGAGAATATTCGTACGACGGCGCAGTCTTTTGTGGGCCCTATAACGGAAAGCGATTAGATGAAGAAAACGACAAAAATAAGTTTTTTATAAATAACGGCGTAGTTGTTACCGTTAATACTGTTGGAATACTCGGTGGTTAAAGCACGGTAATACGTGTTGTTGCATAGTAGCACACGGTATTGCACCAATTATTGATTCTTACGTAAGAAGGCACTACTCAATAATGGTTACAGTAATTACTGTTCAATATTTTATTTTATTGATTAAATAATTGCTACGTTGATATTTTATAATTGTCACTACGCAGTATTTTCCATTATCGGAGTAATAATTCATATTATCTGAATAATATTATTAGATAACATTATTGGCAATGTCTAGAAAGTTCTGTCTAAGGAGAGGTTTGGTCATCTAATTACGCGCCAGTAAGGAGAAATCCTTATTGGAAAGCCCCCTCTTTCCTGGGAACGGCCTGGTTGCCAGTACTGTGATTCTGTAATATTATTTGTGTATTATTGATTTATATGATGAGAAAAATATTGATTTTATGTGGATATAAATGGAGAAAATTTTTAATGTGACAATTGTTGAAAATTAATATTTTATCTTTTTCTGATAAAATAATTCATATATATTGATGGTGATATTTTTACAACGAATGTGGGATATATGAGTATATGAGGAGGAAGAGTGTTTTTGTGGCATTAAATGATTAACACATGTTTTGTGTGTTGGTGGACACAATTCTTGACCGAAAATTTATTATTGACTATAAAATCTCCCGTTTGTGAATTTCGGTCAATTTCTGTTTGGAATTTGGAAAACCTTTCTTCTGTAAAGTTGTAGATAATTGAATTTCCTAAAAGAACTCATAAGATTCGAATTTTTTGATAAACGGGCTATTTATTATGAATTATTGAAGTTCTGAAGTTCCGAAATAATTGATTTTTGGAAGTTTTATTTATTATTTTGAAGAAAAACGTTTTTTGGCATTTAAGTGGGCTAACATGTGATATAAATGGGCTGAGATCAGATGTCTAGAGGTGGGCTAAGGAAAATTTGATAAATATATTAATATTATATTAAATTTTCTGTTTTGGTGTTCTAAGCATTTTTCTATAAATAGGGTGCTTAGGTTAGAATTGAAAATCACACCAGAAACACAAGTTTCTCTCTATTTCTCTCTCTATATCGAGCGTATTCTTGTGAGTATTTGATACTTTGAGTGTTGCTATACGGTGCAAGTTTCCTTCAGCACTATATCTAGTATTCCAGTCAGAAGTACCGTCTTTCCGAGGTAAGGGATGTTACTTCTTCTTAAATGATATTATTTTTTTCAATATCATTATGCCGAAGTATTGATCTGAACTTTTTATCAAATTTGAAACTTTTTATGTTGGGGTTACTATTCACGAGTTACTATTCACGAGTTACTATTCACCGAAAAATAAAAATTTCTTCTTTTTGTACAAAATATCTATTCTGGATACTAGCTTTGATTGTATCCATGTTTTGATCATTCGCGAATTTTACTCCACTATGATTATTTATGAGGAATTTTTGGACATGGAATAGCTGAAATACGAATCCTTAATATTTATTATTTTGTTTCACTGGATTCGTTTCCTTTAAAATATTTTTCATTGTCCTCAGTCCTAAATGATGATATAATTGAATATCTTTGGTCTGTAGTGCAAAGATTAATGATTTTTGAGGAATATCTTTGGCCCGTAGTGCAAAGATGAGCAGGTGTTTAGATGAACATGACCAACTAGTGAATATCTTTGGCCTGTAGTGCGAAGATGAATATTGATTGATGTTACAGGGATAAAATGCTGATAATGGACTTTTAAATTCATAGATAATATTAGATTTCATTCTCTACGTAACTCTTCTATGAATTACTATTTTCCGCTGCGAATATGGATTTAAAACTTGTTGTCTATTGTATTCTATTAGATTTTTTCCTGTTGAAGACTAACGATAATTTGTTTTATTTTATCTTAGTCATAATGTTCTTTACTGGGCTAGTTGAGCTCACCCTTTTCCTTGTTGTTCTATTTTCTTCTCAGGAGGCGAGAATGTAGCAAGTACTAGTCGGGGTATGGAATGAAGGTTCTAGAAAGTTGTTTTAGTAGTCCTCACAATTTTTTTTTGTAAAATATTGTACCAATAATTGTAATGAGGACTTATTTGAGTGTGGATATTGTCTAGATGACAATATTTGTATTTACACTCACAGTTTTTTATGTTGTATTAATAAAGTTGTAGTTATTTCTATACCATGTTATTGACGACTCAGAATGGGTGTTGTATACCTGTTTTGGGGGCGTCAGAGGTTTGGATAGTTTTATAAGCATGCATATAGTCTAGCCGAATCAAATGGCATCGACTCTTTCACAATATTCAAGAACAATACCAATTTCATCATGAATAATAGTTTTCACAAGGGTTTAAGCATAATGGCTCATTTGAATGAGAAAACAATATAACTTGCACTCGAAGAGATAAGCTTACGGTATTCGTCAAATAAAGAATGCAAAGATACTTGCACAATAAGAGTAGGGTTCAGATACTTGCCTTATGCGTAGTTTATCCTCGTTTAAGAATTCAACACTTTCGAATCCTATTTATAACGTATTATATGTTCAAGATGTTCATTAGCTAACATAGTCTTTAATCAAGCTTGACATGATACAAGTAGGCACGTAAGGTACAAAATCAGTTTATACATCATCTCAAGTTCAACCCACGTATCATGGTTTGATATCGTGTAAACATCCTCTTAGACTTAGCATTCGAAAGTTAAAATTTACCTTTATTTACATCACATAGCATGCTCCTTAACACATTACCTAGCATGTTGATCATATATTACAAGTTAAAGGACATTATATAGGCATGCTTCAAACACCAGACCAAAAACAGACTCTATCTGTGACTGCTACACGGCGCAGCTGCGCCATGGCTAAGCCTGGGACCGGCGCAGCTGCGCTGTCCTCTGGCTATGCCAAGACTCAGCTGCTGCCTTGTGGCTTCTGCCCGGCTTGACCAAAAAAATCATACATGATATGTTAAAGGTCTTTTCATGCTACTTAAGTCAATCTAGGTTCCTCCTTTCATACTAACATCCTAAATTGTTTATTTCAATAATCTAAGGCCATTCAAGGTCATAAAACCATAAGGTCCATCATGCTTGCTCTCTAATCATACAAGATAGTCACAAAACTCATATTAGGCATGCTTGTGAGTATTCATAACACATATGTGCAATTTAGCACCGTTTTAGTTGAAAATAGGCTTCGTTTACGTTTTTCTTGAAACATGATACATAAGCATGGCATATATATGTTTATACTACATGAATGAGTCTAAGAGCTTCATCAAACATGATCACAAGTGTCAGATTCTAGTCCTCATGGTAGCTTGACAATGTTCACATTCAAAGCTTACTAGTAGGTTCAACATGCTCATGTTTGATATCTAATCATATAAACGCAACGTAAAGGTTTAGTCATGCATTTCTAAGTCATACCTACATGTCCTCAAAGTCAGAGTACACATTATGTAGAATCATGCATATTAGCTTACTAGGCTAAGTTTTCTTGAAAACTTCTTTAACACAAATCCAAATAAGTTTGGTCATGAACAAGGAATTAAGAGTCATATATCATGCATGTCTAAGTCATACCAACATGCTTGCGGGTCGGTACATAAACATGGCACTCATACTCATCAAGTACATTTTTAAAGTTTCAAATTTTATTTCAACTATACACTTTCGTTAATCATGCTAATGCTAGTCTAACATGCTCACATTAGGTTCATATCTCTATATATACCTCTTACACATGCTTGCATGCTTGCATACTATGCCATTATTTATAAGCCTAGTGTAATTACGGCGCAACTGCGCTGTGCTTGGTTCAAACCAGGAACAGTCTGCTTCGACAACTGTTTAGCCCAAACACAGAATTTACTCACGAAATCATTTCTAAACACTTATTTATCAGTTCAAACATGTTTGTAAGTCCATATAACAACCATATAATCAATACCCAACCATACTAACATCCATTTCCATGAATTCAAGAAATTTAAATTCCAACACTTATGAACTCTGTTAATAGAAACGAAAATGGAAAGCAAGGAATGGAATTATACCTTTGTAATGTGAAAGAACTTGCTACTACTTGAACTCTTAAGCTCTAGGAATGCTTGTATGCTTTCAATCTCCTACTTAGCAAATCTTAGACAACTTCAAGAACATTAACTAATAAAACATGTCTGCTATTTATAGAAAAATCCTTACACAGACATAACAATTTTCCATTGAATCAAACCTATGGATTGTAGGATTGCATGAAGGTTATAGAGGAGTCGGTAATTAGTGTTTGGTTTGCATCATGAACACCACTCCCCCCCCCCCAATGATCATTAGCTAGAAGCTTGGAAGAAAAAAAGAGGAATAGGCCTTAGCCTTTTTGCTATTCACGTGATTGAGATTTAGGAGTGAATGTGACACTCATTTTGGGACAACTCTAACCTCTCAGCCTTCTTGTAAACTCCTACACACTCTCATCCTTATGCTACATTTTAATACACATAACAACCATATATTATAACCTAATGTCACAATATGACTTAACATTTCAAGGTAATAGATGTTATGCAACATACATATAATCCATGTACATTCTATTTTAATGTCTACTCACATGTATATGGTTACTTACACCTTTCATGATATATTTATACTATATAGTTTCACTATGCATAATCACATTGCTTTATACAATAAAATTTTATAAGACTTAATATATAGTCACACAATGTCACACTACACTATATAGTATAGTTGTGTTATTACTCATATGCACATGACTGTCAATATAATATTATTGTATTACTAACTTACTTATTTATGTTAAATAAATTAATCACGCACTTCCTTAATTAATTAACACCAATATTAATTAATCCAATAATTATTCAATGTAGTTATGGATTTCCATAATCATTATTCATTTTTATAATATATTACAACTAATAACAATTGTATATTACGAATTAATTACCAAGTAATCCATATTCCACCACAATTAATTAATATTAATTAATGGATTAACAATTCCGTTATCGGACATAACATACTTTAATTCATGATTTATCAATGTCACACATATCACATAATTGTTCCATTTAATTCCCAAAGTAGAAGAATTAATTTTTCTCCAATTGACTGCTGGCGCAGCTGCGCCAGTTTGTACTGCTGGGATGGCGCAGTTGCGTCGTGCCCTGATAGTGCCCAGACTGGTGCAGCTTCTGCCCGTGCCAGTTTTTAATGCTAACTCGTTTTACATGACACGAATTGATCTCCATGAGAGCGTTACTATGAGTCTACGAGTGTATTGAATACTTTTATAAAATCTCATGATCATACATGATTAACCTTTCTAATTCCCGGTTTAACTTACTTAGTGAATTTTCTCGTTTCGCACTATGCCATACAAGGCATTTCACACTTCTCATTGCCAATTCACATTTCTTAATATGCATTGATCTAATATGAATTAATTATATCAACCGACTCATAAAACAATAACACTTATTTTCACATAATAGTATTTCCATTAATATATTCATTTTATAATACGTGAAAATTCTCGGGTATTACATCCTCCCCCCTTATAAAAATTCCGTCCGGAATTGCTACAAGGTTACACAAATAGATGGGGATAATCCCTCATCATCCTATCTTCTAACTCCCACGTTACCTCCTCGACATCGTGGTTACGCCAAAGTATTTTTATAGAAGAAATAACTTTATTTCTCAAGGTTTGCTCTTTCCTATCAAGAATTTGGACAGGAATTTCTTCGTACGCTAAATTCTTCTCCACTTGAAGGGGTTTATAAGAAATCATGTACTTGTAGTCAGGCTTGTACGAACGCAACACGAATATGTGAAACACGTTATGGATGTGCTCCAACTCAGGTGGTAGTACAACTTTGTACGCTACCTCACCTACTCGCTTCAGTATCACGAACGGTCCTATGAATCTTGGACACAGTTTCCCTTTCTTGCCGAAATGGATCTTTCCCTTCCATGGAGATACCTTCAGGAATACAAAACTGTCGATTTCAAAATCTCGATCTTGCCGATGCATGTCTGCATACTTTTTTTTTGCGATCTTGACCTGCCACTAGTCTAGCCCTTATTACCGTCACCACCTCCGCGGTTTGTTGTACTAACTCTGGTTCGAGTATTCGTCGTTCTCCGACTTCATCCCAATATAATGGCGTTCTACACTTCCTCCCATAAAGAGCTTCGTACGGTGGCATGCCCATACTCGCATGGTAACTATTATTATAAGCCAATTCGACTAAGGGTAGGTGGTCGTCCCAATTTCCCTTGAAGTCCATCACGCAAGTTCTATACATATCCTCTAGCGTTTGTATTATTCGCTCACTTTGTCTGTCGGTCTGAGGATGATAAGTAGTACTTAACCTTAATTGTGTTCCCATCCTCTCTTGCAAGCTTTTCCAGAATTTTAACGTGAAACGCGGGTCTCAGCCATAACAATCGATACCAGCACTCCATGTCGTGAAATAATTTCCTTTATGTACAGACTCGCTAATTAATTTAAACTGTAGCGGATCTTGATTGGTAGAAAATGTGCGGTCTTTGTTAGTCGATCCACGATAACCCAAATGGCATCCAACCCTTTCTGCATGACCGGAAGTCCTACCATGAAATCCATTGTAATATGCTCCCATTTCCACTCCGGTATTTTCAACGGTTGTAACAAACCACTCGGCCGCTGATGTTCTGCTTTTACACGTTGACACGTAAGACATCTACTAACGTACTCCGCGATTTCTTGTTTCAAATTTGGCCACCAAAAATGTTGCTTCAAGTCCCGGTACATCTTTGTGCCTCCCGGATGAATGGAGTATGTCGTATTGTGTGCCTCATGCAAAATCTCTTCTCTCAACTCGGTTACTGCCGGTACCCACACTCTCCCTTCGAATTTTAAAATACCGTCTTTATCTATTCAAAATTTTTTTACCTCATTTTCCGCGATCCTACTCTTGATTTTCTCACATTCTCCATCTTTCTCCTGTGCTTCCTTTACCCTATCCAACAACGTTGGACGAGCTTCCATTACAAATAATTTCTCTTCAGACCTCTCGGGTCCCTTCACTTCTATTTCCAACTTCTCCATATCTCTTATTAACTCCTTCTGAGTTGTCAGTTGAAATAATTTCTCCCTTCCTTTCCTACTTAGAGTGTCGGCAACTACGTTTGCCTTCTCCGGGTGATAAAGAATCTCATAGTCATAATCTTTAATCAGTTCTAACCACCTTCTCTAACGCATATTCAACTCCTTCTGTGTGAAGATATATTTCAGACTCTTATGGTCCGTGTATATCTCACATTTCTCTCTGTACAAATAATGTCTCCATATCTTTAACGCAAAAACTACTGTCGCTAACTCTAAGTCATGAGTAGGGTATAATTTTTGTATTCCTTAAATTATCGTGATGCATACGCAATGACTTTACCAGGTTACATCAGCACACTGCCCAGTCCTTTATACAATGCATCACTATACATCGCAAATCCTCCCTTATCATCTGGTAAGGATAATACAGGCGCCACGCTTAATCTCCTCTTTAATTCTTGAAAACTCTTTTCGCATTTGTCGGTCCATACAAATTTTACCGTCTTCCTCGTCAGATTAGTCAATGGGGTCGCTATCTTAGAAAAATCCTGGATAAATCTTCGATAGTACCCAGCTAACCCTAAGAAACTTCTCACCTCTGTCGGTGTTCTCGGTTGTTCCCAGCTACTTACTGTTTTGACCTTTTCAGGGTCTATTGAGATTCCATTCTCATCCACCACGTGGCCTAAGAATTGAACCTTCTTCATCCAAAATTCGAATTTTGAAAACTTCGCATACATCTTCTCCTTTCGTAGTGCTTCCAAAACGATCTCAAGATGTTCGGTGTGTTATTCCTCTGTCTTTGAGTAGATCAAAATGTCGTCGATGAAAACTACTACAAATTTATCCAAGTATGGCTTGAAAACTCGATTCATCAAGTCCATGAATGCAGCCGGAGCATTAGTTAAATCGAATGACATTACTAAAAATTCGTAATGTCCATAACGGGTTCGAAACGCAGTCTTTGGTATGTCCTCATCCCACACTTTTAGTTGATGATATCATGTCCGTAAGTCGATCTTTGAGAAACATTTTGCTCCCTTCAGTTGATCAAACAAGTCGTCTATCCTCGGTAATGGATATCTATTCTTGACCGTTACTCTATTTAATTCTCGATAATCGATTCAAAGCCTCATCGATCCGTCCTTTTTCTTAAAGAATAACACTAGTGCTCCCCAAGGAGACACACTCGGTCGAATGTAACCCTTATCCAATAGCTCTTGAAGTTGTATCATCAATTCCTTTATTTCTACTGGCACCATACGGTATGGAGCTTTCGAAATTAGTGTCATTCTCGGTGCTAAGTCTATTACGAATTCGATTTCTCTGTCTGACGGAAGGCCAGGCAGATTGTCCGAAAACACGTCTTAAAATTTATTCACTACGAGTAAGGGTGTAAACGAACCGAGGCGATCCGAGTATTGAGTTGCTTAAATTTGGTTCACAAAATTTATTGAAGTATAAAATAAGGTTTGATTGAAGCTCATTTAGCTACCGAGTCGAGCACGATTCCGATTCGAGCCCGAGCAGTTTGAACTTTTCCAACGAATATGATCCGAGTATAATTATAAAATTATAATTTGAGAAGGTTTGAGTAATTTATCAAACTTTAAAATGTGCTCATATTTGACTCATTTATATTTTGAGTCGAGCTCGAATCAAACTTTTAGTCGAGCGAGTACGAATTGAGCCCGAACTGTTTGCTCATTTTACAGCCTTAACTACGGGTATATTTTTAATTTCTACTCCCATTTTCCGAGTATCTACAATGTAAGCTAAATAACCTACATATCCTTTCTTTAATAATTTCCTGGCCTGCATCATCGTAACGCAACATGATTGCTTAAGCGATGAGTTACCATAAAACACTACCTTAGACTTACTCGAAGTCTGAAGGTTCACACATTTGTTCTGACAGTCAATTACTGCTGCATGGTAATATAACCAATCCATTCCCAGTATTACGTCAAATTCTCCCAATCTAATAGGAATCAAGTTTACGCTCAGTTCATGTTTTCTAATGTTTGCGCGATAATTTCGATAGACATATTCTACAGGGATTATTTCCTTATTGGCAACTTCTATGCTCAAAAGATCTTCTAAACGTTCTCAAGGTGTACTAAGTTTACTAGCAAATTTCTCAGATACAAAGGAACAGGTGGCACCCGAATCAAATAATACATAAACATTTATATTATTGATTGGGATTATACCTTACACTATGTCCTTCGCAGCCACTGCATCCTGGAAGATCATGTTAAAGGCTCGAGCGGTCGATCAGTTGGGTTGTGCAGGTCCACCAATCATTAAATTGCTTCCTCCTCCCTGGCTTCTGCCAACTCCACCGCTTCCTTTCTTTGGGTAATCCTTTATCTGGTGCTCTGTCGATCCACAAGCGAAACATCCTCTGATCTTCTTTGGCTTTGGGCAATTTGGTGATATGTACCCCTCCTGGCTGTAATTATAGCAGGTGTTCTTTCTCTTCCAACACTTTCCCTGATAACTTCTTCCACATTTGTTGCAAGCTTCGGTTCTCTTCTTGAAGTTTCCCTGGTGACTCCCACCTTGGTTATTGTTTATGTTGCTATTATTTTCCCATTTTCTCTTTCTGGAGTTATTTCCTCCGCTGCTGCTCCCTCCACGATGCTCACTACCGGTGTTCTTGTTCTTCTTCTCCTTATGATATAGACTTAAAGCCTCACTGCCACCTTCCGCAATGATTGCCTTCTCTAACAATGTTGTAAAGGAATCAATCTGGAACACTGATACCTTATTATATAACCACGGCTTCAACCCTTGCTCAAAACGTCTCGCCTTCCTCTCTTCATCCACAACTTGGTGCTCTGCAAATCGCGCTAGTTCATTGAACTTCACAGCGTATTGCGCCACCGTCATATCACCCTATTTTAACTCTAGGAATTTTACTTCCATCCTACTCTTCATACTCTTTGGGAAATAGTTCTCAAAAAATAGCGTCGTAAACCTCTCCCAAGTTATCGTTCCTTCCCCCGCTCTCTGCTGATTAGTTTCCCACCAATAGTTCGCTTCGCCCCTCATCATGTATGTGGCAAATACGGTCTTCTGGTCTTCACCCACGCGAGCTATAGTGAAGGCCTTCTCGATCTCCTTGATCCAGGTTTGCGCAACTATCGGGTCAGTAGTTCCTGTGAACTCTGGGGGTCCTACACTCTTAAAATTCTTGAAGGTTATTACTGGGACAGCTTGGGGAATGGGTGGTATGGGTTCGTTTCTTCCCCTCAGAGCTTCTCCCAATAATTCTACAAGTTGTTGTATCAGGTCTACAGGTCATCTCTCATCATTAACTGACTCTTCTTAGGCAGTTATTCTACGTTTAGGCGACATTTTCTGCATCACAAAATTTTTATTTTATTATCTAACCGTCATATTTAGACATTTCTCAAATAAAAAGAACTAGAAGTTTATAACAGTTTCTGAAACAAGATCATTTATATTCATATTGTAAATGATTACAATACACGTTCTTTTCTAGCATACTGCTATAAATGAAACATATAAGACCTCGAATTTTATGAAATAAAAGTATTCAATTTTCCTATTTAGTAAATGGTTAAATTGATAAAAAAAATAGTTAAAGTTAAGGGTGATATATATAAAATTTTCAAAATACACAAGTGGTTATAAAATACTCATTTCTGTTGGGGAATATTCGTTTGGTCGTGGAATATTCTTGTTGTCGGAGAATATTCGTACGACGACGCAGCCATTTGTGGGCCCCATAATAGAATAACTGTCGGATGAAGAAAATGACAAATTTAAATTTTTATAAATAACGGCGTGATCGTTACCGTTAACACTGTTGGAATATCTGGTGGTTAAAATACAGTAATACGCGTGGTTGCACAGTAGCACACGGTATTGCACAGTATTTTTTCAATTATTGATTGTAACGTGAGAATGCACTACTCAATAATTGTTACAGTAATTTCTGTTCAATATTTTATTTTTTTGAATCAATAATTATTGCGTTGATATTTTATATTATTGTTGTTTCAATAATTGTTGCTGCACAGTATTTTGCATTATCAGATCAAAAATTCATATTATTTGAATAATATTATTAGATAGCATTATTGGCAATGTCTAGAAAGTTCTGTCTAAGGAGAGGTTTGGTCATCTAATTGCGCGCTAGTATGGAGAAATCCTTATTGGAAAGTCCCCTCTTTCCTGAGAACGGCCTGGTTGTCATAATTGTGATTCTGTAATATTATTTGTGAATAATTAATTATTGATCTATATGATAATGAAATATTTATTTGATGTGGATATAAATGATGGATTTATTTATGTGGTTATAAATGAAGGAATTAATGTTGAGGTATTTTATCAGTATTTTGTCGGATTGGAGGTATTAAAAGATCAAATCAGTGTTCTTACAGCTTTATTGTGTGAGTTATAATTTTTAATCTGACCATTGGATCGCTGTGATTTTTGGATATGTTATACATATATAAGATGAGTATATGTTCACAAGTTTTGAACCGTTAAAAATGAACGAATGATTTGTTATGAATTTTAAGAGGTGACTGATTCGAAAATTAGGTTTATAAATAATTTTGGTAGAAAATTCTAGAAATGGGTGGGCCCCACTTTTGGTTGTTGGGGAAGATGGCTGATTTTTGGTGGGTAGAATAATAGCAGGTAAAGCCATCAGGTAGCAGGTCAAGTCTATTTCGGCGTGCTAACATTTTCCTATAAATAGATGGCTAAGTTAAAATTGAAAATCACACTAGAAACAAGTTTTCTCTCTTTCTCTCTCTAGATTATTGAGTGTATTTTGTGAGTATTTAGATACTTGGTGAGTTGCTATTCATCAGTGTAAGTTTCCTTCAGCGTCATATCCGATATCCAGTCAGAAGTGCTGCTCTTTTGAGGTAAGGGATAGTAAGGGATATTAAGGGATGTTATATTCTTCATAATGATGTTATTCTTTCAATATCATTATACTAAAATATTGGTATGAATTTTATTGTGGAATTTTTTTACCTTTTTGAGTCGGGAATACTATTCGCGTATACGGCACTATTCACGTATACGGCATTATTCATGTATATGACACTATTTACGTATATGACATTATTTACGTATACGATACTATGTACAAATACAGAGTACTATTCATAAGTTACTATTCATGAGTTACTATTCATAAGTTACTATTCACGAGTTACTATTCACGGATACTATTCACGATAAAATTGGTTTCTTTTTCTGACCAAACTATAGTTGATTTATGAATATTACTCTTGAAATTAAATCCATATTTTGATCATATTATTTTTATTATCATATATAACATTTTTATAACGCTGATGTTGAATTTCTCTTTCACTTGAGTGTAAAGATGGGTAAATTATTAGTATGATCGTGACTGAGGAATATCTTTGGCCTGTAGTGCAAAGATGAATTGTTAACTAGTATGAACATGACCATTGAATTTATAATTGAATATCTTTAGCTTAAGTGTAAAGATGAATTGATTAACATGGTTATAATTATTGTTTATATAAATTCTGAAATGATTATATATTTCTTTGAGATATGAATATCTTTTGGCCTATAGTGCAAAGATGAGTTGTTGTAACAACCCGATATTTTCTATATAAATAAATAAGAAATTTTGCATATAAATTTTTTTATATATATTAAGGACGAGGATTTGTACAAGATTATGTATATATGTATTTATGTGGTAAATAAAAATATATTTATTACATAAATGTTTACAAGTAAATTTATTTTAGAATTATTGATTTTTATAAAGTATATTTTTATAATAATTAATTTTATAGTAGAAATGTTTTTATTAATTATTTTCCATGAAAATATAAGCATATATTATTTAAATAATATATGAAATGATTTTTAGAATAATTATAATAATTATTTTATTATATGAATTTTAGTACAAGTTATTAAGTGAATTATTTTATCTTAATTATTAAGGTTAAATATGATGAATAAATCAGATATGGAATCCAAACCCTAATTTTGGATTATTGTCAAGGAATGAGAATAACAATGTAATATTAATTATATTTTGATTTTTCAGTGCTATAAATATGTACTGTATGTACGTATTGACGATGATTGGTCAATTATGGTGTTTAATTTCAAAACCCTTATATTAATTGGTTAAATCCTAATTTTGCTAGGGAAAACCCTAATTTGAAAATCAATTGTGGGTTTAAGACGGTTATTTAACTGTGTTATATGTTTTATGTTAAGTGATTAATTAGGTAAACCCTAATTATAATTTAGAAACCCTAATTAATTTTTAGAAAACCCTAAGATATTGTAAAACCCTAATTTTCTATTAAAACCCCTAATTTTAATTAGTATGTTTTAATTAAAATTTTGCTATACTTAAATTTTTAAATTTTTAAACCCTAGTAATTATTTGGGAAACTTTAATATGTAAAATCTAGTGAATAAATCATAGATTCAAGTGTCATGGACAAGAATACCCTTAAATTATTTTGTTAGTTTACTAAAATATCCTTTTTGGATAGGTTTCTTGCAAATCTTATCCATATCTTGCAAGTCATCATTTCTCTAACCTAGATATGGGCTACAACACCAGCACATCGGCTCTAGCTTATCAAAATTCATTGCATACATGTAGTATAAATAGATTAAGAGAGAGAAAGAATGCATTTGTTAGCCATTTTTTTCAAACACTCAACCAAATTCTCTCAAGCTCAAGACCCACGAAAATATTTGCTAGACCAGTCCCTAAATCAAGCCCCACGAAATCCACTAACAAAATCAGAGGCCAGAATCAGAAATTGGATAAAAGAAAGGTATAAAACCCTACTCAAAAATTTGTCCAATTTTCTGTTGTCAGATGTTATGTTTGAGTGTTAGAATATGTTCTTAGTAGTGTATAATGATGATCTGGGTTGATAGATGTTAGATCCATAACATCTATAGGCTCGGATTTGAGTTTTTGCAAAATCTGGAAAAACTTGGTTCTGTGGTCTGACAACGAATGTCAGTGGCCACAGATCCTTGATCGTTTATGGTTTGTGTTGTTTTTAAGTTGTTATTGATAGTCTGTAATGTTGTCTTTAATTTTCAAAAAGAATCGAGGTCATTTGATGGGTATATTGTTAGTTATTAACGGTCAAATACCGTTGACTGAGCTTGACCAAAGAGTTTCTGGGTAACCCAGAAACTCAAAATAAGTGCCTGACAAGATTTTGTCAAGCCGTGATCTGTTAGTTGTTTCTTGTTTTGATTCTGTTCTTGTAACCATGTTGTAGTGTGTTAGTTTAACTATAGAACACTGCTATTAGAACACCTAAACATCAAACCAGATTATTACAGTGGTCGGTCAAACCAGGCAGGAGGATCACAACATACGCTTTCTGGGTAACCCAGAAAGCTTATGAATGTGAGTTCTGACGGGGTTTGACCGGGTCGTATCTGCTTGATCTATTGTTGTTATTGTGATATAATGTGATAGATCTACTCTATTACATGTTGGCTACACACTGCAACTTTTAAATCACTAAAACATCACCTAGATCACAAGTTATAGAAGCCCAAATATGAGAAGTCAAACTGTTCTTCATTTCTTGGTAACCCAAAAAATGAAGAACAGCTCTGACAGCTTGTTCATGGGCCTAGATCTCTTTGGTTATGTGATGTATGAACATGTTTGTCGTTTGATCTTGTAGTCTTGCATTAGTTGTACATGATCTGCTCAATAGCATTCCTAGAATCACAACACCCACCGAATCATTGTTGGTCAAACGTGGTACCTGGCAAACCGGCTATGAAGTTCTGGGTTTGGCCAAGAGCATGAACAACACCTATAGCGATGGTTCTGTCGCTATAGGTGGTCTTTAGCGACAGATAATATATTATTTTTTGGAAATTAATAAATAAATAAAAAAATAGTTTTTAATTATTAAAAATACCAAATAAATTATTAAAAATTATTTCAAATTCTAAAAATTAGTGTTTAATTATTTTTAATATATTTCATAAATATTTAATATTTTTGGAATATTAAAAGTATTTAATTTATTTTATAATAATATTAAATAAATTATTTAAAAATAATTTTAATACTTGAAAAATCATTTAAAATTATATTATGATATAAGAAAATATTTTAAGTTATTTTTAATGACTTTTAATATTTTGTGATAAAATTCATTAATAAATTAATATTAATGATAATTAAGTTATTTACTAAATGAATTAAATAAATTAATTAAAAATGATTTTATTATATTAAAAATCATTTTAAATAATAATAAGGTATTTAAAAATATTTTAAGTTATAAAATATAATTTTTAATATTTAAAGATAAATTTTATTAATTAATTATTATTAATGATATTAAAGTTATTTAATAATTTAGTTTAAAAATAATTTTTATAATCATTTTAAATGAAAATAAAGTGTTTAAAGATATTTCAAGTTATAAAACATAACTTTTGATATTTAAAGAATAATTTCATTAATAATTAAATATTAATGATTATTAAGTTATTACTAATGATATTAAATTTATTTAATAATTATATTAAATAAATAGTTTATAAATGGTTTTATTAATTTAAAAATCATGAAAAAGGGATATAAATGAATTAAAAATATTTTTAGTTATACTTAATGACTTTTAATATTTTAATAACTGAAACATTAATACTTTAATATTAATGATAATTATTTAAAAATGATTTTAAATGTTTTAAAAATTATTTAAGGGTAATATAAATACTTTAAAAATATTCTAAGTTATTATAAATAACTTTAATATTTTGACAATGGTTTTATTAATAGTTTAATATTAATTAAATATTAATGATAATAGAATTTTTTTAGTATTTAAATCATTTAATAATGATTCCGATGTTTGAAAAATTATGATAAATTATAATAAATATTTTAAAATTATTATAAGTCATTTAAAAATAATATGACTAATACTAAGTTACAGTACAGAGTCTTAGACTCGATCATTACCTGATAAAGCTGTCGGTACACCGACATATTTTCGAAATTGATCTGGACTTAGATAATTTGATTAGATATGTGATTATTTGTGATTCAATGGTTATTAAACATATGCCAATGTGATTAGGGTATGTGATGACTGCAATAAGCAGTGCTATGTGTTATAGTATATTGTTCTAATCGAACGAACGATCTTACAAATGATAGGTCGTGAGATAAACGATAAAACTAAGTTGCATACTGTAAGCAGCGCATCAGGCAAGTATCTTACCTTTGTATTTTCTTTATGCAATGGACATGAGTAAGAATATTTATGAATTACATTATTACTGCACATATTATTAACCTTATATTATATATGCTCAATGATTATCAACATGTTAGTATATGGTAATTCAGATATGTATATTATGTTCGTTAATTTCCATAAATGGTTATACAAGTGTCCCCACTTGAATAATCGTTGTATTTAATCACATGTTGATACACCTTTGTCAATTACCTGTATATATATATATGTTGAATTATATATTATTGTTGAGCAAGATAAAACCTTTGATTTGGAACCCAGACAAGTATGAACATCCCTACACGGGAAAACTTTTATGCGCCCAAGGCAGACAGAGTGAACGATACCCTCGTTCTTGCATGTAGTATTGATCAATGTAGGGTACAACGGGCTGATCACCCCTGTGCCTGTAAGTTTTGACGGTTTACAGATGAAGTTCTGTTTAACCTATTCGAAAATTAAAAATAATGTTCATTGTATGTCACCTTAACCCTATATATAGTCATTACGTAGTTTCAAAAATTTGAAAGAAGGTTGTTATGTTATTATTATTGGTACAGATTACTTCACAACTATTGAAATCGTTGAAGAAGGGTAGTATAAAAAAATATTTAAATCCTTTCAGCTTATATATATAATTGCTATTACTTGCTGGGCACTCAAATGCTCATCCTTGCTTAATTTAAATGTTTTCAGCTAAGTGTGAAGAACCAGAGAGCTCATGCAGAAACAAAGGAAAAGAAAAGCTAACCAAATAAGATTTGTGATAGTTTATGTATTAGTTTGATATTATTAAGACAAGTATGATATTAATTATCTATCATGGGATGTAATGAATGTATTAAAGGTTACGTACTTGGGATTCAGACTCAGATAATCATGTAAATTAAGTTGACTTTTATATTATTGTTATTATTATTAGTATTATTCCGCTCATAGAAATGGTATCGTGAAGCACCAAGTTCGGGTTTCAAGTACCTGGATTTAAGGGCGTCACATAATGGTTTCAGAGCTTAGGGTTAAAAATCTTAGGTGGGTTAGACCTTAGGCTATAATCTTAGAACAGAGGGAAACGTTGAAAATATAAATAACTCATATAGAGTTTAACAAGAGATGAATTGAATAGATTCATCGTCAAATAAAATAAAAGATAACTTTTATAAAACTCTTATTTGATGTATATGTATACTATATGCTAATCAGGATAATTTGTGTGTGTAGATGTTTAGTGAAAAAGGCTTGTTATATGCATATAGCATGAAAAAGGATCAAACCCATACACCCAAGCTGATATCGAAGCCGATAGTTGAAGTAGAAGCTCACGATGAAAATAACTCAGACGATGTGGTTATCATAGAAAATGTAGTACAAGATCCAGAGATGGTGGAGCTTACAGATAACTATTCAGACACTAAAGTTGAAGTTGATCAAGCATCAACGGAGGTGCAGGATCTGAGGAATAAGGTTTCTTCTCTGGAAAGGCTGTGGGAGATAGAAAAGCTGTTGAATAGTCAGTTGCGTCAAGCGTTAATAGAAATAATGGAAGAACAAGATAAGCTTAAAATCTAAATTGATCAGATGGGAGCCACAAGCAACACTTCATGTGTAGCTCCGAGCAAGAAGGGGAAAAGAAAGATAGAAGACCAAAACTTAGGAAAATATGATAAGAAGAAAGGGAAAAGAATTTGTTACCTTTGCTGTTATGAAGGACATACTACTCTGTATTGTCCTGACTATAAACCAGGAGCATGTTTTATCTGTGGGTTAGAAGGTCATCAAGCGAAAAGTTGTCCAAGAAAAAGGTGTAATAAATAGGTAGTATAGGTCCTGTTGTGTAGGTGTATATAATGTAATATATGTGTTTAGTATGTCTGTGTAATGTAATATTCTAAGAACTTTTGTGCAAGTAGTAGAAGCGAATCCCGACTTTTGTAGTCACAAAGGGATAGCTGATGTTTAAAGTATTATGTGCTATGCTATGTAAAATATTCGTTAAATGAATAGGAATCTATGTTTGAGTAATGAAACAAGTGTGAAATATTAAACTTATATGATAAGGTTTAGAATGTAAGTTAAATTTATGATTTTATCAGATAATGCCGCCAAGACGTCGAACTCGCAACCAAAGGGCAGAAGAATCTGTCAATAACGTTGAGGGACAACAACAAGCAGACCCAATGCAGAATTTCACGAACATGATAGCTCAGGCTATGCAACAGGGAATACCAGCTGCAGGAAACCAGCCGGACAACCGCTTAGCGAACTTCAAAGACTTTAAGGCTATAGGACCGCTAGAATTCAAAGGTACAACTGACCCTATTGAAGCCCAAACTTGGGTCAAAGAGATTGAAAAGGCGTTTGTGGTAGCTAGGGCAGATGAAGGGAAGAAGACTGCTTTTTCCACTTACATGATGAAGGGTGAGGCAAACTTTTGGTGGAAAGCAAATCAGGCAAGGGCAGGAGAAGGTGTAGTCACATGGGATAGATTTAAAACTTTATTTTTCGAAAACTATTTTTCACCAAGTATGCAGGCGAGAATGGAGGTAAAATTTTTAGAGTTGAAGCAGAAGAATATGACAGTGTCAGAATACGCCACCAAATTCAATGAATTAGCTAGGTTTGTCTCGCATCAAGTTGATACGGAGGCTAGGAAAGCCAGAAGGTTTGAGCTTGGATTCAAACCTTGGCTCTATAACAAGGTGGCGGTGTTGCAGATTCTTACATTTACAGCACTCATGGAGAAGGCAATCATAGCTGAGGAGGGAAGTGAGGCCATGAGCCTTTACAACAAGGAGAGAAAGAATAAGGGTGAGACCGAAGGAGCTGGGAAGGTAGGAATTAATAGTGGGAATAGGGGTGATAGTAGTAAGAGGAAGGAAAACTATGTTGGGAATGTCCAGATAAAACAAGAAGGTGCTAAGAAGCAGGTGGTGCAGTTTTAAGACATGTGGGAAGAACCACTCGGGAGAATGTTTGAAAGGGAAGTTTGTATGCCACAAGTACGGACAGGAGGGCCATATCTCTCCCAACTGCCCCAATCCTAGGATGAACAGTGGATGTTTTCTGTGCGGATCGACAGAGCACAGGGTGAAAGATTGTCCGAAGAGGAGGGTGGAGGCAGGTAGTGTGAACACTGGCACAGGCAGCGGGACTTTACCAGTCACCGGACCGACTTCGTCAAGCAAGCCAACAAAATCAATAGCAAGGGTGTAATACCCGGGAAAAAAAAATTAAATAATAAAAGATTATTTTGTTTTACAAACATATTAATTGGACTTTGTCATTTATTTGGGTCAAACTAGTATATAATTTATGTGGGCTAATAAGTATTAATAAGTGATGAATAAATTAAATTAATAAAATTTGGGCCTTAATATTAATGGAACCCAATTAGAAGTTTATTAGAACAAGACCTCTTTATTAATAAATAACTAAACCTAATTTGCTCACCATTACGTCTAACACGAATTGACTGAAGAGAAAAAGAAGGAGAAAAAGGGGCGGCGGTATTCTGACAACTAAATTTTCCGGTAAGTAATTTATTGTGATTGATATAATTATGTGATGCAATTGGAATTGAAGAATGATCAGAATATATACATACAAAACTATAGAGGCTAGTTAATACATAATACTCACGTGGTGAAAGTATAAAATTATGTTGCTATTTTGGGCATCCATCATCATAGATATATGTAAATTGTGTCATAACAGTATATGATGCCATTGATGTTTTAATAAAGTGATTATGAATGACAAGTAATAGATTCTTTATTATATATGATATTATACCTATATATACTTATATATTCATAAAACTTGTGTTGTCAACATTTATCATACTAATAGGAGAAATTGATTTCTTTTAATTAAATTATTTCTTCTGTATAAAACTTACAGGACTTTTAAAAGCATCCATGTTATATATATATATATATATATATATATATATATATATATATATATATATATGAAATATTTTTATAGGACAAATTAAAAACAGTGTATATAAATTCTAATTAATTAATTTATTGATAAAATTATAAAAGTTACTGAAAAAAATAAATGTAACAGTGTGATGTTAGTAATGGGTTAGATTTGTAATAAAATTTTATTTTATTATTAGTTCGGACGAAAGGAACTTAAAGAGTTATATTTGAAATATAAATTTTGGAGTATTAATAATTGATATAAGGCGATGATTAAAGGCATATTAAATAGATTATGAATTATTTTGGAATTATTGAATTGGATTATATTTAATTTGAGGTGAATATGTTTAGGTGATGAATAATGTTTCGTATTTGATATCGTTGGCATTTGAGGGTAAGATTTTGTGGAGTGTGCTATAAATGGTTTGGAAGTATCAGGTACGGATTCTGTACTATTTCTGCGATACTCTTGTTAAATTTGATTTGTTCGTTTTATCGCTTGTTCGAATTTCGTTATTATTTCACATAATTTTTTCCTGTGAAATAAATATATTAGTTCCATTTTGGAGTTGATACATATGACTCGTATTTATATTCTTTGAATTTGGTTATCATGTTTAATATTTATTTTTGATAATTGTAGAGCGGTACATGTTGTTACCTTCTTTTGAGACCTTGCGACCATAATTTGATTTGGTTCAACATGTACATATAGAACCCTTTTGTTAGTATTTTGTTACATGTGCTGTGACATGGTATCCTTGTTAGAATATACCGTAGGGTATACCTAAGCTCTAACCACCTGTGGGGGTACCACAGGCATGTCGTCTTGGCACGAGAGGCATGACACTTTCCGTGGCAGTGTGATTAGTCCACGGCGTCTCCGTTTTGGGCTCCGGAGGAAGTGGGCCATTTGGTGTTTCGTTGTGGGAGGCGTATGGGTTAACCCTAGTTTTCTGTTCTGCGGATTGGTGATGTTGTGCCAAACACACCTATCCGATTTGCATACATTTAGATTCGCGGTCCAATGTGTGATTTGCCTGTGTGACATTATTTTGGATGCCTGTGTGGCATTATATATTTTGACTTGCCTGTGTGGCATTATTTTGATGTGCCTGTGTGGCATTATTTTGGTTGCCTATGTGGCATCATTTGATTTGCCTGTGTGGCATTATTTTGACTTGCCTGTGTGGCAAGGTATATTTTGAGCTCATTCGGTATGAAATTACTCCAGCCATTTATTTCAGCCTATTATTTTATTGGATTAGTTTTGTTGATTTCTGTTCAGTTCAAGTCATTGAGTTAGTTACTTCAGTTCGTTATTTCTTCATTCTTTTATTAGTTTCGTCAATTACGTTGATTCAGATATATTCCATTCAGATATTTGGAAATTATATTTTCGTTCGTATTTGCACTTGAGGCTTTGTTCAGTATTTTGTCTCAGTTGTTTTCGTATATCAGTTGTATATCATTTGTATATCTGTATCCGTACTCGGCAATTGGCTCATGCTGTGTTTTTCTTCCGGCAGGTTTGCAGGGGTGATTCAGGGCTAGTGTGATGAGAGTTTTGCCTTTGACCATTTAGGTTGACTCGAATTTTAAGTTTTGATTATTTTGACTCAGTTTGGAGAATTATATTTGTTACTTTATTAATGGATCACCACTATTAATATTTTGAGGTTGTTAGTGCTCTGTTTATTTAATTTGAGGTTTGTTGTGCTTTGCACGTGACCTCCCTTTCCTTTTCGGGAAGGGGGTGTTACAGAGATGGTATCAGAGCTTAAGTTCTTTCTTGTAGAAAACCTATTTAGGTTTGACCTGTGAGTTATGGGTGAACCATTGGGTAGACGTAGGAGTTGATTCGATTTTTGTTCTTTGTTTGTTTGGTCTCTATTTTGACTAATTATCGATTTCTTTTCGATTTGTAGTTTATTTGAGGAAAGTGGAATAATTTATTAAGGTGATTGAGCAATGATATTAGTTAAGAATTATGATTTAATCATTGAGGTGAGTAAAGTTATAATTTGTACAGATAAGAAGCGATCTTATATGAGATGTGATTATGATGTGAGTATTTGTATCGACGAGTATTTGATTTTGGAAAATTATTTTTTTGAGTTGTTTTTTTTGTGTGACAATTATTATGATCGTTGAATTGAGGATTTTATTTGATTTGAGTTAGGTTTTGATTTATATTAAGCTTGTGGATAATTTGAGGTTTGTGTATTGATGGTATATTATGATAAAGTGAAAATTATTAAGTATAGATGATTTCTTATAATTTGAGTTGTTGTATTCGAGGTAATTAGATTAATCATTTGGAGTTAATGATCAATTTTGTGACTATTTCTAGTAAGATATTGGAGTTATGTTCTATGAAATTTCTTTGTGATAGTATGGGGAGACATTGATATTTATTGGACTAAGGTTTGCAATAAGGGATGATTGTTTTATTATATGATTAGATAGCAAGTGATGAAATTCAATTAATTTCGAGAGATCTTGAATAGTTGTAGTTTGCTTATACAAATGGTAAAATATGTGACTTGGAGTTTGATATGGTGATAAGGAGATCTTGGTAGTATATTTTTGGTGTAATAATATTTGAGAACTAATTTGATTTGAGGTTATGATATTTTGAAACTCTTAAGGACTTAGGAGAGTTGGTGACAAAGAGATATTAATAGTATATTCTTTGATGTAATAATATTTGAGGACTAGTTCAAATTAAGGATGAGATATTTTGAAACTCTTGGTGAATTGGGGAGAGTTGGTAATATAGTTTGTATAGTTGTTTTGTTTATCTGATGTCATTAGAGTTTTGTATGAATTTATGTAAAATAAAACAAAAATAATTTGTTAGATCTTTGTTATGTGTGAAACATAAACATTTTACGAATTAAAGATAATTTTAAATATTTTGGGTATTCGAATCGTATTTAGATGAAGAGAAAATTTTGTATTTTCGAATTATGTTCCGAAGAATATGCACGTTTGCAAGAATGAAACTCAAAGATATTAGCGACAGCCGCACCAACGGTGGATCATGTGATCTAATTTGATGCAACACGAAGAACCTTACCAAGGCTTGACACGGTAGCTGACGAATCTGTTACAAGTACATTGATAATTACGTGGACGGATGACTTATCCGTGTTGATCGTTACAAATGGCGACGCTACGTCTTAACTAAATTTATTTATTTATTTTGTAGCTTATTTGAATTCAGAGGACGTAATTATTTTTAAGGGGTAGATAATGTAATACCCGGGAAAAAAATATTAAATAATAAAAGATTATTTTGTTTTACAAACATATTAATTGGACTTTGTCATTTATTTGGGTCAAACTAGTATATAATTTATGTGGGCTAATAAGTATTAATAAGTGATGAATAAATTAAATTAATAAAATTTGGGCCTTAATATTAATGGAACCCAATTAGAAGTTTATTAGAACAAGACCTATTTATTAATAAATAACTAAACCTAATTTGCTCACCATTGCGTCTAACACGAATTGACTGAAGAGAAAAAGAAGGAGAAAAAGGGGCGGCAGTATTCTGACAACTAAATTTTCCGGTAAGTAATTTATTGTGATTGATATAATTATGTGATGCAATTGGAATTGAAGAATGATCAGAATATATACATACAAAACTATAGAGGCTAGTTAATACATAATACTCACGTGGTGAAAGTATAAAGTTATGTTGCTATTTTGGGCATCCATCATCATAGATATATGTAAATTGTGTCATAACAGTATATGATGCCATTGATGTTTTAATAAAGTGATTATGAATGACAAGTAATAGATTCTTTATTATATATGATATTATACCTATATATACTTATATATTCATAAAGCTTGTGTTGTCAACATTTATCATACTAATAGGAGAAATTGATGTCTTTTAATTAAATTATTTCTTCTGTATAAAACTTACAGGACTTTTAAAAGCATCCATGTTATATATATATATATATATATATATATATATATATATATATATATATATATATATATATATGAAATATTTTTATAGGACAAATTAAAAACAGTGTATATAAATTCTAATTAATTAATTTATTGATAAAATTATAAAAGTTACTGAAAAAAATAAATGTAACAGTGTGATGTTAGTAATGGGTTAGATTTGTAATAAAATTTTATTTTATTATTAGTTCGGACGAAAGGAACTTAAAGAGTTATATTTGGAATATAAATTTTGGAGTATTAATAATTGATATAAGGCGATGATTAAAGGCATATTAAATTGATTATGAATTATTTTGGAATTATTGAATTGGATTATATTTAATTTGAGGTGAATATGTTTAAGTGATGAATAACGTTTCGTATTTGATATCGTTGGCATTTGAGGGTAAGATTTTGTGGAGTGTGCTATAAATGGTTTGGAAGTATCAGGTACGGATTCCGTACTCTTTCTGCGATACTCTTGTTAAATTTGATTTGTTCGTTTTGTCGCTTGTTCGAATTTCGTTATTATTTCACATAATTGTTTCCTGTGAAATAAATATATTAGTTCCATTTTGGAGTTGATACATATGACTCGTATTTGTATTCTTTGAATTTGGTTATCATGTTTAATATTTATTTTTGATAATTGTAGAGCGGTACATGTTGTTACCTTCTTTTGAGACCTTGCGACCATAATTTGATTTGGTTCAACATGTACATATAGAACCCTTTTGTTAGTATTATGTTACATGTGTTGTGACATGGTATCCTTGTTAGAATATACCGTAGGGTATACCTGAGCTATAACCACCTGTGGGGGTACCACAGGTATGTCGTCTTGGCACGAGAGGCATGACACTTTCCGTGGCAGTGTGATTAGTCCACGGCGTCTCCGTTTTGGGCTCCGGAGGAAGTGGGCCATTTGGTGTTTCGTTGTGGGAGGCGTATGGGTTAACCCTAGTTTTCTGTTCTGCGGATTTGGTGATGTTGTGCCAAACACACCTATCCGATTTGCATATATTTGGATTCGCGGTCCAATGTGTGATTTGCCTGTGTGGCATTATTTTGGATGCCTGTGTGGCATTATATATTTTGACTTACCTGTGTGGCATTATATATTTTGACTTGCCTGTGTGGCATTGTTTTGATGTGCCTGTGTGGCATTATTTTGGTTGCCTATGTGGCATCATTTGATTTGCCTGTGTGGCATTATTTTGACTTGCCTGTGTGACAAGGTATATTTTGAGCTCATTCGGTATGAAATTACTCCATCCATTTATTTCAGCCTATTATTTTATTGGATTAGTTTTGTTGGTTTCTTTTCAGTTCAAGTCATTGAGTTAGTTACTTCAGTTCGTTATTTCTTTATTCTTTTATTGGTTTCGTCAATTACGTTGATTCAGATATATTCCATTCAGATCTTTGGATATTATATTTTCGTTCGTATTTGCACTTGAAGCTTTGTTCAGTATTTTGTCTCAGTTTTTTTCGTATATCAGTTGTATATCTTTTGTATATCTGTATCCGTACTGGGCAATTGGCTCATGCTGTGTTTTTCTTCCGGCAGGTTTGCAGGGGTGATTCAGGGCTAGTGTGATGAGAGTTTTGCCTTTGACCATTTAGGTTGACTCGAATTTTAAGTTTTGATTATTTTGACTCAGTTTGGAGAATTGTATTTGTTACTTTATTAATGGATCACCACTATTAATATTTTGAGGTTGTTAGTGCTCTGTTTATTTAATTTGAGGTTTGTTGTGCTTTGCACGTGACCTCCCTTTCCTTTTCGGGAAGGGGGTGTTACAAAGGGTCTACAACATGACAGTCCAGGATACGGCAGCAGCTGGCAATGCAATTCTAGGTATTATTCCTATAACTTTAATTTTATTATGCTTGATTTTCCAATATATAGTAAATTATTTTATAAAGAAATTTTGAGGAGGAATTTGAGTTCTTTTAGAAACCAATTTTTCCGTTTAATCAAAAAGACAAGCTTTATGTGAATAGTTAAAGATCAGTTCGATCAAAGTTGATCGAGATCTACTTGCAATGATTGTATATGCTATGTGTCGTGTATGTATAGGTTTTAAAACGGTGATTTCGGGGACGGAATCTTTATAATGGAGGGTGAATTTAACAACCCGATATTTTCTATATAAATAAATAAGAAATTTTGCGAATAAATTTTTTTTTATATATTAAGGATGAGGATTTGTACAAGATTATGTATATATGTATTTATGTGGTAAATAAAAATATATTAATTACATAAATGTTTACAAGTAAATTTATTTTAGAATTATTGATTTTTATAAAGTATATTTTTATAATAATTAATTTTATAGTAGAAATATTTTTATTAATTATTTGCCATGAAAATATAAGCATATATAATTTAAATAATATATGAAATGATTTTTAGAATAATTATAATAATTATTTTATTATATGAATTTTAGTACAAGTTATTAAGTGAATTATTTTACCTTAATTATTAAGGTTAAATTTGATGAATAAATCAAATATGGAATCCAAACCCTAATTTTGGATTATTGTCAAGGAATGAAAATAACAATGTAATATTAATTATATTTTGATTTTTCAGTGCTATAAATATGTACTGTATGTACGTATTGATGATGATTGGTCAATTATGGTGTTTAATTTCAAAACCCTTATATTAATTGGTTAAACCGTAATTTTGCTAGGGAAAACCCTAATTTGAAAATCAATTGTGGGTTTAAGACGGTTATTTAACTGTGTTATATGTTTTATGTTAAGTGATTAATTAGGTAAACCCTAATTATAATTTAAAAATCCTAATTAATTTTTAGAAAACCCTAAGATATTATAAAACCCTAATTTTCTATTAAAAACCCTAATTTTAATTAGTATGTTTTAATTAAAATTTCGCTACACTTAAATTTTTAAATTTTTAAACCCTAGTAATTATTTGGGAAACTTTAATATGGAAAATCTAGTGAATAAATCATAGATTCAAGTGTCATAGACAAGAATACCCTTAAATTATTTTGATAGTTTACTAAAATACCCTTTTTGGATAGGTTTCTTGCAAATCTTATCCATATCTTGCAAGTCATCATTTCCCTAACCTAGATATGGGCTACAACACCAGCACATCAGCTCTAGCTTATCCAAATTCATTGTTTACATGTAGTATAAATAGATTAAGACATAGAAAGAATGCATTTGTTAGCCATATTTTTCAAACACTCAACCAAATTCTCTCAAGCTCAAGACCCACAAAAGTATTTGTTAGACCAGTCCCCAAATCAAGCCCCACGAAATCCACTAACAAAATCAGAGGCCAGAATCAGAAATTGGATCAAAGAAAGGTATAAAACCCTGCTCAAAAATCTGTCCAATTTTCTGTTGTTAGATGTTATGTTTGAGTGTTAGAATATGTTCTTGAAACAACCCGGGTCAAATCCCGAGTCCGGAACAAATCTTGGGTCAAATCCCAAGTCCAAATCGAATTAAATCCATCAAAATAAGGCCTCAAACTACTGGCCCAATAGTATCTTCTTGGGTCATCCTAGCCCACCACAGGCTCCCAAAAGGTCATGACTTGAAGGTACTATTGCTAGTAACTTATTTCCTTATATACAGACAAATTTTTCCCCTATCTTTCGATGTGGGACTGGGGTGTTACAGTTCTTAGTAGTGTATAATGATGATCTGGGTTGATAGATATTAGATCCATAACATATATAGCTCGAATTTTAGTTTTTGCAAAATCTAGAAAAACTTGGTTCTGTGGTCTGACAACGAATGTCAGTGGCCACAGATCCTCGATCGTTTATGGTTTGTGTTGTTTTTAAGTTGTTATTGATAGTCTGTAATGTTGTCTTGAATTTTCAAAAAGAATCGAGGTCATTTGATGGGTATATTGTTAGTTATTAACGGTCAAATACAGTTGACCGAGCTGGACCAAAGAGTTTTTGGGTAACCCAGAAACTCAAAATCAGTCCCTGACAAGATTTTGTCAAGCCATGATCTGTTAGTTATTTCTTGTTTTGATTCTGTTCTTACAACCATGTTGTAGTGTGTTAGTTTAACTACAGAACACTGCTATTAGAACACCTAAACATCAAACCGGATTATTACAGTGGCCGGTCAAACCAGGCAGGAGGATCACAACATACGCTTTCTGGGTAACCCAGAAAGCTTATGAGTGTGAGTTCTGACGGGGTTTGACCGGATCGTATCTGCTTGATCTGTTGTTGTTATTGTGATATAATGTGATAGATCTACTCTATTACATGTTGGCTACACACTGCAACTTTTAAATCATTAAAACATCACCTAGATCAGAAGTTATGGAAGCCCAAATATGAGCAGTCGAACTGTTCTTCATTTCTGGGTAACCCAGAAAATGAAGAACAGCTCTGACAGCTTGTTCATGGGCCTAGATCTCTTTGGTTATGTGATGTATGAACATGTTTGTCGTTTGATCTTGTAGTCTTGCATTAATTCTACATGATCTGCTCAATAGCATTCCTAGAATCACAACACCCACCGAATCATTGTTGGTCAAACGTGGTACCTGGCAAACCGGCTATAAAGTTCTAGGTTTGGCCAAGAGCATGAAGAACACCTATAGCGACGGTT
Source organism: Panax notoginseng (assembly GCA_016801055.1). NCBI lineage: Eukaryota > Viridiplantae > Streptophyta > Magnoliopsida > Apiales > Araliaceae > Panax > Panax notoginseng. The sequence continues at coordinate 53,916,738 of CM029021.1, read as the reverse complement.
CTGTCGCTATAGGTGGTCTTTAGCGACAGATAATATATTATTTTCTGAAAATTAATAAATAAATAGAAAAAAATAGTTTTTAATTATTAAAAATACCAAATAAATTATTAAAAATTATTTTAAATTCTGAAAATTAGTTTTTAATTATTTTTAATATATTTCATAAATATTTAATATTTTTGGAATATTAAAAGTATTTAATTTATTTAATTATAATATTAAATAAATTATTTAAAAATGATTTTAATACTTAAAAAATCATTTAAAATCATATTATGATATAAGAAAATATTTTAAGTTATTTTTAATGACTTTTAATATTTTGTGATAAATTTAATTAATAAATTAATATTAATGATAATTAAGTTATTTACTAAATGAATTAAATAAATTAATTAAAAATGATTTTGTTATATTAAAAATTATTTTAAATAATAATAAGGTATTTAAAAATATTTTAAGTTATAAAATATAACTTTTAATATTTAAAGATAAATTTTATTAATTAATTATTATTAATGATATTAAAGTTATTTAATAATTATATTAAATAATTTAGTTTAAAAATGATTTTTATAATCATTTTAAATGAAAATAAAGTGTTTAAAGATATTTTAAGTTATAAAACATAACTTTTAATATTTAAAGAATAATTTCATTAATAATTAAATATTAATGATTGTTAAGTTATTACTAATGATATTAAATTTATTTAATAATTATATTAAATAAATAGTTTATAAATAGTTTTATTAATTTAAAAATCATGAAAATGGGATATAAATGAATTAAAAATATTTTAAGTTATACTTAATGACTTTTAATATTTTGATAACTAAAACATTAATACTTTAATATTAATGATAATTATTTAAAAATAATTTTAAATATTTTAAAAATCATTTAAGGATAATATAAATACTTTAAAAATATTTTAAGTTATTATAAATAACTTTAATATTTTGGCAATGATTTCATTAATAGTTTAATATTAATTAAATATTAATGATAATAGAATTTTTTAGTATTTAAATCATTTAATAATGATTCCGAGGTTTGAAAATTCATGATAAATTATAATAAATATTTTAAAATTATTATAATTCATTTAAAAATAATATGACTAATACTAAGTTACAGTACAGAGTCTTAGACTCGATCATTACCCGATAAAGTTGTCGGTACACCGACATGTTTCAGAAATTGATCTGAACTTAGATAATTTGATTAGATATGTGATTATTTGTGATTCAATGGTTATTAAACATATGCCAATGTGATTAGGGTATGTGCTGACTACAATAAGCAGTGCTATGTGTTATAGTATATTGTTCTAATCTAACGAACGATCTTACTAATGATAGGTCGTGAGATAAACGATAAAACTAAGTTCCATACTGTAAGCAGCGCATCAGGCAAGTATCTTACCTTTGTATTTTCTTTATGCAATGGACATGAGTAAGAATATTTATGAATTATATTATTACTGTACAGATTATTAACCTTATATTATATATGCTCAATGATTATCAACATGTTAGTATATGGTAATTCAGATATGTATATTATGTTCGTTAATTTCTATAAATGGTTATACAAGTGTCCCTACTTGAATAATCGTTGTATTTAATCACATATTGATACACCTTTGTCAATTACCCGTATATATATATGTTGAATTATAGATTATTGTTGAGCAAGATAAAACCTTTGATTTGGAACCCAGACAAGTATGAACATCCCTACACGGGAAAACTTTTATGCGCCCAAGGCGAATAGAGTGAACGATACCCTCGTTCTTGCATGTAGTATTGATCAATGCAGGGTACAATGGGCTGATCACCCCCGTGCCCGTAAGTTATGACAGTTTACAGATGAAGTTCTGTTTAACCTATTCAAAAATTAAAAACAATGTTCATAGTATGTCACCTTAACCCTATATATAGTCATTACGTAGTTTCAAAAATTTAAAAGAAGGTTGTTATGTTATTATTATTGGTACAGATTACTTCACAACTATTGAAATCGTTGTAGAAGGGTAGTATAAAAAAAACATTTAAATCCTTTTAACTTATATATATAATTGCTATTACTTGATGGGCACTCAAATGCTCATCCTTGCTTAATTTAAATGTTTTCAGCTAAGTGTGAAGAACCAGAGAGCTCATGCAGAAGCAAAGGAAAAGGAAAGCTAACCAAATAAGATTTGTGGTAGTTTATGTATTAGTTTGGTTCAGCTTCAAGTTGTACTTACACAACCGGTTGAAGAGCTTTTTGAGATGATCTAGGTGGTCTTCCTCCCTTTGGGACTTGACAATCATGTCATCCACATAGATTTCTAGCTCTTTGTGCATTAGATCATGGAAAAGAGCCATCATGGCTTGCTGATAGGTAGCTCCAACATTGATGAGGCCTAATGACAACCATCTATAGCAAAAGGTTCCCTAAGGAGTGATGAATGCAGTTTTCTCACGATCCTCTTTAGCAACCATGATTTGATAGTACCCAGCAAAGTAGTCAGTAAAGGAGTACATGTCATATTGAGCTGTATTGTTGATGAGTATGTGGATGAATGGTACGTGAAAGCTATCTTTGAGACAATCTTTGTTCAGATCCCTATAATCCATGCAAACTCGCACCTTCCCTCCGGGCTTAGGCACGGGGACTATGTTGGATAGCTACTTAGGGTTTGTTGATACCATGATGATGCTGGCTTGAAATTTTTCATAATTTCTTCTTTGACTTTCAAACTCCACTCAAGTTTCAATCTCCTGAGTTTCTGTCTAATTGGCTTCAATCTCTTTTTGATGGGAAGGCGATGAATGATGATGTTAGTTGACAAACCGATCATGTCTTCGTGAGACCATGCAAACACATCCTGGAATTGGGTCAATAGAGTAACCATGTCATTCCTTTGGCTTAGAGTAAGGTCCGTAATAATCTGGATTTGTTTGGGGTTTTCTGAGGTTCCAAGGTTAAAAGAGGTGGTTTGATCAAGATTTAGCTTGGGTTTGTCTTCGACCCATTCTTTGATCTCCTGAGGTATCTCATAGTCCTCTTATTCAATCTCCATCAAGTCAGAGTCCAACTTTACATCAAAGTTACAGTCCTTGTGAAGAATAGGCACCTTATTAGCAAGTTTAGGCATATCTAACTTTAGAGCCCTAAAACAAAATGCTTTCACTTAATATATGAAACTGTTTAATCATACAAAGTGTTAGCATGAAATAACAAGAACAACTGCTAATATTATGCAACAAAAGTAAGTAGTTATTACTATCTACAAGGTAGAGGGAGTTTCTGCCCTTTTTACCCTTCTCAGCAAATGCAAGGAGTGCTACTCCAATTGCCAAGGGTCAAGTCCTAGTGGACAGCTGTGATGAAGGGGCTGTTATCGTCCTCCTTCTCTTGAATGATGACCATGATGTCTGGATAGTCGTCATCTAAGATATCCTTATTCATACCCTCAGTATGTGCCAGGAAGTACAACTTTGACAACTGCTTCTTAATATCCTGTTTATGCCTTTGTTTCCTTTTCTTCCACCTCCGGGTCTGGAATCAGGACTTCCTTTCCTTTAACCGGTATCGGCTTAGGAAACAACATGGCTACCACAGGGGCAGGAACCTTCAGTAGAGGCCGTACATGATTATCACCCGTAGGTTTAGGCAACAATCTTATAGATGAAGAAATTGGTTTATGCTTGTGCAGGTTCTTGTGACTGGATCTAAAGGAGTAGCCTAACCCTGTTGTCCCTGTCTGGCTGGGAACTTGAATTGGGCATTTAATTCTCTGGTGATCCTTTCCTAACCCTTGTCCAGGTTAAAAACCCAAGGATATCATCTCTTGACTTGCCGACATTAGCTCACAGAAACTCTAGGTTTTGGAGATGGTGCCCCAATGCGATGATAGTGAGTGTTGAGCACTTGGAAGGATACGTAGAATGTATGTGGACTGATTTCCATGGGTAATTCAATCTCTCCAACAACATTTCACCGAGATCCATCAAAGGCTTTGATGATTATATAACTGCTTCAAATCATGTTGAGATTGATGTTCATTTTTTCCAATGTGTCATATGGGCACATGTTTAGGGATGGTCCTCCATCTATTATCACTCCTCCGACCATATATCAGGAAGACATAACCGCTATGTGCAACCGTTTGTAATGAACCGTCCCTTCGGGAGGTAAGTCATCATCAGTGAAGGATATCATATTGCTATTGAAGATGTGATCAACCAGATGATGGAATTTATTAACATCCACTGTCTTTGGCAAGTGGGCTTCTTCTAATGCTCTTAGTAAGACCGTCCGGTGATCTTCTGAAGAGAAAACCAAGTCCAGAATAGAGATCTATTGTGGAGCTTCTTTCAAGCTTTGAACCACCTTGGCTTCATTATGTCCCATCTTGCGGAGGAATTCTTCAATCTTCTCCTTGGGCACTTTCCCCTTAGATCTGATGATAAGCTTCATCACTCGTTGAGGAAGATATAGTAGATTTTCTTTAGACACTGCAGCAGTTGTATTTGACGTTGATCCTTCAGTCTGTCTATAATTCCATGGGACTTTCTTAAGGCTGATGACAGGATACTGTGGCCTGAATGGCAATATGATTGACTTTGGTGTAGCCATTTTTAAAGGGTTTTCAATGTCTTTGAGCTGAATTGGTTGAATTGTAAGTGGTGTGGCAGCTAAATCTCCCTTAGAGGATATAACTGCCATAATTTCCTTCCATCCGGGAGGAAATGTGTCCCCACTCTCAGATGATACATCGTCATTGTCAGCCATTTATAGGTCACCGCTATCAATCATGTTTTGAATAAGATGGCAGAATGCCCAACATTCCTCAGTGTTGTGACCGTGAGAGTGGGAGTGGTATTGGTATACTCCAGTAGCATCAAATCTTTTTTAGCGTGGATTGACTGGAGGAAGTAATGTTGTGATCTTTCCCTCATTGATCAGCATCTGCAATATTTCTTCCATCAGTTGGCCTAAATAGGTGAATTCCCTTTTGTTGGCAAAGTCTCGACGGGCTTTAGCTTTTGCTTTTCCCGCAAACTTTTCCTCAAGTGTTTCACTTTCTTGAGTAGGTGGTGAAGTATTTGTGATAAGAGAAAGGAGGCTAGCATGCTCCTGACTGAACAATTGACATGTGACTTGGTGTTGATGAATCACCAGTTCTGCCAATTAATTGACTTGTTCGCCAAGAGACTTTAACTCTCATTCCATCATAAGCTGAAACTCTGAATAATCCCATCTGTCAGAATAATCCTTGTTGATTTGGGATGAACCACCCACATATTTGAGGTATTGGGAGCTCTCTCCACTGCCCTTGTTGATCATGTTAACCTCCTCTTCCTTGTGTTGAAGGAGAGGGTTATCTTGAACATGTGGTTGGTCGGGTTTGGTCACCACTATCTCACCACTGTCAATTAAATCCTTGATCTTATGCTTAAGGGCCCAACAATCCTGAGTGTCATGGCCTGGGGCTCCAGCATGGTAAGCACACTTCTTGCTTGTATTGAAACCCTTTCCATTAGGGTTGGTTGGTGGAAGGAGATGTGTGGTTTTCTTATGAGCTGTCAAAAGTTTGAGAATGTTTTCGAGTGAATCCCCTAAGGGTGTGAACACTCTTGAGCTCTTGACTTCTACACTTTTTGGCAATGGAGGGTTTGAAGACTGTGCTTGAAACGGGGAATAGTTTCTCCTCTGAATAGGTAAGTTTTGATTGCCTTTTTGTCTTTGTAGTATCAAGGAAACATCCTCTTCTTTCTTCTTATGGACCCTCCGGGTTGTTCCCATAACTTCCAGATTAGATATGCTCAGCTACGGCTTTTAAAGCGGTAAGGTCTTGAATCTTCCTAGATTTCAATCCCATTTCGGCCATTTCTCTGTGCTTAATCATTTCTGAGAATGGCTTTCCTATTCCAGCTAGGACCCTATCATAAAATGGAGCTTCTTGAATATCTATAAAGGTCATCAGCATTTCAAACTCTGTCATGGATGGGATTACTTGAGCAGCCAAACGCCTCCATCTTTGGGCATACTCTCTAAATGACTCATTGACTTGTTTCTTGACCTTGGTAATTTGATACCGGTCTGGAGCCATCTCAATTTAAAAGTTGTATTAACTGAGAAAAACACGGGCTAAATCCTCCCAGCTGTGAATTTTGGAGTTATCCAATCTGGTGTACCATGCTTAGGCTTCTCCAGTCAGACTTTTCTGAAATAGCTGCATTCTAAGCTTTTCATTCTCGGCATAGAATTTGAGCTCTCCAATGAACACTTTTAAGTGGATGTAAGGATCTCCCAATCCATCATATTTTTTAAAATCTGGAGTCTTAAATTTTTTTGGATAATGAACCCCGGGGAAGATGCAAAGGTCTGAATATGAAACACTTCCATGTGTTCCAATCCCTTTGATGGATCGAATGGTCTCTTCCATTTGTAGAACCTTCTTCTGAATATCATCGGTGTCTTGATCTTCTTTAAGATGGGTGATTTCAGGGGTTTTGTTGGTCTTATCAGACTGAGGCTCAAGTGCTGGAATTTCTTTGTCCGAACCCTGGATTCCTCCATGTTCAGAGGATTCTGTATGGATGGGTATTTGTGGACCTTGAGTTGACTTGTGTAATTCTTTGAGCAAAACAACCAACTCTGTGATTTGATTTCTTAATCCTTCGAACTCCTTACGAGAGATAGGAGTAGGATTAGGCTGGCCAGATGTAGCCATGTTTGGCTGTAGACTTAGTGCCTTCTTGGACTTTGAACGGGTAACGGGACCAATCGTTTCCCTACAAAAAGACTTATATAGTTTAGTTTGGGGAAACGTGGTAATGTTACATGCTATGTAATATGTCCGTTTTTTAGGAGTATTATCCTACAAAACGGATGTCAGCTGTTTTAATGACATGATAGCATGACAGGTTTTGATATGCATGTTCACATATTCCTTTATATTTTCGATTACATTGAGATTGACATGGAAATGAAATTACAAGTAATTGAAATAGGAAAGTATGAAGAGACTTCCCTCCGCGTTTGGCTTATCAGAGGCTGACCTATCTTAGGTTACTCTCACGACTTTTTAGCATAAAGGTTCCCATATCATCGCAATTTACTCGATGGGAAGTTAATCCGATCTTTCAACTGGAGTGAATCTGGGTGGTGCCTTTCCTGAGCCTCGTGGAATTAGTCTCCCGACGAGTCCAATAATCAACCACCGACGGGATAGCCTCCTGGTGGAAGGACCACACAACATATATTCATATACATCGTGTCTCACCGTATGGAAATGATGACATGTGCGAAGCACTAATATCACAGGCAGATATGGTGCGAAGCACTAAGTGCAGTAAATAAAGAATTATTACACATTCATTTAAATGTAAATACATCATCCACACACAAGTAGGTAAAAGTTTTGAAAATCTTTTAATAGCGGCTTAAGCCGTCTTACTAGAGTCCCCAACAGAGTCGCCACCTGTCGACGTCGAGATTTTTATTTGTCCCTTTCTGTTCTTGTCTTTTGGTGTTCTCATGTTAGGTGAGATTTGTTTGAAAAAATAAGTTTGAAAAGGTCCGACATGGATATGTAGACGATTTGACTGTAAGAGTCGCCAGTTGGTTATTTTTAAATGGTTGCACCAACTCAACCGAGAAAAGGTTTGCACAAAGACCTATAGATGTGACACTGTTTAACTGGTCTGCAAAACCGAAATTCGTTAGGGTCCGGGGGCTTGATTAAGCGGCGGGAAGGTGTTAGGCACCCTCGACTTCCGTGATAATACAGTTATCACCACTTTTCATTATCTTTTATTACCATATATGTATGTGTAGGTCTATGTGCAGTTATTTAGAAGTAGTGCTATGCCTCATTCGCATCTATATACAAAGGGTTTGAATTTTGTATAAAAGTATAATTTTAATAAGATATAGCAGTGATGTTTTGTAAAACAGGTTTTTTAAACCATTATGCTCAATAATAATTGAGGCCTTTGATACTTCTATTTTATTATGTGTTCGGCTTGATTGCTTTTATTTTTCGAGATGCGAAGCATCTTCAAGAAAATAAGATACATAGCAGTGCCGAACTCCTTGTGGGCATGAGAGTAATCTAAGGAAATTCAGACACTGTAAATAATTTACAAGCTGGCTGCAGCTGAAAATGTCCATCACGGGAATCGAATCTAGATTCAGGAGCTGAATCTATGATCACATGATTTCTAGGCTCACATGACAAAGCAAAATGTGGAAAAAGCTAGAAAATGGACTAAATTTGAGTAAATCTAAGCATTCCAACTTCAACGGTTCCAGTTTAGTTACCATGAACCGGTCAAAGTGAGAAATAGCCATATTTAGGCAAATATAGCCCGCAGGCTAATAAAAGCTAGAAAAAGAACTATATTTGAGTAAATTTAAACCATTCTAGCTTCAACGGTTTCAGTTTAGTCATCATGAACCGTTCAAAGTGAGAAATGTCCAGATTTAGGCAAATCTAGCCCGCAGACTGAATAACAGTTATATATATATATATATATATATATATATATATATATGAACGATCAACTGCCTCGAAATAAACTCCAGGCAGGACTTTAGAATGTATACATACATATATATATATATATATATATATATATATATATAAGCAATAAAAAGCCACGGCTCGACGATCTGGGCATACCCACACAATGCGACTCTCAACGTGAGTAGATATATATATATATATATATATATATATATATATATATATATATATATATATATATATATATATATATATAGAGAAATGATAAAAAGCTTAAAAATCTAAAATATCTTATAGTGGGTTGCCAAGAAGACTTCAGATAGCTTTTGACGCCTGAAAACTAGGCTTGCAGCAGTTAAATTTTATTATGTAGCAAAACACGAGCTTACAAGTGTTTAGAAAGAAGAATCACTCAGTTTAGAGCACTGTAGAAGTGTTTATGGGTTGAAATGGACAGAGTTTTCTCTCATTTTCCTATTTCTTTTTTTTTCAAATGAGAAACCAAAGGCCCATATTTATAGACCAGATGACCGCGGGTCTACCCGCAACAGTCGCGGGTCTACCGGCTACTGCCCGGGTTGCCCCGGGCCATGTGGGTCCCGTCGTCTCAAAGTACGTGCACTCGTGCAACGCGTTATCCGCTCGAACCTTCATAACTTTCAATCCAGACATCCGATAGAGGCGTGCTGTACCTTTCCGAAATGTTATTGTCAAGAGCTACACAATGACATGGGATAAGAGGTTGTACAGTGCCGGGAAGATGGGTTCATGACCAGATCTTCAAGTCTTCAAATTCTATCCGGTGTGCTGTCTTGTCTAGTAGTCACTCGGGATTTGAGCTATGGTTCTTGTGGAACACTTCTATATGAAATTTGGGATGAAATGACGTTGAGATGACGTGAATGTAGTATCAAGGTGGCAAAATGACGATTTTGCTGGTCACCTGGGTTATCTTCGGCTCTGTGCTGATGTAGCAGTCGTTGCTCATGGTTATATCTAATATTGGGCTGCTATGAATGTTGAATGTCCTCAGGGTCATATCTGAGGTGTCTTGACCTCCCGCGGTTATCTCTGGGGTTGGAACTAAGTTACTCGGGGTTGTCTCCGAGGTTGAAACTGACTTTTCTGGGGTTATCTCTAGAAATGGAACTGCATCCCTCGGGGTTATCTCCGAGGTTGGAACTGAGCATCCCAGGGTTGTCTCCGGGTTTGAAACTGAGTATCTCGGGGTTGTCTCTGAGATTGGAAACTGAGTATCCTGGGGTTGTCTTCGGGATTGAGCTGATTTGACTTCTAGGGTTATCTGTCGAAGACGATTTTGCCCTCCTGCAAGGTTAGTAACAGGAATGCAAAATTTCGAGTGTCTACACCATTTATTAATCCACATTATTAATCTAAATAGTTTAAGCTTTAATGGTTCATAATTAAAATAATTAATATCTTAATTACTTATTAGTTTCACAAATAAAACCACCTTTAGTTTTATTTGTTTAATTATAGTTTAAGAAGTTCTCAAAATAGTCTCTAATATTATCTCACAATTAGAATAATTATACTTTACTAATTCACAATTAAATTACTTTAATTGTTTAATCATCTTTAATTAAAATAATATTAATTAAAATAATCTCTTAATATTATTTTAAGTTTTATTTTATTTTATTTAAAAAACATCTCATTTCCTGACCCGGTTTGACTCGATCTGGATCCCTTTGACCCGGATCTGGTCAACCAAGAAAACGGATCAGTGCCCCGGCGCTAGGAAATGGCCTTAGGCCAGCGCCTCGGCGCTCAATGGCAGAACTTCCAAGTTCAATTTTTTAACATTTTTAATTTCATACCTCTTTTGGTTCCATATTACATAACTTGTTCATTTTACATCCAAATGAGTTCAAATCACTTCCATTGTCTCATAAACTTATCTTCAATATTTGATTTCTTAAACAATTTTCCAAAAAAGTCATCTAGCCAAAATTATTAATTTTTCGAGTTAGGGTTCACACTTGGACATGTTTTACCAATTGTTTTGCTACCAGTTCGTTTTACGCCTGATTCCGATGATTCCATTTGGGTTATGATCGTATATCATAGATGTTCAACATAAGATTTTTAAGTTAAACAAATAACTTACACATTTTATGAAATTTAGTATCAAATCTCGTACTTTCAAGTATTCTAACTTAGATTTCATGCTTGCATGCTTTTCTCTTATTCTTTTGGTCCTAAAATCACATACAAGGCATATATACCATATAATCTCCTTCCAATATCCATACTTATAACTTCGGATCCATCATGATTCCACATCACATACACTCCCACAACCAAGCATGCATTTCTACCTAGAATAATATATACTAACAAAATTAAAACTATGTTGTGATCCTACCTTTTTGATACTTTTCTCCTCTTAGCAATGAACTTCAAGTAGCTCTCCATCTTCTTTCTTCTTCTAGGACCACCAAAGATCAAGAGTTCCTCTAGGTTTCTTTTTTTCTCTCTAACTCTCGTATATTTGCTAACACTAAATAATCTAACATATGAAACAAAATCTAGCAAATGTATTGGGAGATCCTATTTATAGGCAAACTGTAAGACCCCAATTTTTTATGAATAAAAATTTAATTTTCTCTAAATATTATTTTGAATAATAAGATGTTGATTTGATATAATGCTATTGATAAGTGGGTTTTATACCTACTTATTGGATATCAATTCACGAGAACTATGCCCATCTCAAGTATATTTTAGTGTGTTTTTAGTTGCATTTTGTGTTATTTTGCATTGCATATACTGAGAACTCTAACGGTGTGAAAGTGCAGGAAAATGGCATAGCTCGGCGTTGGTAGGTGGCATGAGATCAGCGAAGGCATGACAAGAGGGTCGAGTGGACAAAAGAAAATGAGCATTGATGGACAAGGAAGCAGCAATAGCAGAACACAAGAATACAGAATGCAGTAGCCGCGCGGTCGCGCGGCTGTATAAGCAAGAACTCGCGCGCCCGCGCTTGGAACCGACAGAGGCTTAATTTGCATACTCGCGCGTTCGCACTTATTTTATATGGGGATCGCGCGTGGCCGCGCGTGTCATTGACTGCAGTTGCTGACTTTATTTTATTTTTGAAATTTTAAGTGTTAGAGTTGGTATAAACTACTCTGGTTGGTACCAGACACAACAATCTGGAGTTTTTACGAGTTTTTCATATTAGAGAACTAGGGTTTTACGTTTTGAGCGAATTCCATCGAGGATCCAAGCATCGACTTATTATTTTATATCTCTTCTTTGGAATTCAATCATCGACTATGAACTACTGTTATCTTACTGGATATTATTGAGGATTTGAACATCACATTTAGATTATAATCTGCAATTGGGTTTGATCAATTCTATCTTCTCTTTCAATTGTTTAATTATTTTCCATGTGTTACTCTAATCCCATAATGGCTTTTGGTTCAGACATGAACTAAACTCCATTATGGGATTCTAACAGATTTTAATATGTAGTCTAATTGATGGCTTGATTGCTGGATTGTTAGTGTATCATCAAGAACTTCTATTATGGTTGATTTGATTGCATAAATGCTTGATCACCATTCATTTTATGTACTTGTATGGAATTGAAAAATAACATGCGAGTATGGTTGTAATCATGATAGCATGCGTGTATGGGGCTGAGTTGCTTAGCTTTATATTTCGTGAATCAGATAGACATATACTGTTTCACCGTGTGAGATATATAAGGGCTTGTGCTTAAATTCAATATGGCGGCAATTTCACATAGAAATATAGTGATTTTGGTTTTATTGATGATTACATGATTTCTATTGTAGGTGGATATTATGTAAGTAGGTCATAATTTATTGAAAAATGGTTATGTCTACATACGTGCTCTTGGCTAATTTCCTGTGGTATGTGAATAATCTTGCATGATGGTGATAGTTAGATGAACTATTAAATGAAGTTAGGATCCCATTATTTCCAGATTTGATTTATCATTTTATTATTCTTCTTTTATTTATTAGTTAGTTTATATTCATTCAAAATCATAGCGTTCGTTTAAGTATATAAAAATAGTGATATAGTTGATGCATAATAGTTTAATTTAGAAACCTTTCTCCGTGGATTGATACTTTACTTACTCTGTATTACTTGTTGACCCATGTATGCTTGCATGAGTTATAGTCTTTTTATTAGAACTAAAAAATAGGCAACAACTATGGTTATGGGTGATATATGCAAATTTTGCAAAGTACTCAAAAAATATTCATTTGGTCGGTAAATATTCGTATGACGGCGCAATCATTGGTGAACCACACAACAGAATAACTGTCGGACATAGAAAGCGAAAGAAATAACCTTTTTATAAAAAAAATAACGGTAAATCTTTTACCATTAACTATTGAAATACCCGATATTAAAAGTACAGTAATACATGTTTTTGCGTAGTAGCACACGGTATTGCACAGTATATCTGATTATTAATTCTTACGTAAGAAGTCACTCAATAATTGATATAATAAAAATTGCACAGTCTTTCATATTATTGATGCAATAATTGCTATAGTGATAATTGAATAATATTTTACATTATTGATTCAATAATTGTTACGACACAATAACTCATATTATTGAAATGATATTATTAGATAGCATTATTGATAATGTCTAGAAAGTTCTATCGAGAAAATGAGTTAGGTTATATAATTGTATGTCGGTAAGAAAAAATCCTTATCGGAAAGCCCCATCTTTCCTCAGAACGATCTAGTTATCAGTATTGTGAATCTATAATATTAATTAGAAATAATTATTAAAGAATTGTAAATAATTGATGAATATGGTAAGTAAATATTTCTTCAATTTTGATATAAATGGAGGAATTTTAGAATGAGACATTTGTCGAATGTTTGTTATATTTTTCTATGAAACCATAATTATCTTCTCTAATAATATATTTATTTAAATATATTATTATAATATTATATTGTAATAGTATAATGTGATAATATAATAATATAATTTTATAATGGTAATGTTATTATAATAAATTTATGGCATAAGAATAAAATGAGGTGGAAGAGAACAAATTGAATTTGAATTTCTTTTTAATAATTACAAAGTCTTTTAAACATGTGAATAAAAGTGGGAGTTCTCATTTTGATTTTGAACTCTATTTTTCAAATAGGTGTGCTGCATTTTTTTCAAAACTAATGTGTATGTAAAAGTTATCAATCTTGGTGTGCTAGCATTTTCGTATAAATAGGTTGCTTAGTTAGACAATGAAACTCACACCAGAATCAGAAAATTATCTCTCTATAATATTGAGCGTATTTCTTGTGACTATAAGGATATTTGGAGTGTTGATAACAGTGCAAGATTTCCTCAACATAATCTCTGTTATTCTAGTCAGAACTACTTTTCTACTAAGGTAAATGATGTTATTTTCTTTCAATACTCGTAAATGATATTATTTCCTTCCATACTTATAAGGGATATCATTTTCTTTCATGCTCCATATTATGTAAGTGATATGATTAGAAATACCTTAGGGTTTGCACTTCATCTAATATCATTTCATTGGAATATTAGTCTGAACTTTCTTATTAAATTTTAATCTTTTTATGCCGGGGTACTATTTATGGGTACTATTCATACGATAATACTATTTATATGGTACTATTCATACGATACTATTCATACGGTACTATTCATGAGTACTGTTTACAACAGAATTTAATTTTCTTTTATGTCCAAATTACTTTTTGATACATGAATATCATTTGAATTTTACTCCACAATTAGTTATCATATTGACAATTTGGACATTTTGAACTCCGGATAAATTGAATTATAAATCTCTAATATTTATCCTTGATCTCACTTGATTGATTCTTTATATCTATGTCATCATCCTCATGCTTATATTGTGGTAAAAGTCATCTTTGGCCCGTAGTGCAAAGATGGATTGTTCATTGCGAAAGTAGTATACACACAAGCCAATCCTATTCATTTATTAATAAAAAGTTTTAATTTATTAAAGGCTTTTAATTATCTACATGGTGTTGTTTTAATAATATGTGATAAACACATAGTTTTAAGCAATGATTTTAGAATTATGATGAGATCATGCTAATGAGATCTAAATTCATAGATAGTTTAAAAAGTAAAATGTTCTCAATTGATGGATTACTAAAGAGGGGATTAGTGAATCTGGATAGATTGGTACATATGTTGCTTGTTCATTGGATGATGATAATTGATCTCATGATCATATGTGTGGAGACAATAAAGCAAGTATGTAGGTGCTTATTGGAGAATAAATACACTGAACGTGGCTCGCTAAGGAATACCTAATGGAGTTTTACTTACTTGTCAATAGGAATTTCTGTAGTGATAATAGTACAAGTGATCCTTGGACTTGAGAACATCATAGAATCTTGTGTATGATGAATTATACTTTGACTTATTCCTTAAGACTCTTAAGGCATATCAAAGGATTTACTTGGGTATAATAAGTTGTACATGGAGATAATGTATAATCAATAAAGAATCTATCGCTTCTAGTAAAAGATGAGAAATGTTCTATGTGATTCGATAAATGACAACCCACTAGTCCTTGACCAAGGTAGAATGAAATTTGAAAGGAGTTTCTAATTTGCATTATTTGGAGTTGTGCATTTAAGAGTCAAAATACATATAATTAAATAAAATAAGACTTGACAGTTATTCCATGTCTTATATTTAATTGGCACATTGTATGGTAGAAGGATTGAATTGTTTGGTAACTATTTACTCAAAGGTTCTTTTATGATTAATGTTGAAATCTATATTATTTGGAAAGTCATTAATCGATAGGGAGGCTTATCCCTATTGTAGAATAAATATTTTTTATTTAAATAAATTATTAGATTAATTAATTTATTTAAATAAGATTAGAATTGTTCTAATTGATTTATTCACAACAGATTTAATATGGAGAACCTAAAGGGTCACACTGCAAAAGGAAGAATATTTATTTAAGGAACAAATGACATAATCGTAATAATAAGTTAAGTGTATTTAATTTAATCTATGGTGATAGAATAAATTAAATAGCTTAATATTTATTACTTAATATTTTGGAAATATTAAATATAAATTAATAAGAGGAGTCTTATTATTATTATTAATATTATTACTATTTAATTCCTAAAGGAGTTTGAGAATTAATTAATAAAAATACTCTCAAACATCCTAATAAGATTAAGCGGTTAATTAATTAAAAGAGTTTAATTAATTATTCCCAATAAGATTGGGAGCCTAATTAATTAAAGGAGTTTAATTAAAATAAAAACATAATTCCTTAATTGTTAAGGAGGGTTACATACACCTATAAATAAGAGGAGTCTTATTATGGGTGAAGGTTGAGGCTTTCACAAAATACGTGCATAGTAATTTCAAAAGTTGGGAGAATACACCTTTTTCTATGAGAGATAGAAAAACTAGAATTTTACCAAACACCCATTTTCTTGAATCTTTCTTCTTCCTTGGTAGATCACCTCTAGAGGCCAAACACTTGGGTGGCTAACGTTGATTGTAAGAACCCAACTTTTATAAATAAAGATGAATTTTCTATAAATATCATTTTTGAATATTATGGAGTTAATTTGATATAATGTTATATTTGTGGGTAATATTTATAAATTTTGCAAAGTACGCAAGTTGTTATATAATATTCGATTGGTCGGAGAATATTCATTTTAACAGGGAATATTCGTACAACGACACAATCATTGGTGGACCCCACAGCGGAATTATTGTCGGATTGAGAAAACGACAAAAATATTTTATTAAAAATAACGGCGGAAATTTTACCATTGTTACTGTTGAACTACTCGGTAGTAAAAGTACAGTAATACGTGTGGTTGCATAGTAACACACGGTATTGATTATTAATGCTTATGTGAGAAGTCACTCAGTTTGATTCAATTATTGTCAGTTAATAATATGAATTATTTAGCGATAATGACGTTTTGTTTTATTCGTATTATTAACGTAATAAAACAGAAACATCTTTTTATATAAAACAGAATACTTTATTAAAGTTATTCTATAAATAGAATATATTATATTTTATTTAAAAGATTTTTCTTTAAATATGGACCGTCAGATTAAAGTAATCAATCTGGACCGTTCATGGATTAGTTACTATGCATTATATTTTTCTATAAATAGCAGCTCATTCCTTCATTATTTCTTACGAATTCACTGAACTCTAGAGAGAGAAACTATAGAGAGAGAGAAGAAGAGTATTCTGCTACTTAACTACTTTCTTACTTCAGCTCTTCTTTAAAACGGTAAGGGGTGTTATTCTTTCTTATTCATGAAGAGAACTGTTGTTATTCCATTTCTTATTATTCTGTTGGAATAACCTGTATACGCGGTCTACCCTATACTTGGTGACATTCTTCTATTATTCTGTTGGAACATCCTGTCTGTGTGTTTTACACCGGACCTGGTTCCGTTTTTATTATTATTCTGTTGGAACATCCTGTCTGTGTGTTTTACACCGGACCTGGTTCCATTATTTATTATTATGTCGGAATATCCTGTCTGTGCGTTTACGCCGGACCTGGTTCTATTATTTATTATTCTGTCGGAATATCCTGTCTGTGCGTTTACGCCGGACCTGGTTCCATTATTTATTATTCTGTTGGAATAACCTGTCTGTGCGGTCTATCGCATGCATGGTGATTTCTTTTGTTATTCCATTCTTTATTGTACTCAGTTGGTTAGGTTTTGACTTCTATACTCCATGAAATTTGTGGAATATCCTTGATAATTGCGTTTCATCCAGTATCTTTTCATGAAAATATTCTTCTAAGCATTCTTGAATTTTACTCCACAAAGCAGTATCATGTTGACAATTTGGACGTTATTAATTCCTGGATAAATTAATTCTTGAACTTGTTTTATTGAATTCTTATATCATTGTCATCATCCTCATGTTTATAAAATGTTGAAAGTCATCTATGGCCTGTAGTGCATAGATGGACTTGGTATGATTATGACCAGGGATTATTCGGTGTAATCATGACCGTAATATTACAAATGATGTGGTAAAAGTCCTCATTAGCCCGTAGTGCATTGATGGACAGTTGTTGGCATGATCATGACCATTAATGAATATACGAATATCCTTGGCCGTAGTGCAGGGGTGATTCGATGATGTGGATTATTTTATTAAGCTGAGTCCCAACGATCATAGTGTTAGAAAATCTTTTAAATCATAAAAGATAGTAGAGTTTATTTTCTACTTGACTCTTTTAATGGATTACTTGTTCCGTTACAGTTAAACTTGATGTCTATTATATTTTATCAGTTTAACATTGTTGAAGGCTAATGATAATTTATTCTGCATTATCTTAGTCATAATATTTCTTACTGGGCTAGTTGAGCTCACCCTTTCTTTCACTGTTCTCTTCAGGAAATGAGAACGTAGCTGGGGCAAGTCGGGGAACGGAGTGATGGTCCGGATGATAGTATTAGTTAGTAGTCCTCACTATTCTATGTAATAGTGTGTTAATAAATGTAATTAGGACTCCTTTTGAGTATGAATACTCTCTAGAAGATAATATTTGTATTCAACCTCGCAGTTTATGTTTTGTCGTATTGTACACGACAGTTGTATTAGTAAGTTATATTTGTATTCTGTACTTTGTATCTGACGACCCAAGATGGGTGATGTATACCTAATTTTGGGGGCGTCACAGTTGGTATCAGAGCTTAGGGATATGATCCCTGGCTAAGATGTGAGAATAGAACTAGGAAGGGAGAGACGGGGAATTCCTTCGCTAGTATGACCTACCTAAGTTTATTTGCATGGTATTTAATTGGTCGGTCATAATATAAGGATAATATATGAAATATCAATTAACTTTTATTTTGTGGCAGTATATGAAAATGGCATCTGAGAATGTTGAGAATAGCAATGGAGCACAGGCGATTATTGATTCATCACATATCAATAATCAGGATAATGTTCATCAGGAAGGTGACAATCCTCATGCAAACAACAACACTGACCAGATGATGAATGATGGAATGTTCAGAGGTTTTATGCAATTCATGCAACAACAGGTGAAAGCAGCTCCTGTCCACAACGTAGGTGAAAATACTGGAAACTCTCAGGCGGTCACCGCTAAACAGTTTAAGGTGCTGGGACCACCGGAGTTTAAGGGAGAACCCAAAGCACTTGTAGCTGAAACATGGATAAAGCAGATCACCAAGATATTTGATATCCTGAGTTGCTCCGAGGAGCAGAAGGTTCCCTTTGCCGCCTTTATGTTGCGAGGAGAGGCAGATTACTGGTGGGAATCGATAAAGCGTACTCAACCTGCCACACTAAAGATGTCTTGGGAGAAGTTCCAAGAGCTGTTTAATGACAAATACTTTTCCGAGAGTATTCGTCACATGAAGGAGGTGGAGTTCATCAAATTAGAGCAGAATAATATGACCGTGTCGCAGTACGAGGCAAAATTTGCGGAGTTATCCCGGTTTGCGTCCCACCTGGTGGATAATGAAGAAAGAATGACGCGGATGTTTTTAAGAGGTTTGAAGCCGGAGATACGTCAACACCTTGTTTCTGATAAACTGTGTTTGTATTCAGATGTTGTAAATAGGGCTCAGTTGGTGGAGCGCGATAACGAGACAACGCAACCAAAAGAGAGCAGCCGGCAAAATGATAATACCAGTGAAAGCAGTCATCGAAGCGGTGACAACAAGCGTGGAGGGAATCAACAGGCCAGAAATGGTAACCACTTCGGTGGTAATCAGAGCCAAAACAATAAGAATGGGCATTTCAAGAAGAGGAGATTCAACAATGATGGAAAGACGTCAGCACCAGCACCTGTCGTTAAGGAAGGAGAACGACCACCTATCATATGTTTCAAATGCGGAGGGGAGGGGCACATCAGTCCAAACTGCGCGATGCCGTCCAAAGCATGTTATAATTGTGGAAGAGAAGGTCATTTAGCCCGATTTTGTCGTTTACCGAAGACAAATTCAGCTAGGATGGAGGCACCAAAGGCCGTCCCAGAAAAGTCAAAACCAGTTGTGCAAGGGAGAGCGTTTGTTGTGAACTCCCAGAGAGCAAGGAACCCGAATGAGGTCATCACGGGTAAGCTTATCATAAACTCTAACGAAGTCTATACTTTATTTGATACCGGTTCTACCCATTCTTTTATTTCTCCTACTTGCGCTCATCGATTAAATTTGATTCCGGAGAAATTAGACTTTGACTTAGCAGTTGAAACCCCATTGGGAGAAACCTTCATTACCTCCACGGTTTATAAGTCTTGTTTGGTTCAAGTTGGTACCTACACATTACCTGTCGATCTTATTTCATTAAAAATACTTGCATTTGACGTGATTCTAGGGATTGATTGGTTAACTACTCATCATGCAAAAATTGATTGTTTTCGTAAGGTTGTTAGCTTTCATATTCCTAATCGACCTATTATGCGAATTCAAGCAACCAAACCATTAAAATCAATCGCTGTCATCTCAAGCCATAAAGCTATTCGTTTATTGAAAAACGGATGTCAAGCTTTCTTAGCTCATGTCACGGATCTAAGCAAAAATACGTCAGTTTTGAATGATATTTCTGTTGTTAATAAATTTCCTGACGTATTTCCCGAAGAACTTCATGGCCTACCCCCAGAGCATGAAATTGAATTTTGTATCGACCTTGAACCCGGTACAAAACCCATTTCTAAAGCCCCATATCGAATGGCTCCTATTGAACTTCAGGAGTTAAAGACCCAACTGCAGGAATTGTTAGACATTGGTTTTATTCGTCCTAGTACTTCTCCTTGGGGTGCTCCTGTTCTGTTCGTGAAGAAGAAAGATGGGAGTATGCGACTTTGTATTGATTATCGAGAGTTGAATCATGTCACCATCAAAAATAGGTACCCATTGCCACGTATTGATGACCTGTTTAACCAGTTGCAAGGAGCACAATTCTTTTCAAAGATCGATCTTCGTTCTGGATATCATCAGCTGAAGGTTAGAACTGAGGATATTCCAAAGACTGCCTTCAGAACTCGGTATGGGCATTATGAATTCTTAGTTATGTCTTTTGGATTGACTAATGCTCCTGCTGCCTTCATGTATATGATGAACAGGGTATTCAAGGAATATTTAGATCACTTTGTGGTCGTCTTTATCGATGACATCTTTTTTTATTCCAAAAGCCGTGAAGATCATGAGCAACACTTGAGGTTGGTACTCCAAAAGCTTCGTGAATACAAACTTTATGCCAAGTTGAAGAAATGCGAGTTCTGGCTGGAAGAGGTAGCATTCCTTGGGCGCGTAGTATCAAGTCGTGGAATATCGGTTGACCCGGCAAAGATTGAAGCTATTCAAAGCTGGGAGCAACCTAAATCAGTGACCGAGGTACGTAGCTTTCTTGGTTTAGCTGGTTATTATCGGAGATTCGTGGAAGGATTTTCTCGAATCGCTACTCCATTAACTCAGCTGACTCAGAAAGATACAAAGTTCGGTTAGAGCGAAGAATGTGAGCAGAGTTTTCAAGAACTCAAGAGGAGACTCATTTCAGCACCTGTTCTAACAATACCATCTGGCTCGGAGGGATTTGTCATCTACAGTGATGCTTCGAGCAAAGGGTTGGGATGTGTTCTCATGCAACATGGAAAAGTCATAGCCTATGCATCAAGACAACTCAAGGAATATGAGAGGAATTATCCTACTCATGATCTAGAGTTGGCAGCTGTTGTCTTTGCACTTAAAATTTGGAGGCATTACTTGTATGGGGAGAAGGTGGAGATCTTTACAGATCATAAAAGCCTCAAATATTTCTTCACTCAAAAGGAACTCAACATGCGACAACGATGTTGGCTTGAACTGTTGAAAGATTATGATCATACCATTCAATATCATCCTGGAAAAGCGAACGTGGTAGCTGACGCATTGAGTAGAAGATCATATGCAAGTACGAGTGCGAAATTGTCAACACAAAGGCCCATTTTGTGTGACTTGCAAATGATGGAGATAGAGTTAAAGACTCCAGGGACCCATGTGATGATGGCGAATATACGAGTAGAACCGACTTTAATCGATAAAGTTAAAGCTGCTCAAGCTACAGACCTGGAGCTGATGCATATGAGAAAGAAAGTGCAAGAAGGTGCTATGCCGGAAGCAAGAATCGATGAAGAAGGAATTCTTCGAGTCAACTCCAGACTTTGTGTTCCTAACAACCCTGATTTAAAGTATGAAATCATGATGGAGGCGCACAACACACCGTTTGCAATCCATCCTGAAAGTACCAAAATGTATCATGATCTTCGTCATACATTTTGGTGGAGCAATATGAAGAGAGAGATAGCGTTGTTTATCTCAAGGTGTCTAACTTGTCAACGAGTCAAAGCGGAGCATCAAGTACCAAAAGGTCCATTGCAACCACTTGAAATTCTAGAATGGAAGTGGGAGCACATTACCATGGATTTCGTTACCGGACTTCCTAGGGTTTCTCAAGGTATTGATGCGATTTGGGTCATTGTTGATAAATTGACCAAGTCTGCTCATTTCTTACCGATACGAGAAACTTATACACTTGAACGTCTTGCTTATATGTACATAAACAAGATTGTAAGACTGCATGGTATGCCAGTATCCATAGTTTCTGACCGAGACCCAAGATTCACTTCACGATTTTGGGTTAGTTTACAAAAAGCTATGGGCACGGAGTTACGATTTAGTTCAGCATATCATCCTCAGACTGACGGACAATCAGAGAGGACTATTCAAACTCTTGAAGATCTATTAAGACTTTGTGTCTTTGACTTCAAGGGAAGTTGGAACAAGTTCTTACCATTGGTGGAGTTTTCCTACAACAACAGTTATCAAGCAAGTATTGGCATGGCTCCATTCGAAGCATTGTATGGAAGAAAATATCATTCTCCAGTATACTGGGATGAGGTGGGTGAAGCAACGTTGTTGGGACCGGAGTTGGTACGTATGACTACAGAAAAGATTCAAACGATCCGACAACGTATAAAAACCTCACAAGATCGACAAAAGAGTTATGCTGATCTTCATCGAAAGGACGTAGAATTTGATGTAGGAGATCATGTGTTCTTACATGTTGCTCCATGGAAAGGAGTTACGAGATTTAGAAAGAGAGGAAAGCTCAATCCTCGATTCATCGGTCCATTTTTAATCCTCGATCGAGTAGGAACTGTGGCTTATAGACTCGCTTTACCGCCAAGTATGTCTCGTGTTCATAACGTTTTTTACCTTTCCATGTTACGCAAATATGTGGAAGACCCGAACCACATTATTGAGTTAGAACCGGACGAAATAGCGAAGGATTTGACGTATGAAGAAGTTCATGTTCAAATCTTGGATAAGAAGGAACATATTTTACGCTCCAAGGTTATACCTCAAGTCAAAGTTTTGTGGAGAAACCACGATGTTGAGGAAATGACTTGGGAGTTAGAATCTGAAATAAAATCAAGGTATCCTTACCTCTTCGACATACCAAGTACGTACCCTAATTTCGAGGGTGAAATTTCATAAGAAGGGGAGGTTGTAAGACCTCAACTTTTATAAATAAAGATGAATTTTCTATAAATATCATTTTTGAATATTATGGAGTTAATTTGATATAATGTTATAGTTGTGGTTAATATTTATAAATTTTGCAAAGTACGCAAGTTGTTATATAATATTCGATTGGTCGGAGAATATTCGTTTTAACAGGGAATATTCGTACAACGACACAATCATTAGTGGACCCCACAGCGGAATTATTGTCGGATTGAGAAAATGACAAAAATATTTTATTAAAAATAACGGCGGAAATTTTACCATTGTTACTGTTGAACTACTCGGTAGTAAAAGTACAGTAATACGTGTGGTTGCATAGTAGCACACGGTATTGATTATTAATGCTTATGTGAGAAGTCACTCAGTTTGATTCAATTATTGTCGGTTAATAATATGAATTATTTAGCGATAATGACGTTTTGTTTTATTCGTATTATTAACGTAATAAAATAGAAACATCTTTTTATATAAAACAGAATACTTTATTAAAGTTATTCTATAAATAGAATATATTATATTTTATTTAAAAGATTTTTCTTTAAATATGGACCGTCAGATTAAAGTAATCAATATGGACCGTTCATGGATTAGTTACTATGCATTATATTTTTCTATAAATAGCAGCTCATTCCTTCATTATTTCTTACGAATTCACTGAACTCTAGAGAGAGAGAAGAAGAGTATTCTGCTACTTAACTACTTCCTTACTTCAGCTCTTCTTTAAAACGGTAAGGGGTGTTATTCTTTCTTATTTATGAAGAGAACTGTTGTTATTCTATTTCTTATTATTCTGTTGGAATAACTTGTATACGCGGTCAACCCTATACTTGGTGACATTCTTCTATTATTCTGTTGGAACATCCTGTCTGTGTGTTTTACACCGGACCTGGTTCCGTTTTTATTATTATTCTGTTGGAACATCCTGTCTGTGTGTTTTACACCGGACCTGGTTCCATTATTTATTATTCTGTCGGAATATCCTGTCTGTGCGTTTACACCGGACCTGGTTCTATTATTTATTATTCTGTCGGAATATCCTGTCTGTGCGTTTACGCCGGTCCTGGTTCCATTATTTATTATTCTGTTGGAATAACCTGTCCGTGCGGTCTATCGCATGCATGGTGATTTCTTTTGTTATTCCATTCTTTATTGTACTCAGTTGGTTAAGTTTTGACTTCTATACTCCATGAAATTTATAGAATATCCTTGATAATTGTGTTTCATCCAGTATCTTTTCATGAAAATATTCTTCTAAGCATTCTTGAATTTTACTCCACAAAGCAGTATCATGTTGACAATTTGGATGTTATTAATTTCTGGATAAATTAATTCTTGAACTTGTTTTATTGAATTCTTATATCATTGTCATCATCCTCATGTTTATAAAATGTTGAGAGTCATCTATGGCCTGTAGTGCATAGATGGACTTGGTATGATTATGACCAGGGATTATTCGGTGTAATCATGACCGTAATATTACAAATGATGTGGTAAAAGTCCTCATTGGCCCGTAGTGCATTGATGGACAGTTGTTGGCATGATCATGACCATTAATGAATACACGAATATCCTTGGCTGTAGTGCAGGGGTGATTCGATGATGTGGATTATTTTATTAAGCTGAGTCCCAGCGATCACAGTGTTGGAAAATCTTTTAAATCATAAAAGATAGTAGAGTTTATTTTCTACTTGACTCTTTTAATGGATTGCTTGTTCCGTTACAGTTAAACTTGATGTCTATTATATTTTATCAGTTTAACATTGTTGAAGGCTAATGATAATTTATTCTGCATTATCTTAGTCATAATATTTCTTACTGGGCTAGTTGAGCTCACCCTTTCTTTCACTGTTCTCTTCAGGAAATGAGAACGTAGCTGGGGCAAGTCGGGGAACGGAGTGATGGTCCGGATGATAGTATTAGTTAGTAGTCCTCACTATTCTATGTAATAGTGTGTTAATAAATGTAATGAGGACTCTTTTTGAGTATGAATACTCTCTAGAAGATAATATTTGTATTCACCTCGCAGTTTATGTTTTGTCGTATTGTACATGACAGTTGTATTAGTAAGTTGTATTTGTATTCTGTACTTTGTATCTGACGACCCAAGATGGGTGATGTATACCTAATTTTGGGGGCGTCACATTGATCAAAGGAAGGAATCAAACCTGGAAGGATTAGAGGTGAACTTGTACCTGAGGAAGCTCGAATCTTCAAGGGTATAATTCATATTCTTTATCTTTTTGTTTAATTAACAATTATGCATAAAGGATGATCCGGGAATATGGTTTGTAAAATTTTAAAAATTTATTTTATCATGCTTCCGCTTCTTTGTGCAATTTGATTACGTGTATGAATCTTACAAATCTAACAGTGGTAATGCGAAATATTAATTGTTCAGATTCAATATGTATGTTGATATGCGTTTAGAACAATTTTTTGGGCATAATTATTAGCATAGAATTAAGTTTTTGTAGAAAAACAACATAATTCGTGAACTGGAAAAACAGACTCTGCCTAGTAACGCCGCAGCGCCTGCCTAAGGCTTATTGGCAGCGCCGGGTCAGAATTTTGAAAAACCAAAGCTGGCATGATAAAAATAATAGAATATCAATTAATTATTATAAGTTTGTTGTGTCACCACAAGGCTTATCTTAATTTTTTGAGATGTTAATTTTATCACATTTGATGCTTATAAAAAAAATTGAACAATGTTATTTTGTTGTGTCACCACAAGGAAAATATTTTTCTTTTTTAAATATATGTAGTGCTAGGTTGGACTTAACTTAGATAATTTTGATTCGGACGTGCCACCTATTGATCAAAATAATCTAAGAGGCACAATAAAAGGAGTTACATGATGATATAATTGACAAGAGTTGTCTACCTATTTATTTATATATAGTTTATTGTGTCACCACAAGGCTATATATATTTGAAATGAGATCCTTATTTTCACTAACAAATCTTTAATTAGATTTTGCCAAACTATATAAGTGAGGGTAATATAGTTTGATGAAAATAGTGGGAGATACCAATTTAAAACAAGACCTAAATTATTTTGGTAATTAATAAAAGAATGTATGATAAAATATTGTTAATTACAAATTCATTTACAGAATTTTATAATGTCTAAGTTACTATCACTACGGAGCATATTAGATGTTAATTAATTGAACCGAATTAAATGGATTGGTTAAGAAATTTGAGAATAATTCTCACGGCTGAAAAGTTATCTTATATCCTTAATACACCTATTCATGTAATGGTTGCAGACAATACCTCCGAGGAAGAGATTACAACTTTTAGAAAGTGGCAAGATGATGCACAGTTTGCTCAATGCATCATACTCGCATCCATGAGTAACGAGCTTCAGCATCATGAAAGTATGGATGCTCCTACTATATTCCTGCACATCAAGTAGTTGATTGTGAGAAAAGTAGGACTGAAAGGTATCAGATATCTAAGGAGCTCTTTCGATCTAGACTGACCGATGACACTACAGTATAAACAAAAGTCCTTAACATTATCAATTTGATTGAACAATTAGGACAACGAGTTTTGTCATGGATGGAGAGTTGTGCCAAGATTCGATCTTGCACTCACTCCCGGACTCCTTTCGCAATTATTGTGAATTTTTTATATGAACAAGTTAGATATCAGACTCGCTGATTTGCTTAACATGTTGAAAAATGTTGAGAGTCACTTTCCAACCAAGAAAGTCCAAGTCTTACTGGTAGGGGCCAAAGGATCTTCTAAAAAGAAGAATGATTCTAAGAAGGTAAATAGAAAAGGTAAAAATAATGGATAATAAGAACAAAACTGATACGGATAGCAAAGGAGTTTGCTTCCACTGCAATAAGCTTGGACACTGGAAAAGAAAACTGCAAGAAGTATTGTGATGCTCCCAAAATAGGTATACATCACCCATTCTGAGTCGCCAAATACATGGTACAGAAATAACTACAACTTCATTATTAAAATTATCGCGCAAAATACGACAACACATATATTGTGAGTTTAAATATAAATATTGTTTTCTAGATAATATTCACACTCAAATAAGTCCTCATTACAGTTATTGATATTCTATTTTATAAAATAGTGAGGACTGTTAAAATAACTAACTCAAAATATCACTCCACACCCCAACTAGTTCCCGTTATATTCTCGCCTCTTGAGAAGAAAAATGGAACAAAAAGGAAAAGGGTGAGCTCAACTAGCCCAGTAAAGAATATTATGACTAAGATAATGTAGAACAAATTATCATTAGCCTTCAATAAATCAGATAAAATATAATGGACACCCAGTTTTAGATCAATATTTGTAGCAAAAATAATAATTCATTAGAAGAGTTAAGCAGAGAATGAAATCTACTATCATCTATGAATTTAAAAGTCCATCATCAATATTTTATCCCTGTAACATCAATCAATATACATCTTGAATCAAATATTCATCTTTGCACTACAGGCCAAATATATTCATTTGTATCACCAGTTGGACATGTTCATCTTTGTACTACGGGCCAAAGATATTCATCAGATAATCATTCGTCTTTACACTACAGACCAAAGATATTTAGTTATATCATCATTTAGGACTGAGGATGATGAAAAATATTTTAAAGAAACGAATCCAGTGAGATAAAAGGACAAAGATTACGGATTCATACTTTAGATAATCCAAGTTCAAAAATTCTCCATAATAAACTATAGTGGAGTGAAATTCAAGAATGGAGATCAAAACATGGATACAATCAAAGATAGTAACCATAATAGATATCTTGGACAAAGAATAGAAAATTTCATTTTTTCTATGAATAGTGTTGTATTTGTGAATAGTGTCGTATACGTGAATAATGCCGTATACGTGAATAGTAACCCCAACACGAAAGGGTAAAAATTCTACAAGAAAATTATACTTCATGAATAGTACTTGTGAATAATACCGTATTCATGAATAGTGTCGTATACGTGAATAGTGACATATATGTGAATAGTAACCTCGACATGAAAAGATAAAAATTTCACAATAAAATTTATACCAATATTTCGGCATAATGATATTGAAAGAAATAATTTTATTTACGAAGAAAATAACATCTCTTACCTCAAAAGAACAGTACTTCCGACTGAAATCTCAGGTATAAGGTTGAAGAAAACTTACACTGAATAGCAACTCTCAAAGTATCTAAATAATCACAAAATACGCTCGATAATATAGAAAGAGAAAACTTATGATTATGGTGTGATTTTCAATTCTAACTAAGCACTCTATTTATAGGAAAATGCTTAGAACGCCAAAGTAGACTAAATTTAATAAAATAATATTTTGTACAATATTTTCAAGCACGCCACTTTTGATCAAATTTTAGCACACCACAATGGGACCCACCCAAAAATTAAATTTTTCACAACAACCAAAAGTGGGGCCCACATGTTTTTAATAAAAATATTTATTTCCAAAACTTTAATAATTCATAAAAAATAGCCCTTTTATCAGAAAAATATGAATTTTATGTCTTTTTCATAGGAAATTTAATTCTCTACAACTTTGTAGAAGAAAGTTTTTCTAAATTCCGATCAAAAAATATTCAAAATCCACATACAGATGATTTTTAATACCTCCATTCCGACAAAATACTGATAAAATACCTCAACATTAATTCTTTCATTTATATCCACATAAAAATAAATATTTTCTTATCATGTAAATCAATAATTAATTATTCACAAATAATATTACAGAATCCCAATTATGACAACCAGATCGTTCCTAGGAAAGAGAGGGCTTTCCGATAAGGATTTCTCTTTACTAGCGCGCAATTAGGTGACCAAACCCCTTTCCTAAACAGAAGTTTCTTAAACATTGCCAATAATGCTATCTAATAATATTATTCAAATAATATGAATTATTGATCTGATAATGGAAAATACTGTGCAGTGACAATTATTGAAACAACAATAATATAAAATATCAACGTAGCAATTATTGAATCAATAAAATAAAATATTGAACAGTCATTACTGTAACAATTATTCAGTAGTGCCTTCTTACGTAATAATTAATAATTTAAAAATATTGTGCAATACTGTGTGCTACTGTACAACCACGCGAATTACTGTATATTTAACCACCTGGTATTCCAACAGTGTTAACGGTAACAATTACACCGTTATTTATAAAAACTCAAACTTGTCATTTTCCTTCATCTGACCGTTTTTCGTTATAAGGCCCAGAAATGGCTGCGCCATCGTACGAATATTTTCCGACAGCAAGAATATTCCACGACCAAACGAATATTCCCCGACAACAATGAATATTTTATAACCACCTGCTTATTTTGCAAAATTTGTACATTTCACCTATAACCAAAATATTATATCAAATTAACACCTTATTATTCACAATAATAATTAGAAGAAATTCAATTTTATTAATAAAAAGTTGGGGTCTTACAACCTCCCTTCCTTATGAAATTTCTTCCTCGAAATTGACATACGTACTTGGTATTTTGAAAAGGTGAGGATACCTCATTTTCATTTCTGATTCGAACTCCCAGGTCATTTTCTCAATAGCATGATTCCTCCACAAGACTTTGACTTGTGGTATAACCTTTGTGCGTAGGACATGCTCCTTCCTATCCAAGATCTTGATAGGTACCTCCTCGTACGTTAAATCGTCGGCTATCTCGTTTGGTTCTAACTCAATAATGTGGTTTGGGTCTTTCACATATTTACGAAGCACAGATATGTGAAAAATATTATGAGCACGAGACATGCTTGGAGGAAATGCGAGTCTATAGGCCACATTTTCTATTCGGTCAAGAATCTCAAATGGACCAACAAATCGTGGATTGAGCTTTTCTCTTTTCCCAAATCTTGTAACTCCCTTCCATGGAGCAATACGTAGCAATACATGATCCCCAATATTAAATTCCACGTCCTTTCGATGAAGTTCTGCATAACTCTTTTGTCGATCCTATGCCATTTGTATACGTTGTCGGATTATTTGGATCTTATCTATTGTCATTTATACCAACTCTGGTCCCAATAACGTTGCTTCTCCCACCTCATACCAATATACTGGGGAGCGACACTTCCGTCCATACAATGCTTCGAATGGAGCCATGCCTATACTTTCCTGATAACTGTTGTTGTAGGAGAATTTTACCAATGGTAGGTACTTATCCCAACTCCCTTTGAAATCTAGGACACGGAGTCTTAATAAATTTTCAAGAGTTTAAATAGTCCTTTCTGATTGCCCGTCCGTTTGAGGATGGTATACCGAACTGAATCGTAAATCCATGCCCATAGCTTTCTGCAAGCTATCCCAAAATCGTGAAGTGAATCTTGGGTCACGATTTGAAACTATGGATACTGGCATGCCATGCAATCTCACAATCTCATTCACGTGCATACGAGCAAGACGTTCAAGTGAATAAGTCTCTCGTATCGGCAAGAAATGAGCAGACTTGGTTAATCTATCTACAATAATCCAAATCTCTTTTATGCCTTGAGAAACCTTGGAAAGACCCGTAACGAAATCTCAAGTGATTGTAATGGCCCTTTGGCACTTGATGCTCCGCCTTTACACGTCGACAAGTTAAAAAC
Organism: Panax notoginseng; assembly: GCA_016801055.1. Classification (NCBI taxonomy): domain Eukaryota; kingdom Viridiplantae; phylum Streptophyta; class Magnoliopsida; order Apiales; family Araliaceae; genus Panax; species Panax notoginseng. The sequence continues at coordinate 53,885,991 of CM029021.1, read as the reverse complement.
CTCGAGATAAACTCCACGATCTCTCTCTTTATATTGGTCCACCAAAATGTATGTCGAAGATCATGATACATTTTAGTACTCCTAGGATGGATTGCAAAAGGTGTGCTGTGTGCCTCAATCATGATTCTATGCTTCAAGTCAGAGTCGTTAGGAACACAAAGTCTGGAGTTGACTCGAAGTATTCCTTCTTCATCGATTCTTACTTTTGGAATAACACTTTTTTCTTCATACGCATCTGCTCCAGGTCCGTAACTTGAGCAGCTTTAACTTTATCAATTAAAGTCCGTTCTACTCGTATATTTGACATCATCACATGGGTCCCTAGAGTCTTTAACTTTATCTCCATCCTTTGTAAGTCATTCAAAATGGGCCTTTGCGTTGACAATATTGCACTCATACTCGCATATGATATTCTGCTCAATGCGTCAGCTACTACATTCGCTTTTCCAGGATGGTATTGGATGGTATGATCATAATCTTTTAACAACTCGAGCTAACGTCATTGCCGCATGTTGAGTTCCTTTTAGGTGAAGAAATATTTGAGGCTTTTATGATATGTATAGATCTCCACTTTCTCCCCATATAGGTAGTGTCTCTAGATCTTCAATGCGAAAACGACTGCTGCCAACTCCAGATCATGAGTAGGATAATTCCTCTCATATTTTTTGAGTTGTCGTGAGGCATAGGCTATGACTTTCCCATGTTGCATGAGAACACATCCTAACCCTTTACCTGAAGCATCGCTGTAGATAACAAATCCTTCCGAACCAGATGGGATTGTCAGAACAGGTGCCAAAATAAGTTTCCTCTTGAGCTCTTAGAAACTCTTCTCGCATTCCTCGCTCCATACAAATTTTGTATCTTTCCGAGTCAGCTGAGTTAATGGAGTAGCGATTCGAGAAAATCCTTCCACAAATCTCCGATAATAACCAGCAAAGCCCAGGAAGCTACGTACTTCGGTCACCGACTTCGGTTGCTCCCAACTTTGTATTGCTTGAATCTTCACCGGGTCAACAGATACTCCATGTTTTGACACCACGTGCCTAAGGAATGCTACTTCCTCAAGCCAAAACTCGCATTTCTTCAGCTTGGCATATAGCTTGTTTTCACGAAGCCTTTGAAGTACCAGCTTCAAATGGTGCTCATGATCTTCACGACTTTTGGAATAGATGAGGATGTCATCAATAAAGACAACAATGAATTGATCCAAATATTCTTTAAAAACACGATTCATCATATCTATGAAAGCAGCAGGAGCATTAGTCAATCCAAAAGACATGACTAAGAATTCATAATGCCCGTACCGAGTTCTGAAGGAAGTCTTCAAAATATCCTCAGTTTTAATCTTCAGCTGGTGATATCCAGAACGAAGATCGATCTTTGAAAAGAATTATGTTGCTTGCAACTGGTCGAATAGGTCATCAATGCAAGGTAACAGATACCTATTCTTGATGGTGACATGGTTCAATTCTTGATATTCAATGAAAAGTCGCATACTCCCATGTTTCTTCTTTACGAATAAAATAGGAGCACCCCAAGGAGATGTACTAGGATGAATGAAACCTATGTCTAATAACTCCTATAGTTGGACCTTTAACTCCTGAAGTTTAATAGCAGCCATTTGATATGGGGTTTTAGAAATGGATTTTGTACCTGGTTCAAGGTCAATAAAGAATTCAACTTCACGTTCTGGGGGTAGACCGGGAAGTTTGTCAGTAAATTCGTCAGGAAATTTACTAACAACAGAAATATTATTCAAATCTGACGTATTTTTATTTAAGTCCATGACATGCGCTAAGAAAGCTTGACATCCGTTTTGCAATAAACGAATGACTTTATGGCTTGATATGATAGTGATTGACTTTAGTGGTTTGATTGCTTGAAATTGCATAACAGGTTGCTCAGGAATATGAAAACTAATAACCTTACAAAAACAATCAATTTTAGCATAATGAGTGGTTAACCAATCAATCCATAAAATCACATCAAATGCAAGTATTTTCAAAGAAATAAGATCGACAGGTAATGTGATGGACCAAACTTGAATCAAGCAAGATTTATAAACAGTGGATGTAATGAAAGTTTCTCCTAACGGAGTCTCAACAGATAAGTCAAAGTCTAATTTCTCTAAAAAACGTTGAGCACAAACAGGAGATATAAAAGAATGGGTAGAACCGGTATATAATTAACTTCACAAGAGTTTATGATTAGCTTACCCGTGATCACCTCGTTCGGGTTCCTCACATTTTGGGCAGTCACGATAAATGCTCTTCCAGGAACCACCGACTTTGACTTGTCCGGGATAGCCTTTGGAGTCACCATCCCCGTTGGACTTGGTTTCACTACAAGATAATCTCTAGCTAAATGACCTTCCTTTCCACAGTTATAACACACCATGGATTGTTGTGGGCAGTTTGGGCTGATGTGTCCCTCTTTCTCGCATTTATAACATACGACTGGTGGTCGTTCTCATCCCCTAGAAACAGTTGATGTTGGTGCTGACATCTTCACGATATCATTGTTGTACCTTCTCTTTTTGAAATCTCCCCCCCCCCCGACTCGCTTCTTCTACTATTATGGCAACGATTACCACTAGAATGGTTACTGCTTTTGTCTCGATGTTTTCCTCCCCGCTGGTTGTCATTTCTCTGATGACTACTGCCACCGGTATGACCCTGGTTGTGGTCCCTCAGTTGAACATACTTATTATCTCGCTCTAATAATTGAGCACTATTCACAACATCTGAATATAGAGAAAATTTATGAGAAATAAGATATTGCCGAATTTAAGGTTTCAGACCTCTCAGAAACATCCGCATCATACGTTCCTCATTCTCTATCAAATGAGGTACAAACCTGGATAACTCTGCGAACTTAGCCTCGTACAGGGACACAGTCATGTTGTTCTGTTTCAGTCTAATAAACTCTACATCATTCATATGACGAATACATTCGGAAAAGTACTTGTCATTGAACAGTTTTTGAAATATTTTCCAAGACATGTAGAGTGTGGCAGGCTGGGTACAATTCACAAATTCCCACCAGAAATATGCTTCACCACGGAACATAAAGGTGGCGAATGGAACCTTCTGTTCCTCCGTGCATCCTAAGACATCAAATATCTTGGTAATTTGTTTTACCCACATTTCCGCCTTGATCGGATTCGGCTTTCCCAAAAATTCTGGTGGTCCCAACTCTTTAAACAGCTTGGCTGTGACAAGCCACGCGTTGCTATCATTTCCACCATATTTTGTACACGAGTCTCCCTCGTCTGATTTTGTATGAACTGCAAAAAGCTTCTAAACATTCCATCATTCATCGTTTGTTCGGTAGTGTTGTTTACAGGAAGAATATTGCCCTCATGTTGTATGTTCCCCTAGTTGGTAATTAAAGGTGTCTCCACTGTCTCATTCACTCTATTGTTAACATTTTTAGCTGCCATTCTCAAATACTGCCATAAAACAAGGGTTATTTAAAGAAATTAACATACCACATATTATCTCTATATTCTGACCGACCAATACAATACCAAATAAGCTTAGGTAGGACACACTAGCGAAGGATTTACTCGTCTCTCCCCTCCTAGTTCTATTCCCCAGTCACCGCCAGAGACCATATCCCTAAGCTCTAATACGAACTGTAATGCCCCCAAAATAGGTATACATCACCCATTCTGAGTCGCCAAATACATGGTACAGAAACAACCACAACTTCATTATTATAATTATCGTGCAAAATACGACAACACATATACTGTGAGTTTAAATATAAATATTATCTTCTAGACAATATTCACACTCAAATAAGTCCTCATTACAATTATTGATACACTATTTTAAAAAAAAAGTGAGGACTACTAAAACAACCAACTTGAAACATCACTCCACACCCCGACTAGTTCCCGCTATATTCTCGCCTCCTAAGAAGAAAAATGGAACAAAAAGGAAAAGGGTGAGCTCAACTAGCCCAGTAAAGAATATTATGACTAAGATAATGTAGAACACATTATCGTTAGCCTTCAATAAATCAGATAAAATATAATGGACAACTAGTTTTAGATCAATATTCGCAGCAAAAACAACAATTCATTAGAAGAGTTAAGTAGAGAATGAAATCTATTATCATCTATGAATTTAAAAGTCCATCATCAATATTTTATCCATGTAACATCAATCAATATACATCTTGAATCAAATATTCATCTTGGCATTACGGGCCAAAGATATTCATTTGTATCACCAGTTGGTCATGTTCATCTCAACACCAGTTCATCTTTGCACTACGAGCCAAAGATATTCATCAGGTAATCATTCATCTTTGCACTACAGGCCAAAGATATTCAGTTATATCATCATTTAGGACTGAGGATGATGAAAAATATTTTAAAGAAACGAATCCAGTGAGATAAAAGGACAACGATTAGGGATTCGTACTTTAGATAATCCAAGTTCAAAAATACTCCATAATAAACTATAGTGGAGTGAAATTCAAGAATGAAGATCAAAACATGGATACAGTCAAAGATAGTAACCATAATAAACATCTTGGACAAAGAATAAAAAATTTTATTTTTTCTGTGAATAGTGCCGTATTTGTGAACAGTTCCGTATACGTGAATAGTGTCATATATGTGAATAGTAACCTCGATATGAAAAGGTAGAAATTCCATAAGAAAATTATACTTCGTGAATAGTACTCGTGAATAGCACCGTATTTATGAATAGTGTCATATATGTGAATAGTGGCGTATACATGAATAGTAACCTCGACATGAAAAGGTAAAAATTCACAATAAAATGCATACTAATATTTCAGTATAATGGTATTGAAAGAAATAATTTCATTTACGAAGAAAATAATATCCCTTACCTCAAAAGAGCAGTACTTCCGGCTGAAATCTCAGGTATAAGGCTGAAAGAATCTTGCACTGAATAACAACTCTCAAAGTATCTAAATACTCACAAAATACGCTCGATAATATAGAGAGAGAAAACTTATGATTCTTGTGTGATTTTTAATTTTAACTAAGCACCTTATTTATAGGAAAATGGTTAGAACGCCAAAGCAGACTAAATTTAATAAAATAATATTTTATACAAAATTTTTAAGCACGCCACTTTTGATCAAATTTCAGCACACCACAGTGGAACCCACCCAAAAATTAGATTTTCCACAACAACCAAAAGTGGGACCCACATATTTTTAATAAAAATATTTATTTTCAAAACTTCAATAATTCATAAAAAATAGCCTTTTTATCATAAAAATACGAATTCTATGCCCTTTTCGTAGGAAATTTAATTAATTCTCTACAACTTTGTAGAAGAAAATTTTTTCAAATTCCAATCAGAAAATGTCCAAAATTCATATACGGATGATTTTTAATACATCTTTTCTGACAAAATACTGATAAAATACCTCAACATTAATTCCTTCATTTATATCTACATAAAAATACATATTTTCTTATCATATAAATTAATAATTAATTATTCACAAATAATATTACAGAATCACAATTATGACAACCAGGTCGTTCTCAGGAAAGAGGAGCTTTTCGATAAGGATTTTTACTTACTGACACGCAATTAGGTGACCAAACCCTTTCCTAGACAGAACTTCCTTAGACATTGCAAATAATGCTATCTAATAATATTATTCAAATAATATGAATTATTGATATGATAATAGAAAATACTGTGTAGTGACAATTATTGAAACAACAATAATATAAAATATTAACGTACCAATTATTGAATCAATAAAATAAAATATTGAACAGTAATTACTGTAACAATTATTGAGTAATGCCTTCCTATGTAAGAATTAATAATTCAAAAATACTGTGCAATACCGTGTGCTATTGTGCAACCACACGTATTATTGTATTTTAACTACAAGGTATTCCAACAGTGTTAACGGTAACAATTACGCCGTTATTTATAAAAACTCAAACTTGTCATTTTCCTTCATCCGATCATTTTCTATTATGGGGTCCACAAATGGCTGCGCCATCGTACGAATATTCTCCGACTGCAAGAATATTCCACGACCAAACTAATATTCCCCGATAATAGTGAATATTTTATAACCACTTGCTTATTTTGCAAAATTTGTACATTTCACCCATAACCAAAGCATTACATCAAATTAACACCTTATTATTCACAATAATAATTAGATGAAATTCAATTTTATTAATAAAAAGTTGGGGTCTTACAAGTATCTTGCAGAGGCTAACCAGAAGAAACTTAGTGAAGCTTCGGTTACAAATACAGTTTTGTTCATGATTGAAATAAATTTTTCTTTAAGTCAAGGTTCTATTTAGGTATTGAATATCAGCTTTGGTTCCCATAAATATAGATTTATGAAGAGACCAAATAGAAGCAGAAAGCTAAACAAAGATAAGTAATCCTATATGTGGATAATGAAGCAAATGTTGCTGCATTAGCCATAGGAACTAATAGTTTAGTATAGCCTACGGGCAAGCCTTTTAAGTCAATAAGTTGTTATTATATTTCAGTTCTTGTTAAGACATTATTACCATTTTGTTGTTGGACAACAAAACTTTTGGTATTATATTTAAGAACAATTGTTGTTCTATTTATAATAATAATGTTTTGTATAGAATTGTAATATTACTTAATAGATTTTGTATACTTGATTTACATGAAAATAATTTTGTAAATTGAACAAATTAGTATAAGAAAAGGAGATGATAATTCAAAGAGTTGAATATTTGTATTTGATGAAATACAAGTCTGAATCATTTGAAAGGTTCAAAGAATTCATAAGTGAAACTAATTGGTAAAGTATTAGAATTCTTTGATTAGATCAAGGAATAAATACTTGTGCAATAAGTGTCTAGATCATCTTAAATGATTTTCTCATAATGGACACCTCTTGATACACAATAATTGATTGGTGTATCTAAAAGGAAAAATCGTACCTTATTGGACATGGTGTTGTCCATAATGATTTTACCGACATTCCAGTATCCTTCCGGGGCCATGCCCTAGAAATGTCTACTTATCTACGAAAGGTAACCTTAAAATCTGACCCCAAGACTCTTTAAGAATTATGGACAAGAAGGATTCCTAATCTTAAGTATGTTAAGATAAGGGGTTGTCCAGCTTATGTGAAAAGGTTTCAAAGGATAAGCTTGGGATAAGATTTGACAAGTGCAGATTTGTGAGACATCCTAAAGTAAGTTTAGGGTATATATTCTATAAATTTAGCAAAAAATGTTTGTTGTGAAACATGCTGCCTTCTAAGATAAAAATGTTTATCATTGAAGGGGCTAGTGGGAGGATAATAGAACTTGAAGAGTTCAAGAATCACAAAGCACTATAAGTCAAATAAGAGAAACTTGTAGATAGACTTATTGTACCACAATCGAATCGTAAATCTGAAACAGTACCGAAGATACCTAGAAGGTATGGATTCATCATAGATTATGATAATGTGGTACACATCATAGAAGATGATGATCCAGTTATATACGATGAGGTAAGAGTTGTAGACACTCAGAGAAATGGATTGAAGCAAGCTTCTCAAATATGGAACATTCGTTTTGATGAGACAATCAAAAGAGTTTGGTTTTATCAAAAATAAGAATGAACCTAGTGTGTACAAAAGGGTCAGTGAGAGCGTCGTGACATTCCTAGTATTATACGTTGATATACTATGGATAAGGAATGACATACCAATGCTACAATCAGTAAAGATAAAGTTATCTTAATATTCCTCCATGAATGATTTGGGAAGAGTATCGTAATTAGGGATACAAATCTATATTAATAGATTTAAAAGGATGATCGGCTTAACCCAAGAAACGTATATTCATTTGATGCTAAAGTTATTTAGCATGGCAAACTCCAAGAGATGTCTCATGTTGATGAGCCCTAGAGTGTATCTATCTTAATAGTCCCCATAGACTCTTAAAAGAGAGATCACATGAGTAACTATCATGCGCGCAATGAAATGTATGAAACATAATGTTGATCAGTCATATTCTGGAGAAGATCATTGTAAGACAGTAAAAAATATCTTAAAGTACTTTTCCGGCACTAAGTGTATGACCCCAACTTTTTATTAATAAATTTGAATTTTCTCTAATTATTATTGTGAATAATAAGGTGTTAATTTGATATAATACTTTGGTTACGGGTGAAATGTGCAAAATAAGCAAGTGATTATAAAATATTCATTGTTGTCGGAGAATATTCGTTTGGTTGTGGAATATTCTTGCTGTCGGGGAATATTCATACGATGGCGCAGCCATTTGTGGTTCCCATAACGAAAAACGGTCGGATAAAGGAAAATGACAAGTTTGAGTTTTTATAAATAACGGCTTAATTGTTACTGTTAACACTGTTGGAATACTCGGTGGTTAAAATATAGTAATACACGAGATTGCATAGTAGCACACGGTATTGTACAGTATTTTTGAATTATTAATTCTTACTTAAGAAGGCACTACTCAATAATTGTTACAGTAATTACTGTTTAATATTTTATTTTATTGATTCAATAATTGCTACGTTGATATTTTATATAACTGTTGTTTCAAAAATTGTCACTGCACAATATTTTTCATTATCAGATCAATAATTCATATTATTTGAATAATATTATTAAATAGCATTATTGGCAATGTTTAAGGAATTTCTGTCTAGGAAAAGGATTTGGTCACCTAATTGCGCGCCAGTAAGGAGAAATCTTTATCGAAAAGCCCCCACTTTCGTGGAAATGACCTGGTTGTCATAATTGTGATTCTGTACTATTATTTGTGAATAATTAATTATTAATTTCTATGATAAGAAAATATTTATTTTTATGTGTATATAAATGAAGGAATTAATGTTGAGGTGTTTTATCAGTATTTTGTCGAAATGGATGTATTAAAAATCATCTATGTGTAAATTTTGGACATTTTTTGATTGGAATTTGAAAAAACTTTCTCCTACAAAGTTGTAGAGAATTAAATTTTCTACGAAAAGGGCATAGAATTCGTATTTTTCTGATAAAAGAGCTATTTTTTATGAATTATTGAAGTTTTGAAAATAAATGTTTTTATTAAAAATAAGTGGGCCCCACTTTTGATTGTTGTGGAAAATATAATTTTGGGGTGGGCCCCAGTGTTGTGTGCTGAAATTTAATTAAAAGTGGCGTGCTTGGAAATTTTGTATAAAATATTATTTTATTAAATTTAGTCTACTTTGACGTTCTAAGCATTTTCCTATAAATAGGATGCTTATTTAGAATTAAAAATCACACCAGAATCATAAGTTTTCTCTCTTTATATTATCGAGCGTATTTTGTGAGTATTTAGATACTTTGAGAGTTGCTATTCAATGCAAGTTTCTTTCAGCCTTATACCTGAGATTTCAGCCGGAAGTACTGTTCTTTTGAGATAAGGGATGTTATTTTCTTCGTAAATGATATTATTTCTTTCAATATCATTATACCGAAATATTGGTATAAATTTTATTGTGAAATTTTTACCTTTTCATGTCGAGGTCTCTATTCACGTATATGACACTATTCACGTATACAATACTATTCACGAATACGGTACTATTCACGAGTACTATTCATGAAGTATGATTTTCTTGTGGAATTTTTACCTTTTCGTGTCGGGATTCATATTCACGTATACGACACTATTCATGTATATGACACTATTCACAGAAAAAATGAAATTTTCTCTTCTTTGTCCAAGATGTCTATTATGGTTACTATCTTTGATTGTATCCATGTTTTGATCTTCATTCTTGAATTTCACTCCACTATGGTTTATTATGGAATATTTTTGAACTTGAATTATCTAAAGTACGAATCCCTAATCTTTGTCCTTTTATCTCACTGGATTCATTTTTTTAAAATATTTTTTATCATCCTCAGTCCTAAATGATGATATAAGTGAATATCTTTGGCCTGTAGTGCAAAGATAAATGATTACATGATGAATATCTTTGGCCCGTAGTGCAAAGATGAACAAGTGTTGAGATAAACATGACCAACTAGTGATACAAATGAATATCTTTGGCCCGTAGTGCAAAGATAAATATTTGATTCATGATGTATATTGATTGATGTTACAGGGATAAACTATTGATGATGGACTTTTAAATTCATAGATGATAGTAGATTTCATTCTCTACTTAACTCTTCTAATGAATTGTTATTTTCGCTGCAAACATTGATCTAAAATTGGTTGTCAATTATATTTTATCTGATTTATTGAAGGTTAACGATAATTTATTCTACATTATCTTAGTCATAATATTTTTTGTTGGGCTAGTTGAGCTCACCCTTTTCCTTTTTGTTCCATTTTTCTTCTTAGAAGGCGAGAATATAGCGTGAACTAGTCGGGGTGTGGAGTGATGTTTCAAATCGGTTGTTTTAGCAGTCTTCACTATTTTATAAAATAGTGTATCAATAATTATAATAAGGACTTATTTGAGTGTGGATATTGTCTAGAAGACAATATTTGTATTTAAACTCACAGTATATGTGTTGTCGTATTTTGCACGATAATTGTAACAATGAAGTTGTAGTTATTTCTGTACCATGTATTTGGTGACTCAGAATGGGTGATGTATACCTATTTTGGGGGCGTCACACTAAGGATGTGATCATATTCATGGTGGGTCTGAATTAAAACTAGAGGGCTTAACAGACTCAAGTTTTTTCAGACAGACCAAGACGACAGAAAATGTAAGACCCCAAATTTTATGAAATAAAAGTATTCAATTTTTCTTATAATTACAATTCAGTAAATGGTTAAATTGATAACAAGTTAAAGTTAAGGGTAATATATGAAAATTTTCAAAATACGCAAGTGGTTATAAAATATTCATTGTTGTCGGGAAATATTCGTTTAGTCGTGGAATATTCTTTCTGTCGGGGAATATTCATACGACGGCGCAGCCATTTGTGGGCCCCATAATAGAATAACTGTCGGATCAAGACAACGATAAATTTGAGTTTTTATAATTAACGGCGTAGTTGTTACCGTTAACACTGTTAGAATACCTGGTGGTTAAAATACTGTAATACGCGTTATTGCACAGTAGCACACGGTATTGCACAGTATTTTTAAAATTATTGATTCTTACGTAAGAAGGCACTACTGAATAATTGTCACAGTAATTACTGTTCAATATTTTATTTTATTGATTCAATAATTGCTACATTGATATTTTATATTATTGTTGTTTCAATAATTGTCACTGCACATTATTTCCCATTATCAGATCAATAATTCATATTATTTAAATAATATTATTAGATAGCATTATTGGCAATGTCTAGAAAGTTCTGTCTAAGGAGAGGTTTGGTCACCTAATTGCGCGCCAGTAAAGAGAAATTCTTATTGGAAAGCCCCCTCTTTCCTGAGAACGGCCTGATTATCATAAATGTGATTCTATAATATTATTTGTGAATAATTAATTATTGATTCATATGATAACGAAATATTTATTTTATGTGGTTATAAATGAGGGATATATTTTTGTGGTTAAAAATGAAAGAGTTAATGTTGAGATTTTTATCATTATTTTTTGTCGGAACGGAGGTATTAAAAATCAAATTAGGGTTTTTGAGATATTTTGCTAGGGTTATAATTTTTAATCCGACCGTTGGATCGTGGTAATATTTGGATATGTTATACATATATATGTTGAGTATATGTCCACAAATTTTGAACCGTTAAAAATGAACGTATGATTTGTTATGAATTTTACGAGATGACTGCTTCAGAAATTGTTGAATTTTCGGAGTTAATCATTTTGGTGAAAAATTCTAGAATTGGTGGGTCCCACTCTTGGTTGGTGAAGAAATGTGCTGAGATTTTTATTCAAATGTGGTGGGTGGGAATAGTAGCAGGTAAAGCCATCAAGTTGCATGTTAAGTCTGCTTCGGCGTGCTAACATTTTCCTATAAATAGAGGGCTAAGTTAGAATTGAAAATCACACCAGAATTCATAAGTTTTCTCTCTTTTTCTCTCTAGATTATTGAGTGTATTTTGTGAGTATTTAGATACTTGGTGAGTTGCTATTCATCAGTACGAGTTTCCTTCAGCGTCATATCTGATATCCAGTCAGAAGTGCTGCTCTTTTGAGGTAAGGGATAGTAAGGGATATTAAGGGATGTTATATTCTACATAATGATGTTATTCTTTCAATATCATTATACTAAAATATTGGTATGGATTTTATTGTATAATTTTTAGCTCTTTGAGTCGGGATTACTATTTACGTATATGACATTATTTACGTATACGGTACCATGTACGAATACGGAGTACTATTAATGAGTTACTATTCATGAGTTACTATTCATGAGTTACTATTCACGAGTTATTATTTATGAGTTACTATTCACGAGTTACTATTCACGATAAAAATTAGTTACTTTTTCTAACCAAATTATAGTTGATTTATGAATATTACTCTGGAGATTAAAACTATATATTGAATATATTATTTTTATTATCATATATAACATTTTTATAACCCTAATGATGATATTCTCTTTCACTTGAGTGTAAAGATGCGTAGATTGTTGGTATGATCATGACTATGGGTTCTCTTTGGCCAGTAGTGCAAAGTTAAATTGTTGACTGGTATGATCATGACCATTGAATTTATAACTGAATATCTTTAGCTTAAGTACAAAGGTGAATTGATCAACATGGTTATACTTATTGTTTATATAAGTTCTAAAATAATTATATATTTCTTTGAGATATGAATATATTTGGCCTGTAGTGCAAATATGAACTGTTGAGGAATATCTTTGGCCTGTAGTGCAAAGATGAATTATTGATGAATATCTTTGGCCCGTAGTGCAAAGATGAACTGTTGATGAATATCTTTGGCCTGTAGTGCAAAGATGAATTATTGATGAATATCTTTGGCCTGTAGTGCAAAGATGAACTGTTGATGAATATCTTTGGCTTGTAGTGCAAAGATGAGTTGTTGATGAATATCTTTGGCTCGTAATGCAAAGATGACTTGTTGTTGAATATCTTTGGCATGTAGTGCAAAGATGACTTGTTGATGAATATCTTTGGGCCGTAGTGCAGAGATGAATTTATTAGTATGATTATGAACATGAACTGTGATTTGGTATAACCATGATGTTTGATGTTTCAGGTGATGAAAATTATCTTTGTCCTGGATGAGAAAAGGAATTTAGAACAACAATTACGATTATGAGTTATACATATGATTGTGGACAGGAATTATTGATTGATGTTACAGGGATTAAACATTGTTGATGGATTTTTAACATGGAGAAGATAATAGACTTTGTAGTCTATTTGACTCTTCTAATGGATTGCTCGTTCCATTGCAACTATAGTTGAAATTTTTATTATCTACCATATGTTCTAAATCTCTGATTTATTACTGATGAAGACTATTGATAATTTATTTATCTTTAGTCTTTATATTCTTTACTGGGCTAGTTGTGCTCACCCTTTTGTTTCACAATTCCTTTTCAAGTAATAAGAGTGTAGCTGGGTCGAGCGAGGGTAACGGGAAAATAGAACGGTGGTCTCTAGCTGTGGAGATTCTTCCTAAGGAGTATAGAAAAGTGTTGTATACATCATTTAGTAGTTATATTTGGTGAAGAAAATAGGGTGAGGCGAACCCAACATTGGAAGGGTGTTTTGTCACTATCATACAAGATGTCTAATGACATACAATCTCGTGTCATCATAAGACAGGGTTGTGCTCATCCACTTGCTGAGTATACTTACGAGCACTACCTATATAATCTTGGTGTTTGTTTGAAGTATAATTCTCAATTAGAGACAGTGGAGATAATGATAAGTCAAGAAAAGACTCACCATTGGGAAGAATATGATAGTAAATTTCTCATTTTTCTTTGGGGTCTATTGGGTCAACCAATGATAATTCTGTGGCCATATGATATCTATCATAACCTAGATGCATGGCCTCCCATGTACGAAGATTTTCTTGAGCACTTCCCAAATATTCTAATTTCTAAAATAGTTTTTGATTATACCTTTATGTAAGGTATCATTGTGAGGTGCTGTCCACGATTGGGACATGAGTCACATTTGGTATATATTTGTATCCAAACTCACAGCATATGTATTGTTGTATTTTGTACGACAATTGTTGTAATAAAGTTGGAGTTATTTTCTGTACCATGTATTTGGCGACTCAGAATGAGTTGGATGGAATGGACCTATTTTGGGGTTGTCACAGAAAATCCACTTCAAGGTAAAGCGTTACCTTAAACGGTGGTACAGTTAAATTGGAAAAGTTTCAAATAGCAAAGAGTTGTTGGTTAAGTAGTAAAGACGAGGTATATAGCTATAAATGAAGCTACAAGTTGATTGTTTGGATGAAAAGTTCATTACAGAACTAGGAATAGTTCCTAAGTCTCATCTTTGGATCTAAACATGTGTTGCGGCACTTTCATTTGATTAAAGAATCATTGAAAAAGGAGAAGTCACTATAGGGATAGTGCACTCTCAAGAACAACATTACATATCCATTCACTAAAGCTTATCCAACAACAAGATAATTGTTACTTAGAGAAGAATAGTATGAGATACCATGACGATTGGCTTTAGTGCAAGTGGGAGATTGAAAGTAGTATGCACACAAGCCAATCATGTTTGATGATAAAGCATATACTTTGTAACAATCTTATTCATTTATTAATAAAAAGTATTAATTTATTAAAGGCTTTTAATTATCTATATGGTGCTATTTTAATAATAAATGATAAATCCATAGTTTTAAGCAATGCTTTTAGAATCATGATGAGATCATGCTAATGAGATCTAAATTCTTATATAGCTTAAAAACTAAAATGTTTCCAATCGATGGATTACTAAAAATGAGATTAATGAATCCGGATAGATTGTTACATACATTGCTTGCTCATTGGATGAGGATGATTGATCTCATGATCATTCGTGTGGATACACTAAAGCAAGTATGTAGGTACTTATTGGAGAATAAGTACACTGAACGTGGCTTGCTAAGGAATACCTAATGGAGTTTTACTTGCCTGTTAATAGGAATTCCTGTAGTGATAGTAGTACAAGTGATTCTTGGACTTGAGATCATCATAGTACTTGTGTATGATGAATTATACTTTGATTTATTCCTTAAGACTCTTAGGGTATATCAAAGGGTTTGCTTGTGGTATAATAAGTTGTACATGGAGATAATGTATGATAAATAAAAATCTACCACTTCTAGTAAAAGATGATAAATGTCCTATGTGATTCGATAAATGACAACCCAGTAGTCATTGGCTAAGGCAGAATGAAATTAAAAAGGAGTTTCTAATTTGTATTATTTGGAGTTGTGCATTTAAGAGTCAAAATATATATAATTAAAAAAATAAGACTTGACAGTTATTCCATGTCTTATATTTAATTGGGACATTGTATGGTAAAAAGATTGAATTGTACGGTAGCTGTTTACTCAAATGTTCTTTTTATAATTAATGTTAAAATCTATATTATCTGAAATGTTCTTTTACTCAAATGTTCTTATCCCTATTATAGAATAAATGTTATTTATTTAAATAAATTATTAGATTAATTTATTTATTTAAATAAGATTAGAATTGTTCTAATTGATTTATTCACAACTAGTTTAATATGGAGAACCTAAAGGGTTACACCGCAAAAGGAAGAATATTTATTTAAGGAGAAAATGGCATAATCGTAATAATAAGTTAAGTATATTTAATTTAATCTGTGGTGATAGAATAAATTAAATAGCTTAATATTTATTATTTAATATTTTAGAAATATTAAATATAAATTAATAAGAGGAGTCTTATTATTATTATTTAATTCTTATAGGACTTTGGGAATTAATTAATAAAAGTACTCTCAAATATCTTAATAAGATTAGGCTGTTAATTAATTAAAAGAGTATAATTAATTATTCCTAATAAGATTGAGAGCCTAATTAATTAAAGGAGTTTAATTAAAATAAAAACCTAATTCCTTAATTATTAAGGAGGGTTACCTATACTAATAAATAAGAGGAGTCTTATTATGGGTGAAGGTTGACGCTTTCACAAAACACGTGAATAGTAATTCCAAAAGTTGGGAGAGTATACCTTTTTTCTATAAGAGATAGAAAAATTAGAGTTTTACCAAACACCCATCTTCTTGAATCTTTCTTCTTCTTTGGTGGATTACCTCTAGAGGTCAAACACTTAGGTGGCTAATGTTGATCAAAGGAAGGAATCAAACTTGGTGGATTCAAGTTGAACGCAAAAAAGATTGGAGGTGAACTTGTGTGACAACTCGAGAATTTAGACGATTAATAAAATCTTAAACGATTAAATTAAATGTTAAAGAATAAAACCTTGAGTGGAAATAGAGGAATGATTTAAATTTTTTTTTAGAAAAAATAGATTATGAATGTGGAAAATTTTATTAAGGAAATAAATTTCAAGTGAAGAGATATTATAATGATAAAGGGAATGTGTATATGTATATGTACATATATATATTTAGTGATATGCTATATATTTTAGCAAGGAGAATGATAATGATAAATACTTTGTGAATATGTGAGTAAGTGAATATGAATATTATGTGATGGTTTATATTTGTTTATTTATGTAAACAAAAAAAAGAAACTAAGGTAACCTAATTATATATTATGAATGAAAAAATTGTATAACTTAAGGGTTATGGTATGGGGGGAATAATAGTATTTAAAATATATACTAATTCCAAGAGATTTATTTTATACATCTCAATTAATTAATTTTATAACCTAATTATAGCAAATCTAATTGGGTTAAGAAATTAAGTGTACATGAAGAAGGATTTAAATTATAATTGAAGAAATAAAAACCCTAATTAAATAATTAGGGTATGATAGAATTTAAAAGTACTGGACTATGTTAATTTACATGGCCCAAATATTTTTATTAGAAAGCCCAAAGAATTATTTAGGAAAGCCAAAAATATTAAAGAAAGTGGCCCAATTTTAAAACCAATGAATGAGGGCATTTTGGACATTAACTAAAGCATATACAAAAAAGATGTGGGTGTTAATAAGGCCATGTGGCCGATTTTTTTTAAGAAGAAAAAGAGGCCACATAGTTGGCTAATGAGAGGAAGAAGAAGTGGCCACATGGTTGGCAAATAAAGAAAGAAAGAGAAGGAGAAAGAGAGGAAGTTAAGAAAATATTGTGGAGATAAAGAGGATGAGGTAGCCGGATATTTGAGGAGAGAGTAAGCACATGTGTTCTATTTGTTGTTCACAAAATTCTCGCTCATGTGTCACCATATCAATTAAGATATTTTATTCTCTTAGATTCACACGCTTTGCTAAATCAAAGGGAGAGAAAGAAAACGAAATAGAGAGAGAGAGAGAGAGAGAGAGAGAAGAGAGGCTTCGGCAGCCACCTTAGGAGGAAGATGGGAAGAAAATGTTTAAGCCACCATACCTCATCTCTTAATTTAGAAGAAGAAGGAGAGCATGAGAATCAAATGTATAAATACCTTTTGTTTATACATTTTTTATTATAGTAAATAAAAATATGAATTTATATTTCTAAACTTAAAAATATTGTATCTACTTGTTGATGAGTATTTTATGTTTAGATATACCCATATTGGGTGTTGATTGGTTTGGAAATCAAAAGAAAAGAAAAGTAATTTTTCTAGGTTATAAACCATACATTTTTATGTACTTTAGATTTTCACCGTTTTTGATCTACAACTTTTTTTGTGATCCGTCAAAGAGGGGTGTTAGATATATAAGTTAACTACTAAATGTAAGTGGTAGCACTCAAAAATGTTGAGTACACAATCCGTAGTGGCTGTTTTAGCCAAAATAGTTTTGTTTCTTTTAAAGAGAAACAGACTGTTTTGGTCCAGTCAGTGCCAGGGGTAGTTTTGTCATTTTTCTGATATTCAAAAATTCTAAAAAAATTTGGGATGATAATATGATAAGTTTTTTAACATCTCCAAGTGGAATCACTGAAAAAAGGAGTTATAAATTTCCGTATGGGCTGTTTTTAGCAAAGTACGAAAAAGTCAATTTTTCCAAAAATCTACTGTACAGAACTTTCCAAGGGCAATTTCGTCCACTTAATTTATGAAATAAATTCCGGCCTTTTGTCACATGAAAATATATGTTATAAAGTAGCTCCTGTCTAAAAATGAGCTCATTCTGACTTAAATTAACCAAGTTATGGTCATTTCAATTTTTGTAATTTTCAGACAAAAGCGGCTATAGCCGGAGTTATTTTACTCCGATGGCCACGAAATTTAAACTAGAGGCTCACGTTAACACATATAAGATTATGTAAAGAGATGAGAATTTTTGGAGTTGAACATGATAGGGCTAATTTCTTAAGCTACGAACTAAAAAATAATTTTTGAAAAATACTAAAGGGAGTTGAAAAATTACAGAAAAATTCTTCTTATGTATGAAATATAGGTATATATGTTTTTTCAAAGGATAGAAAAATAATAAGTTGATTTGGTATTTTTGTGAAAAGAATTAATGAATCCAGCTTGCTGGATTGGAAAACAGTTTATTGAATTAAAAACTTGTTGAATCCAGCTTGCTGGATTGCAATCTTGTTGCTGGAATTGGAATCCAATTTGCTGGATTGCAATTTGGTTTGTTGGATTGGCCATTTGGTTGCTGGATTTGGAATCCAGTTTGCTGGATTGCAGTCTGGGTTGCTGGATTGGTATGTTTGGATAATCCAGGTTGCTGGATCAGTATTTGACTTATTAGATTTTAAAGAAGAACTTATAATATATAAGATTAAAGTGTTAAATTATAATGTATATGATATAATGATTAAAGAATTATCAATGAACGATAATAATAATAATGTTTTAAGGAGTAATCTAATATTTGATTATGTGATAAGTGTTTAAGTTGTATAATGACTGTAATTAACAGTAGTGCATGTGATGTTATTATTCTAATTGAAAGATCGATATTATCAATAATAGGTCTTTCAACTGAAGCTAAAATAGGTTGCGTAACAGTAATCGACGGTGCATACAAGTTCCTATAATTTTATTGTGCAAGTTTCCTAACTCGAACTCGAGTTGTTATTGTAAAGCATGTTTGTGGTTAATCATTGTTGATTATATCACATCTGTGAATTATTGATTCGCACGTTGTGCATGTTGTATATGTTCATCAGGTATGAAAAACTGATCACCTTCATTACTATTTGGTTCAGTTAAATTTGCTCATGTTTATTGTTGACCATTCATCATTATTGTCTCGGTCATTCGGTTATGGAAATTGATCAATGTTCTTTCAAAATTATTATATTGTTGAAAGTTTGTTAGCTTTTATTCTTTTCAATCATGATTTATCATTCTTTAAACTTAAACTTCCTAGGCAAACTTGTTGCTCACCTTTGCTATATCATGATAAATGTGACCCCCCCAAAATAGGTATAAATCACCCATCTTGAGTCGCCAAATGCATGGTACAGAATACAAATACAAACTTAATTTATACAACTATTAAGTGTCGTATAGAATACGACACAACATAAGCTGTGAGTTTTAATACAAATATTATTTTCTAGACAGTATTAAAACTTAAAATAAGTCCTCGTTATATTTATTATCACACTGTTTTATAGAATAGTGAGGACTACTAATGTGACGACCCCAAAATCGGTCCATTCCACCCAACCCATTCTGAGTCGTCAAATACATGGTACAGAAAATAACTACAACTTTATTACAACAATTGTCGTGCAAAATACAACAACATATATGCTGTGAGTTTGGATACAAATATATACCAAATGTGACATTGGACACCATCATGTATCAGCACCTCACAAAGGTACCTTACATAAAGGTACAGTCAAAAACTGTTTTAGAAACTAGAATCTTTGGGAAGTGCTCAAGGAAACTTTCGTACATGGGAGCCCATGCTTCTAGGTTATGATAGATATCATATGGCCACAGAATTATCCTTGGTTGACCCAATAGACCCCAAAGAAAAACGAGAAGATTACTATAATATTCTTCCCAATGGTGAGTCTTCTCTTGACATATCATTATCTCTATTGCCTCTAATTGAGAATTATATTTCAAACAAACACCAAGATTATATAGGTAGTGCTCGTATATATACACAGCAAGTGGATGAGCACATCCCTATCTTATGATGACACGAGGTTGTATGTCGTTAGACATCTTGTATGATAGTGGCAAACCACCCTTCCAACGTTGGGTACACCTTACCCTATTGGATTCACCAAATAAAACTACTAAATAAACTTTTCTATACTGCTTCGGGAGAACATCCACAGTTAGAGACCACCGTTCTATTTTTCCGTTACCCTCGCTCGACCCAGCTACACTCTTATTACCTGAAAGGAATTGTGAAGCAAAAGGGTGAGCACAACTAGCTCAGTAAAGAATATCATGACTAAAGATAATTAAATTATCAATAGCCTTCATCAATAATAAATCAGAGATTTAGAACATATGGTAAATGATAAAAATTTCAGCCATAGCTGCAGCGGAACGAGCAATCTATTAGAAGAGTCAAATAGACCATAAAGTCTATTATCTTCTCCATGTTAAAAATCCACCAACAATGTTTTATCCCTGTAACATTAATCAACAGTTCCTTTCCACAATTATATGAATAACTCATAATCATAATTGTAATTCTAAATTCCTCTTCGCATTCAGGACGAAGAATATTTTCATCACCTGTCTTTAGTTGGAACATCAAAGATCATGGTTATACCAAATCACAGTTCCTTTTTATAATCATACTAATAAATCCATCAGTGCACTACGGCCAAAGATATTCAACAACAGTTCATCTTTGCACTACAGGACAAAGATATTCATTAACAGACCATCTTTGCACTGCAGGCCAAAGATATTCAACAACAGTTCATCTTTGCACTACAGGACAAAGATATTCATTAACAGACCATCTTTGCACTGCAGGCCAAAGATATTCAACAACAGTTCATCTTTGCACTACAGGCCAAAGATATTAATATCTCAAAGAAATATATAATCATTTCAGAATTTATATAAACAATAATTATAACCATGTTAATCAATTCATCTTTACATTTAAGCTAAAGATATTCCGTTATAAATTCAATGGTCATGATCATACCAGTCAACAATTCAACTTTGCACTACTGGCCAAAGAGAACCCATAGTCATGATCATACCAAAAATTTACCTATCTTTACACTCAAGTCAAAGAGAAATATCATCATTAGGGTTAAAAAAATGTTATATATGATAATAAAATCAATATAATCAACATATAGATTTAATCTCAAGAGTAATATTCATAAATCAACTCTAATTTGGTCAGAAAAAGAAACTAATTTTGTCGTGAATAGTAACTCGTGAATAGTAACTAATGAATAGTAACTCGTAAATAGTAACTCATGAATAGTAACTCGTGAATAGTAACTCATGAATAGTAACCTCGACATGAAAAAGGTAAAAATACAACAATAATATACATACCAATATTTCGGTATAATGATATTGAAAGAATAATATTTCTTAAGCTTATAAACAATTTATTTAAATTATTTACACTTTACTAATTAATGCATTTAATCATCATAAAATGCCAACTCTTAAGATTTCATCATCAATAATCAAAACTCTCATCAAAAATCTGCATATACCTTATATAGGATTCTCAAGCCATAAAATTCTATATTCCAATTTTCTTACTTCACATAACATATTTAATTCATTTTCTCATAACTAGTCCATTTTCATGAAAAATACAAAATTAGTTCCAAAAATATTTATTTTCTGGGATTTAGCAGAATATAGTCCCATATTGAACATATATTTTTCTCAGAATTTTTAAAACTCATTTACTATTTTTCATATGGCCAAAACCGTCGAATATTTAGACATTTATCATAAATTATACTTTTATCCAAAAATTCCGAAATTCATAGATCATACTGATATAATATAGGTATACTTCCAATAAAAATTTTATCAATTTTGGAGTTAACCACAAGGAGTTATAAGCGGTTACTTTTAAAATAGTCTTTCCCCGTAAAATTCATAACTCTTAATCTATAAATCTAAAAATTACCATTTTTGGACACAATCAATTAAACTCATCAAAATATCATTTCAAATTTTTCCAGAATTTTCTGAAGGTCAGAAGAATTACGAACTGAAAAATATAATATCCCTTAAAATTCCTTACAATCCCTTACCTCAAAAGTGCAGTATTTCTGACTGGAATGCAAAGCCGAAGGAAACTTGCACTGAATAGCAACTCTCAAAGTATCTAAATACTCACAACATATGCTTCATAATATAGAGAGAGAAAGAGAGAAAGCTTATGAATTCCGGTGTGATTTTCAATTCTAACTTAGCCCTCTATTTATAGGAAAATGTTAGCACGCCGAAGCAGACTTAACCTGCAACCTGATGGCTTTACCTGCTACTATTCCCACCCATCACATTTTAATAAAAATCTCAGCACATTTCTTCACCAACCAAGAGTGGGGCCCACCAATTCTAGAATTTTCCATCAAAATGATAAACTCCGAAAATTCAACAATTTCTGAACCAGTCATCTCGTAAAATTCATAATAAATCATACGTTCATTTTTAACGGTTCAAAATTTGTGGACATATACTCAACTTATATATGTATAACATATCTAAAAATTATCACGATCCAACGGTTGGATTAAAAATTATAACCCCCGCAAAATATCTCAAAAACTCTGATTTTTAATACCTCCATTCTGACAAAAATACTGATAAAAACCTCAACATTAACTCCTTTATTTTTAACCACAAAAATATATCCCTCATTTATATCCACATAAAATAAATATTTCCTTATCATATGAATCAATAATTAATTATTCACAAATAATATTACCGAATCACATTTATGACAACCAGGCCGTTCCCAGGAAAGAGGGGGCTTTCCAATAAGGATTTCTCCTTACTGGCGCGCAATTAGATGACCAAACCTCTCCTTAGACAGAACTTTCTAGACATTACCAATAATGTTATCTAATAATATTATTCAAATAATATGAATTATTGATTTGATAATGAGAAATACTGTGCAGTGACAATTATTGAACAACAATAATATAAAATTTCAACGTAGTAATTATTGAATCAATAAAATAAAATATTGAACAGTAATTACTGTAACAATTATTAAGTAGTGCCTTCTTACGTAAGAATCAATAATTTTAAAAATACTGTGCAATACCGTGTGCTACTGTGTAATAACGCGTATTACTGTATTTTAACCACCGGGTATTCCGACAGTGTTAACGGTAACAACTACGCCGTTATTTGTAAAAACTCAAATTTGTCATTTTCTTCATCCAACAGTTATTCTGTTATGGGGCCGACAAATGGCTGCGCCGTCGTACGAATATTCTTCGACAAAAAGAATATTCCACGACCAAACGAATATTCCCCGACAACAATGATTATTTTATAACCACTAGTTTATTTTGAAAAATTTCATATATCACCCTTAACTTTAACTTTTTATCAATTTAACCATTTACTGAATTGTAATTATAAGAAAAATTGAATACTTTTATTTCATAAAATTTGGGGTCTTACAATCTCCCCTCCTTATGAAATTTCGTCCTCGAAATTTACGTACCTGGTAATTCAAAGAGTTGAGAATACCTTGATTTCATTCTAGAATACAGCTTCAAAATAAGGTTTAATTTAACAAATTAACATATCACATAATATCTCGATATTATGACTGACCAACAAATAAGCTTAGGAAGGACACACTAGCGAAGGATTTACTCATCTCTCCCCTCCTAGTTTTATTTCCCAATCTCCGCCAGAGATCATATCCCTAAGCTCTGATATCAACTGTGACGACCCCAAAATAGGTCCATTCCACCCAACCCATTCTGAGTCGTCAAATACATGGTACAGAAAATAACTACAACTTTATTACAACAATTGTCGTGCAAATACAACAACACACATGCTGTGAGTTTGGATATAAATATATACCAAATGTGACATTTGACACCATCATGTATCAGCACCTCACAAAGGTACCTTACATAAAGGTACAGTCAAAAACTGTTTTAGAAACTAGAATCTTTGGAAAGTGCTCAAGGAAACTTTCGTACATGGGAGGTCGTGCTTCTAGGTTATGATAGATATCATATGGCCACAGAATTATCCTTGGTTGACCCAATAGACCTCAAAGAAAAACGAGAAGATTACTATCATATTCTTTTCAATGGTGAGTCTTCTCTTGACATATCATTATCTCTACTGTCTCTATTTGAGAATTATACTTTAAACAAACACCAAGATTATATAGGTAGTGCTCGTATATATACTCAGCAAGTGGATGAGCACAACCCTGTCTTATGATGACACGAGGTTGTATGTCGTAAGACATCTTGTATGATAGTGGCAAACCACCCTTCCAACGTTGGGTACACCTTACCCTATTGGATTCACCAAATAAAACTACTAAATAAACTTTTCTATACTGCTTCGGGAGAACATCCACAGCTAGAGACCACCGTTCTATTTTCCCGTTACCCTCGCTCGACCCAGCTACACTCTTATTACCTGAAAGGAATTGTGAAGCAAAAGGGTGAGCACAACTAGCTCAGTAAAGAATATCATGACTAAAGATAATTAAATTATCAATAGCCTTCATCAATAATAAATCAGAGATTTAGAACATATGGTAAATGATAAAAATTTCAGCCATAGCTGCAGCGGAACGAGCAATCTATTAGAAGAGTCAAATAGACCATAAAGTCTATTATCTTCTCCATGTTAAAAATCCACCAACAATGTTTTATCCCTGTAACATTAATCAACAGTTCCTTTCCACAATTATATGAATAACTCATAATCATAATTGTAATTCTAAATTCCTCTTCGCATTCAGGACGAAGAATATTTTCATCACCTGTCTTTACTTGGAACATCAAAGATCATGGTTATACCAAATCATAGTTCCTGTTTATAATCATACTAATAAATCCATCAGTGCACTACGGCCAAAGATATTCAACAACAGTTCATCTTTGCACTACAGGACAAAGATATTCATTAACAGACCATCTTTGCACTGCAGGCCAAAGATATTCAACAACAGTTCATCTTTGCACTACAGGCCAAAGATATTAATATCTCAAAGAAATATATAATCATTTCAGAATTTATATAAACAATAATTATAATCATGTTAATCAATTCATCTTTACACTTAAGCTAAAGATATTCCGTTATAAATTCAATGGTCATGATCATACCAGTCAACAATTCAACTTTGCACTACTGGCCAAAGAGAACCCATAGTCATGATCATACCAAAAATCTACCCATCTTTACACTCAAGTCAAAGAGAAATATCATCATTAGGGTTATAAAAATGTTATATATGATAATAAAATTAATATAATCAACATATAGATTTAATCTCAAGAGTAATATTCATAAATCAACTATAATTTGGTCAGAAAAAGAAACCAATTTTGTCGTGAATAGTAACTCGTGAATAGTAACTAATGAATAGTAACTCGTGACTAGTAACTCATGAATAGTAACTCATAAATAGTAACCCCGACATGAAAAAGGTAGAAATACAACAATAATATACATACCAATATTTCGGTATAATGATATTGAAAGAATAATATTTCTTAAGCTTATAAACAATTTATTTAAATTGTTTACACTTTACTAATTAATGTATTTAATCATCATAAAATGCCAACTCTTAAGATTTCATCATCAATAACCAAAACCATCATCAAAAATCTGCATATACCTCATATAGGATTCTCAAGCCATAAAATCCTATTTTCCAATTTTCTTACTTCACATAATATATTTAATTCATTTTCTCATAACTAGTCTATTTTCATGAAAAATACCAAATCAGTTCCAAAAATATTTCTTTTCTGAGATTTAGCAGAATATAGTCCCATATTGAACATATATTTTTCTCAGAATTTTTAAAACTCATTTACTATTTTTCATATGGCCAAGACCGCCGAATATTTAGACATTTATCATAAATTATACTTTTATCCAAAAATTCCGAAATTCATAGATCATACTGATATAATATAGGTATACTTCCAATAAAAATTTTATCAATTTTGGAGTTAACCACAAGGAGTTATAAGCGGTTACTTTTAAAATAGTCTTTCCCCGTAAAATTCATAACTCTTAATCTATAAATCTAAAAATTACCATTTTTGGACACAATCAATTAAACTCATCAAAATATCATTTCAAATTTTTCCAGAATTTTTTAAAGGTCAGAAGAATTACGAACTGAAAAATATAATATCCCTTAAAATTCCTTACAATCCCTTACCTCAAAAGTGCAGTATTTCTGACTGGAATGCAAAGTCGAAGGAAATTTGCACTGAATAGCAACTCTCAAAGTATCTAAATACTCACAACATATGCTTCATAATATAGAGAGAGAAAGAGAGAAAGCTTATGAATTCTGGTGTAATTTTCAATTCTAACTTAGCCCTCTATTTATAAGAAAATGTTAGCACGCCGAAGCAGACTTAACCTGCAACCTGATGGCTTTACCTGCTACTATTCCCACCCACCACATTTGAATAAAAATCTCAGCACATTTCTTCACCAACCAAGAGTAGGGCCCACCAATTCTAGAATTTTCCATCAAAATAATAAACTCCGAAAATTCAACAATTCCTGAACCAGTCATCTCGTAAAATTCATAATAAATCATACGTTTATTTTTAACGGTTCAAAATTTGTGGACATATACTCAACTTATATATGTATAACATATCCAAAAAATACCACGATCCAACGGTCGGATTAAAAATTATAACCCCCGCAAAATATCTCAAAAACTCTGATTTTTAATACCTCCATTCCGACAAAAATACTGATAAAAACCTCAACATTAACTCCTTCATTTTTAACCACAAAAATATATCCCTCATTTATATCCACATAAAATAAATATTTCCTTATCATATGAATCAATAATTAATTATTCACAAATAATATTACAGAATCACATTTATGACAACCAGGCCGTTCCCAGGAAAGAGGGGGCTTTCCAATAAGGATTTTTCCTTACTGGCGCGCAATTAGATGACCAAACCTCTCCTTAGATAGAACTTTCTAGACATTGCCAATAATGTTATCTAATAATATTATTCAAATAATATGAATTATTGATCTGATAATGAAAAATACTGTGCAGTGACAATTATTAAACAACAATAATATAAAATTTTAACGTAGTAATTATTGAATCAATAAAATAAAATATTGAACAGTAATTACTGTAACAATTATTGAGTAGTGCCTTCTTACGTAAGAATCAATAATTTCAAAAATACTGTGCAATACCGTGTGCTACTGTGCAATAACACGTATTACTGTATTTTAACCACCGAGTATTCCAACAGTGTTAACGGTAACAACTACGCCATTATTTGTAAAAACTCAAATTTGTCGTTTTCTTCATCCGTTAGTTATTCTATTTTGGGGCTGACAAATGGCTGCGCCATCGTACGAATATTCTTCGACAAAAAGAATATTCCACGACCAAACGAATATTTCCCGACAACAATGATTATTTTATAACCACTTGTTTATTTTGAAAAATTTCATATATCACCCTTAACTTTAACTTTTTATCAATTTAACCATTTACTGAATTGTAATTATAAGAAAATTTGAATACTTTTATTTCATAAAATTTGGGGTCTTACAACTAATGCTATCATCTAGAACGTCATTCCGTTCCTCGACTAGTCCTGACTACGTTCTCATTTCCTGAAGAGGACAATGAAAGCAAAAGGGTGAGCTCAACTAGACTAGTAAAAAATATTATGACTTAGATAATGCAGAATAATTTATCGTTAGCCTTCCACATTGTTAAACTGATAAAATATAACAAGCATCAAGTTTAACTACAGCGGAAAAAGTAATCCATTAGAAGAGTCAAGTAGAGAATAAAATCTACTATCTTTTATGATTTAAAAGATTTTTCATCACTTTTATTACTGAGACTCAACTTAATAAATAATCCACATCATTCCTGCACTATGGCCAATGATATTCATTAGTATCATGA
This sequence comes from Panax notoginseng, assembly GCA_016801055.1. NCBI lineage: Eukaryota > Viridiplantae > Streptophyta > Magnoliopsida > Apiales > Araliaceae > Panax > Panax notoginseng. The sequence continues at coordinate 53,857,831 of CM029021.1, read as the reverse complement.
CCATAAATTATCCATGCACTACGGGCCAAGGATATTCGTGTATTCATCAATGGTCATGATCATGCCAACAACTGTCCATCAATGCACTACGGGCCAATGAGGACTTTTATCACATTATTTGTAACATTACGGTTATGATTATACCGAATAATCTCTGGTCATAATCATACCAAGTCCATCTATGCACTACAGGCCACAAATGACTTTTAACATAATATAAACATGAGGATGATGACAATGATATAAGAATTCAATAAAACAAGTTCAAGAATAATTTTTAAAGATTTATAATTTAATTTATCCAGAAATCAATAACATCCAAATTGTCAACATGATACTACTTTGTGGAGTAAAATTCAAGAATAATATTGTACCAAAAATAATTTGGACAGAAAACGAATCAATTTTTATCATGAATAGTACCCCGGGTGAATAGTACTTGAGTGAATAGTACCCCTTGAATAGTACTTCGGGAATAGTAACCCTGTGAATAGTACTCTGGCATAAAAAAATTAAAACTTATCAAGAATGCTCTGAATAATATTTTCTTAAAAATATACTGGATGAAGAGCAAATATTAAGGATATTCTACTAATTTCATGGAGTATAGAAGCCAAAATTTTAACAAACGAGTATAGAATTCGAAATCTGAAACGAAATAATATTACTTACATACTATAGAGTATGGAAGAAAATATTATTTCAAGCGAATATTGAACAAAAATAACATCCCTTACGAATACGAAAGAAATAATACCCCTTACGAATACGAAAGAAATAATACCCCTTACCCCTTACGAATACGAAAGAAATAATACCGTTTACCTTAGTCGGAGATTGGATACTGAAATACTGTAGTAACAGAATACTCATCTTCTTTCTCTCTGATTCTCTCTCTATAGAATTCTCTCTCTATAAAATTCTCTTGTGAGTCGTAGTGAATTGGTGAGAATGAAAGAAGAAATAAGCTTCTATTTATAGAAGATTTCTAGCTTAGCCCTTGCAATGTGAAGAGGCAAGTGGCATGATAACTGGTGATGTGAAAAGAAAAGTGGTTTGATGCCTGTAATATGAAACAACAAGTGGTTTGACGCATGTAATGTGAAACGATAATTGGTCGACGCCTGTAATGTGAAACGAGAATTGGTCGACGCCTGTAATGTGAAACGACAATTGGTTAGACGCCTGTAATATGAAATGGCAAGTGGTTTGACGTCTGGTAAAGGCAATTACTATTGGCGAAAGTGACTCTTAGATGATGACATGTGGGCCCCCATAGAAAAAACCAAACTTATCACAAACGTCTCATAACAGACTTCTTATTTATATCAAATATTGAATAAATATTACCACAAATCATTTTATCTTCAATCAACACATTTTTAATCTTCCAACATTTATTCATCATTAATATTATAACTCACAATATTTAACAACCAGATTATTCTTAATAAAAAGGGGGCTTTCCGATAAAGATTTCTCCCTATTGGCGCGCAATTAGGTGACCAAACCTCTGCTCGATAGAACTTTCTAGACATCGTCAATATTACAAATAATAATATGAATAACTTTGTCGTCTCAATTATTGATTTAATAATATAAAATATTATGCATATGATACTGTGACGATAATTGAATCAATAATATGAGATACTATGCAGCAATTACTGTAACAATAATTGAGTATAATTGAGTGACTTCTTACGTAAGCATCAATAATCAATACCGTGTGCTACTATGCAACCACGCGTATTATTGTATTTTTACCATCGCGTATTTCAACTGTTAACGGTAAAACTTTCGCAGTTATTTTTATAAAAAGATAATTTTGTCATTTTCTAACTCTGACAATAATTCTGTTGTGAGGTCTACCAATGATTGTGCCATCGTACGAATATTCCCCGACAAAAGAGTATTCCCCGACCAAACGAATATTTTATAACAACTTGCTTACTTTGTAAAATTTATAAATATTACCCATAACTATAATATTATATTAAATCCACACCATAATATTCAAAATGATATTTAGAGAAAAATAATCTTTATTCATAAAAGTTGGGGTCTTACAACCTCTCATTCATATGAAATTTTGCCCTTGAAATTAGGGTACGTACCTAGTATGTCGAAGAGGTAAGGATACCTTGATTTCATTTCAGATTCTAACTCACAGATCATTTCCTAAACATCGTGATTTCTCCACAAAACTTTGACTTGAGGTATAACCTTAGAGCGTAAAATATGCTCCTTCTTATCCAAGATTTTAATAAGAACTTCTTCATACGTTAAATCTTTCGCTATTTCGTCCGGTTCTAACTCAATAATGTGGTTCGGGTCTTTCATATATTTACGTAACATATATATGTAAAAAATGTTATGAACACGAGACATACTTGGCGGTAAGGCGAATCTATAGGCTACAGTTCCTACTCATTTGAGGATTAAAAATGGGCCAATGAATCGAAGATCGAGCTTTCCTCTCTTTCCAAATCTCATAACTCCTTTCCATGGAGCAACACGTAACAACACATGTTCTCCAATATTGAATTTCATGTCCTTTCGATGAAGATCAACATAACTCTTTTGTCGATCTTGTGAGGTTTTTATACGTTGTCGGATCGTTTGAATCTTTTTTGTTGTCATACGTACCAACTCCAGTCCCAACAATGTTGCTTCACCCACCTCATCCCAGCATACTGGAAAACGACACTTTCTGTCATACAACGCCTCAAATGGAGCCATGCCAATACTTGCTTGATAACTGTTGTTGTAGGAAAATTCCACTAATGGTAAGAACTTATCCCAACTTCCCTTGAAGTCAAGGACACAGAGTCTTAATAGATCTTCAAAAGCTTAAATAGTCCTCTTCGACTGCCCGTCCATCTGAGGATGATATGCCAAGCTAAATCGTAAATCTGTGCCCATAGCTTTCTGCAAACTAATCCAAAATCGTGAAGTGAATCTTAGGTCTCGATCATAAACTATGGATACTGGCATACCATGCAATCTTACAATCTCGTTTATGTACATACGAGCAAGACGTTCAAGTGTATAAGTTTCTCTTATAGGTAAGAAATGAGCCGACTTGGTCAATCTATCAACAATGAACCAAATTGCATCTATGCCTTGAGAAACCTTGGGAAGACCGGTAACGAAATCCATGGTAATGTGCTCCCACTTCTATTATGGAATTTTAAGTGGTTGCAATGGACCTTTTGGTACTTAATGCTCTACCTTGACTCGTTGACAAGTTAAACACCTTGAGATAAACTCCGTGATCTCTCTCTTCATATTGCTCCACCAAAATGTATGTTGAAGATCATGATACATTTTGGTACTCCCAGGATGGATTGCAAACGGTGTATTGTGCGCCTCCATCATGATTTTATACTTTAAATCAGGGTCGTTAGGAATATAAAGTCTGGAGTTGACTCGAAGTATTCCTTCTTCATCGATTCTTGTTTCTGGCATATCACCTTATTGCACTCTCTTCCTCATAAGCATCAGCTCCAGGTCTGTAGCTTGAGCAGTTTTAACTTTATCAATTAAAGTTGGTTCTACTCATATATTCGCTATCATCACATGGGTCCCTTGAGTCTCTAACTCTATCTCCATCCTTTGCAAGTCATATAAAATGGGCCTTTGCGTTGACAATATCATACTCGTACCCGCATATGATCTTCTACTCAATGCGTCAGCTACTACGTTCGCTTTACCAGGATGGTATTGAATGGTATGATCATAATCTTTCAACAGTTCAAGCCAACGTCGTTGCCGCATGTTGAGTTCCTTTTGGGTGAAAAAATATTTGAGGCTTTTATGATCCGTAAAGATCTCCACTTTCTCCCCATACAAGTAATGCCTCCAAATTTTAAGTACAAAGACAACAGCTGCCAACTCTAGATAATGAGTAGGATAATTCTTCTCATATTCTTTGAGTTGCCGAGAGGCATAGGCTATGACTTTCCCATGTTGCATGACAACACATCCTAACCCTTTGCCCGAAGCATCACTATAGATGACAAATCCCTCCGAGGCAGATGGTATTGTCATAACAGGTGCTGAAATGAGTCTCCTCTTGAGTTCTTAAACACTCTTCTCACATTCCACGCTCCAATCGAATTTTGTATCTTTCCGAGTCAGCTGAGTTAATGGAGTAGCGATTCGAGAAAACCCTTCTACGAATCTCCGATAATAACTAGCTAAGCCGAGAAAGCTACGTAATTTGGTCACTGATTTAGGTTGCTCCCAGCTTTGAATAGCTTCAATCTTTGCCGGGTCAACAGATATTCCATGACTTGATACTACGTGCCCAAGGAATGCTACTTCCTCAAGCCAGAACTCGTATTTCTTCAACTTGGTATAAAGCTTGTTTTCACGAAGCTTTTGGAGTATCAGCCTCAAGTGTTGCTCATGATTTTCACGGCTTTCGGAATATATGAGCATGTCATCAATAAAGACGACCACAAAATGATCTAAATATTCCTTGAATACTCTGTTCATCATATCCATGAAGGCAGCAGGAGCATTAGTCAATCCAAAAGACATGACTAGGAATTCATAATGCCCATACCGAGTTATGAAAGCCGTCTTTGGAATGTCATCGGTTCTAATATTTAACTGATGATATCCGGAACGAAGATCGATATTTGAAAAGAACTTGGGGCCTTACAACTGGTCAAACAGGTCATCAATACGTGGCAATGGGTACCTATTCTTGATGGTGACATGATTCAACTCCCGATAATCAATACAAAGTCGCATACTCCCATCTTTCTTCTTCACGAATAGAACAGGAGTACCCCAAGGAGACGTACTAGGACGAATGAAATCGATGTCTAACAATTTCTGCAATTGGGTCTTTAACTCCTGAAGTTCAATAGGAGTCATTCGATATGGGGACTTGGAAATGGGTTTTGTACCAGGTTCAAGGTCGATACAAAATTTAATTTCTCGCTCTGGGGGTAGGTCAGGAAGTTCTTCAGGGAATACGTCAGGAAATTTATTAACAATAAAAATATCATTCAAAACTGACATATTTTTGTTTAAATTCGTGACATGAGCTAAGAAAGCTTGACATCCGTTTTTTAATAAACGAATAGTTTTATGGCTTGAGATGACAGTGATTGATTTTAATGGTTTGGTTGCTTGAATTCGCATAATAGGTTGGTTAGGAATATGAAAGGTAACAGCCTTACGAAAATAATCAATTTTTACATGATGAGTAGTTAACCAATCAATCTCTAGAATTACATCAAATGCAAGTATTTTCAATGAAATAAGATCGACAGGTAATGTGAGGGTACCGATTTGAATCAAACAAGACTTATAAACAGTGGATGTAATGAAGGTTTCTCCCAACGGAGTTTCAACAGATAAGTCAAAGTCTAATTTCTCTAGAGTCAAACTTAAACATTGAGCGGAATTAGGAGAAATAAAGGACTGGGTAGAACCGGTATCAAATAAGGTATAGACTTTGCTAGAGTTTATGATAAGCTTATCCGTGATAACTTCGTTCGGGTTACTCGTCACAAAAAAAATGCTCTCTCTTAAACTACTGATTTTGACTTGTCTAGGACATCCTTTGGCGTCACCATCCTAGCTGGACTTGACTTTGCTATAGAGGGCATTCCACCCTTAATTACTTTGTCGCATTCCTGATCCATGATTTAAATCATTACTCTCCGATCCATATCGAATTGGGGTTGACCGCTCTACACAGGATAATTCCAAAATCGATGCTGGATTCTACCAATTGTTGTCCAAAAAGTGTAATCTATTTCATCTATTTTGGCCTTATTGGATCGGAGGTCTTTTTCTACAATATCAACACGTCGGCGACTTTTACCCATACATCCTCCATTCTCATTCGTTTAGTTGTTTCTTCTTTCATCAGAACTTTGATCATAGCATTATTAGATTCCAGCTCTAATATCTTATACTCTGACAAAGAGTGCTTCTGTTCAAGTATCGCACATCGGGTAACATAATTTTGAATTGTTACATCTCTTTGCTCCACGACCACCTGCCGTTCTTCAGCCTTTTCTTCTAACTCATGAATATGATTTTGTAATTCTAAAGTTTGATCATAAAATTCTTCTAATAAATTCTCCTCAGGTTCCTCTTCTTCCTCACTCTCAGCTGCTACCTCTGTGACTAGCTCGGGTGCAACTATTAGTTCTTCACTCACCACGTAGATATTTCTAATTTCTTCTTCGTCTGACATCACATTAACCTGGTTGGTGATTAAAGGTGTCTCAACGGTCTCATTCACTCCATTGTTAACAATTTCAGTTGCCATTTCAAACACTGCCACAAAATAAAGGTTAATTGACATGCCACATATTATCCCTATATTCTGACCGACCAATTAAATAACAATTAAACTTAGGTAGGTCATACTAGCGAAGGAATTACCCGTCTCTCCCCTCCTAGTTCTTGTTTCACATCTCAGCCAGAGATCATATCCCTAAGCTCTGATACCAACTGTGACGACCCCAAAATAGGTATACATTGCCCATCTTTAGTTATCAAATACATGGTACAGAATACAAATACAAACTTAATTTATACAACTGTTAAGTGTCGTATAGAATACGACACAACATAAGCTATGAGTTTTAATACAAATATTATTTTCTAGACAGTATTAAAACTCAAAATAAGTCCCCGTTACATTTATTATCACACTATTTCATAGAATAGTGAGGACTACTAATGCTATCATCTGGACCGTCATTCCGTTCCCCGACTAGTCCTGGCTACGTTCTCATTTCCTGAAGAGGACAATGAAAGCAAAAGGGTGAGCTCAACTAGACCAGTAAGAAATATTATGACTTAGATAATACAGAATAATTTATCGTTAGCCTTCAACAGTGTTAAACTGATAAAATATAACAAACATCAAGTTTAACTACAGCGGAAAAAGCAATCCATTAGAAGAGTCAAGTAGAGAATAAAATCTACTATCTTCTATGATTTAAAAGGTTTTTCATCACTTTTATCGCTGAGACTCAGCTTAATAAATAATCCACATCATCCCTGCACTACGGCCAAGGATATTCATTAGTATCACGACCACAAATGCACTACGGGTCATGATCATACCAACAACTGTCCATCAATGCACTACGGGCCAATGAGGACTTTTACCACATCATTTGTAACATTACGGTCATGATTATACCGAATAATCCCTGGTCATAATCATACCAAGTCCATCTATGCACTACAGGCCACAGATGACTTTTAACATAATATAAATATGAGGATGCTGACAATGATATAAGAATTCAATAAAACAAGTTCAAGGATAAATTCTTAAAGATTTATAATTTAATTTATCCAGAAATCAATAACGTCCAAATTGTCAACATGATACTGCTTTGTGGAGTAAAATTCAAGAATAATATTGTACCAAAAATAATTTGGACCGAAAACGAATCAATTTTTATCATGAATAGTACCCCGGGCGAATAGTATTCGAGTGAATAGTACCCCTTGAATAGTACTTCGAGAATAGTAATCCCGTGAATATTACTCCGGCATGAAAAAGTTAAAACTTATCAAGAATGCTCAGAATAATATTTTCATGAAAAGATACTGGATGAAGCGCAAATATCAAGGATATTCTTCTAATTTCATGGAGTATAGAAGCCAAAATTTTAACAAACGAGTATAGAATTCAAAATCTGAAACGGAATAATATTACTTACATACTACAGAGTATGGAAGAAAATATTATTTCAAGCGAATATTGAACAAAAATAACATCCTTTACGAATACGAAAGAAATAATACCCCGTACGAATACGAAAGAAATAATGCCCCTTATGAATACGAAAGAAATAATACCCCTTACGAATACGAAAGAAATAATACCCCTTACGAATACGAAAGAAATAATACCCCTTATCTTAGCAGGAGATTGGATACTAAAATAGTGTAGTAACAGAATACTCTTCTTCTTTCTATCTGATTCTCTCTCTATAGAATTCTCTTGTGAGTCGTAGTGAATTGGTGAGAATGAAAGAATAAATAAGCTTCTATTTATAGAAGATTTCTAGCTTAGCCCTTGCAATGTGAAGAGAAAAATAGCTTAACGACTGGTGATGTGAAAAGAAAAGTGGTTTGATGCCTGTAATATGAAACAACAAGTGGTTTGACGCATGTAATGTGAAACGATAATTGGTTGACGCCTGTAATGTGAAACGAGAATTGGTCGACGCCTGTAATGTGAAACGACAATTGGGTAGACGCCTGTAATATGAAATGGCAAGTGGTTTGACGTCTGGTAAAGGCAATTACTATTGGTGAAAGTGACTCTTAGATGATGACATGTGGGCCCCCATAGAAAAAACCAAACTTATCACAAACGTCTCATAACAGACTTCTTATTTATATCAAATATTGAATAAATATTACCACAAATCATTTTATCTTCAATCAACACATTTTTAATCTTCCAACATTTATTCATCATTAATATTATAACTCACAATATTTAACAACCAGATTATTCTTAGGAAAAAAGGGGCTTTCCGATAAAGATTTCTCCCTATTGGCGCGCAATTAGGTGACCAAACCTCTGCTCGATAGAACTTTCTAGACATCGTCAATATTACAAATAATAATATGAATAACTTTGTCGTCTCAATTATTGATTTAATAATATAAAATATTATGCAGATGATACTGTGACAATAATTGAATCAATAATATGAGATACTATGCAGCAATTACTGTAGCAATAATTGAGTATAACTGAGTGGCTTCTTACGTAAGCATCAATAATCAATACCGTGTGCTACTATGCAACCATGCGTATTATTGTATTTTTACCACCGAGTATTTCAACAGTTAACGGTAAAACTTTTGCCGTTATTTTTATAAAAAGATAATTTTATCGTTTTCAAACTCCGACAATAATTCTGTTGTGGGGTCCACCAATGATTGTGTCATCGTACGAATATTCCCCGACAAAAGAATATTCCCCGACCAAACGAATATTTTATAACAACTTGCTTACTTTGCAAAATTTATAAATATTACCCACAACAATAACATTATATTAAATCCACACCATAATATTCAAAATGATATTTAGAGAAAATTAATCTTTATTCATAAAAGTTGGGGTCTTACAATAAACATTTCAGATTAAGACAAATACTTCGGATACAGGCAAAGACAAAGACAAAGACAAATTCCAGAGTTGGAATATGGTGCTGGTTAAAATTGTAATAGTTTTGAATGCAAATGACATTGTAAGTCATGTAGGATATGAATATGTGTATTCAGTTAAGGTTATCGACCTTGGGGATTATGTTGTAAAAGTTTAATGTATAAACAAATTATGTTTATATCTTCCGCAATAGTTATAGAAATGATGTACCAAGTTCGTGGTGATTAGTACCCGGATTTGGGGACGTCACAGTTGGTATCAAAGTTGTAGGTTATAAACCTTAGGTAGGGGTACCTTAGGCTATTATCGCATGGATAAGGATATGGACTAACTCAAATAGAGTTTAAGTTCTAAGGGATGAATTTGGGCAAGGTATTATGAAGTCAATAAGATTCAGAGATGAATCTCGACAAGTACCTAAGTCTAATAATAAAGATGAACGGTAGTAATGAATTGATAGAGTCTAAAAGACTAAAAGTATTAAAAGAAAAGAAGATCATAAAATAAAATGATCATAACATAGAAAAGAATTGTAATATAATACAATGAGATCACACCGTGATCTGATATGGTCATATCAGGGAGGAGGATCAATCGAATGATTGAAAAATCTTATAGCAAAATTGTTATACGTAAGTTATACTTTGAATTAATACTATGCCAACTTAGAAAAAGGGTTGGGGATGATGCAATATGGATTAAATAAAATTCGTATAGAGTAAGTATGTAGCTAGGATTATGTGGGATTTTAATTGAGGACTTATATCAGTAGCTAAGTTGTATGATTCTTTGTATGGGCGGGGAATTGTACTTGGTGTAACAACCACTTAGTTTCTTACATTGATAATCATTAAAATTTTTGTGTCGCACTATTTGCTATATACATGTTGAGAAAGTGATTCTTTTCTCATGTGTATAATAGATAGGTAGAGAATAGGTAGAGAATATAAGATTAGGTGCGAGTTCTTAAAACTACTTATGGTAATTTTGTGACTCATAATCGTATAGTTTTTGAACCCCTAAGCGTATGGACAGTTCCTAATTGGTTCTTGAACTACGTATTGCTAGGATAAGTTCTGAAACTCATATTATTGTGAAAAGTTCCTGAACTCATAACGTGTGGTAAGTTTGATGAACTATACTGGGTATAAATAAGTTTTAAATGAAGTATTGAGGAGGATAGAAATAGATAGACTTATTAAGCAATGAATCATTATAGAAAGTGGAGTTGATGGTAGAAGCATAAGTATTCTAAATCTTCTAGCTATGCTAAATTTTGAAATTTTTGACATCAAGCTAAATTCGCATGAAAGTGCCTTTAAAAAAAATGAATTTTGTTATTCTCAACGCATGGTGACCAGTGTGTAGATTTCGGGACCCTGACACATCGTTTCCTGTTAAGGTATGATAAAACTAAAATTAATTTTCAATGGTTTTAAACTGTTTAAAGAATAGTCTATGCTAATTATTTCGGCTAGACAAAAATAATTTGAAAATAGCAAAATACATTTTATATCATTAATGCATCATGTAACCTGGTGCAAAGATGATAAAAAAAATTGATAGAGTTATAAATGCAGAATTACTTAGTGTTGGATGTGATCGAAAGATCGTTAGCCCACTATAGTATGATGTATTATGACAAAGTCACACAATGACGGAATCCTCAAACGGACTGTAAATACAGTGCGATATCATGACGTCATAAAATTATTTTTAGAATTTCAAAGATAAATTATTGCCAACGGGGTTTGGCTATACATGTTTTGATTGAAATTGAATTATTGGTATGAGTTTAAGCTATTTGATTCAGCTAAACCAATGTTTATGAAAATTTGAAGTATTCTTTGAAATTTTTTCTGAACCAAATTATTTTGGTGCGAAATCCTTTGATAAAACTGAGGTGAACATCCCAAAATTGGGAAATTTTGGTGCGCCCAAGGCGGATATGATGAACGGAAAAATCGTTCCAGCATGTAGTACCTGACCAGTACAGGGCATAATGGGGTGATCACCCTCGGTGTTCGTAATTCATGACAGTTTGCAGATGAATTTTTGTATAACCTTTTTGAAAATAAAAAATGAAAGTTCATGGTCTATATGACTCCTCAGCATGATTTGAAAATTTTTACTCTTTGGAGTGATGTTTTGGGTAGTATGAGATGATGGGTATGAAATAGTATGAACTTGTTGTGTACGGGTAGAATCTGACATGATTGAATAAAGGTTATATTGAAAACCTAGTTTTGGTGAATGGAAGGAGTAGAGTGTAGTAGGCTGTAATTTTGGTGACGAAATTTTTAGAAGAATGGGTGAATGTGACAACCCGAGAATTTAGACGATTAATAAAATCTTAAATGATTAAATTAAAGGTTAAAGAATAAAACCTAGAGTGAAAATAGAGGAAAGATTTAAATTTTTTAGAAAGAAATAGGTTATGAATGTGGAAAATTTTATTAAGAAAATAAAATTCAAGTGAAGAAATATTATAATGATAAAGGGAATGTGTATATGTATATGTACATATACATATATTTAGTGATGTGCTATATATTTTAGCAAGGGGAATCATAATGATAAATACTTTATGAATATGTAAGTAAATGAATATGAATATTATGTGATGGTTTATATTTGTTTATTTATATAAACAAATAAAAGAAACTAAGGTAACCTAATTATATATTAGGAATGAAAAAATTGAATAACTTAAGGGTTATGATATAGGGGAATAATAATATTTAAAATATATACTAATTCCAAGAGATTTATTTTATACATCTCAGTTAATTAATTTTATAACCTTATTATAGCAAGTCTAATTGAGTTAAGAAATTAAGTGTACATGAATTAGGATTTAAATTATAATTGAAAGAATAGAAATCCTAATTAAGTAATTAGGGTATGATAGAATTTAAAAGTATTGGACTATGTTAATTTACATAGCCCAAATATTTTTATTAGAAAGCCCAAAGAATTATTTAGGAAAGCCCAAAAGGTTAAAGAAAGTCGCCCAATTTTAAAACCAATGAATGAGGGCATTTTAGACATTAACTAAAGCATATAAAAAAAAGATGTGGGGTGTTAATAAGGCCATGTGGCCGGTTTTTTTTAAGAAGAAAAAGAGGCCACATAGTTGGCTAATGAGAGGAAGAAGAAGTGGCCACATGGTTGGTAAATAAAGAAAGAAAATGATAAGAAGAAAGAGAAGGAGAAAGAGAGGAAGTTAAGAAAATATTATGGAGATAAAGAGGATGAGGTGGCCGGATATTTGAGGAGGGAGTAAGCACATGTGTTCTATTTGTTGTTCACAAAATCCTAGCTCATGTGTCACCATATCAATTAAGATATTTTATTCTCTTAGATTCACAAGCTTTGCTAAATCAAAGAGAGAGAAAGAAAACCAAATAGAGAGAGAGAGAGAGAGAAGCGAGGCTTCGACAGCCACATTAGGAGGAAGATGGGAAGAAATGTTTAAGCCGCCACACCTCATCTTTTAATTTAGAAGAAGAAGGAGAGCATAGGAATCAAAGGTATAAATACCTTTTGTTTATGTATTTTTAATTATTGTAAATAAAAATAAGAATCTATATTTCTAAACTCAAAAATATTGTATCTACTTGTTGATGAATGTTTTATATTTAGATATACTCATATTGGGTGTTGATTGGTTTGGAAATCAAAAGAAAAGAAAAATAATTTTTCTAGGTTATAAACCATAAATTTTTATGTACTTTAGATTTTCACCGTTTTTGATCTACAACTTTTTTTGCGATCCGTCAAAGAGGGGTGCTAGATATGTAAGTTAACTACTAAACCCAAGTGGTAGCACTAAAAAATGTTGAGTACACAATCCGTAGTGGCTGTTTTGGTCAAAATAGTTTTGTTTCTTTTAAAGAGAAACAAACTATTTTGGTCCAGTTAGTTCCAGGGGTAGTTTTTTTATTTTTCTGACATTCAAAAATTATAGAAAAATTTTGGATGATAATATGATAAGTTCTCTAACATCTCCAAGTGGAATCACTGAAAAAAGAGTTGTAAATTTCCGTATGGAATGTTTTTAGCAAAGTACGAAAAAGTCGATTTTTCCAAAAACCTACTGCACAGAACTTTCTAAGGGCAGTTTTGGCCACTTAATTTATGAAATAAATTCTGGCCTTTTGGGACATGAAAATATATGATATAAAGTAGCTCCTGTCCAAAAACGAGCTTATTTTGACTTAAATTGACCAAGTTATGGTCATTTCAATTTTTACGATTTTCCAACAAAAATGGCTATAACCGGAGTTCTATAACTCCGATGGCCACGAAATTTAAACTGGAGGATCACGTTAGCACGTATAAGATTATGTAAAGAGATGGGAATTCCTGGAGTTGAGCATGATAGCGCAAATTTCTTAAGCTACGAACTAAAAAATAATTTTTGAAAAATACTAAAGGGAGTTGAAAAATTACAGAAAAATTCTTTTTGTGTATGAAATATAGGTATATATGTTTGGTCAAAGCATAGAAAAATAATAAGTTGATTTGGTATTTTCGTGAAAAGAATTAATGAATCCAACTTGTTGAATTGAAAATCTGTTAAGTCCAGTTTGCTGGATTGGAAAGTAATTTACTAAATTGAAAATCTGTTGAATCCAGCTAGCTGGATTGCAATCTGGTTGCTGGAATTGGAATCTAGTTTGCTGTATTGTAATTTGGTTTGCTGGATTGGCTATCTAGTTGCTGGATTTGGAATCTAATTTGCTGGATTGCAATCTGGGTTGCTGGATTGGTATGTTTGGATAATCCAGGTTGATCGATCAGTATTTGACTTATTAAATTTTAAAGAAGAACTTATAATATATAAGATTAAAGTGTTAAATCATAATGTATATGATATAATGATTAAAGAATTATCAAAGGACGATAATAATAATAATAATGTTTTAAGGAGTAATCTAATATTTGATTATGTGATAAGTATTTATGTTGTATAATGACTGTAATTAATAGTATTGTATGTGATGCTATTATTCTAATTGAGAGATCGATATTATCAATAATAAGTCTTTCAACTGAAGCTAAAATTGTAACTATCCGAAATTTCAAATTGTAATATTAAATATTTATAGAATAATATAAATATTTATTTGATGTGTCTATTGTTAAATTGATGAAATAAATATTTTATTGATGTGATGGTTGTTAGTAAATATTTATGAATCTAAATTTATTAGATAATATTCTAAATTAAATTAATTTATAATTTAGAGAATTGTAGTATAACATGAGATGTTATATTGTTGTTTTGATTTAATAATTTTGATGGTATATTAGATTATTAAATAAAGTTATAATGAAAATTATAATTTTGTGATATTTGCTAAAATGCTATATTTAATTAAAATATAGTATGTGATTAATTTAATGGGTTAATGTTAGATATGAAAATTCAAATAAATAATATGTAATTATAAATTATAAACTAAAGTGTTAATTAAAATAAATTAAAAAGGGTTTAATTTAGTTTTTGTCAAACAAGGCTTAATATATTAATTCTTTAAAAATTAAAGGGTTTTGCCAAACAAAGCCTTATGGCTTTTGAATTTCTTATTTTTGAATTTAAATAAAATAAATAATATAAATAAAATAAATAAAAGAATAGATATAATATAATTATAATATATACATTTGTTTTGTAACTATTATTTTATTAAGTGGGCGTATTAAGATTATCAGTTTTATTTCTTACGCTTGTCAATCAGTTGAGTTTACGCATTATAGCTTTCAGTGTTTTCATTCTAGTTGCTAAGACTAAGAGAATTACAGAGAGAATTGAGAGAGTTTGAGAGTGAAACTTGAGAAAATTGTCTGCAATTGCAAGGTTGTGTAAGCTACCTTGAAGGTATGTTCACAACTTTGATATTATATGTGTTTAAGAGTATCACGACAAAGTTTTGTTATGCTCTGTGAATTCTATTTCTTCTGAATTCTTGTTATGTAACTAAGTTATGGTGGTTATATGTGATATAATGCTAGAGCTTATGTTTAAACAAGAAATTTGTACGCTAAATTCGTTGACAATAGGAAGAAAATAATGTCAGTATATGTATTTTTATATGATTCATGAAAAGTATCAATTGTAGTGGCCAATTAGTATGTGAAATTGTAAATTGAAGCTTGATTATGTTAGTTCATTAAGAAACGAGCATAGCGTAATTTGAATGGAGTGATTTGGCCAAGTATTGAATTCACAGTGATGATTTTTGGGATAAATATCAAAAATTGAGTTTTATATAAAAAACATGGAATTTGAGAAATTAACCTAGCTTAAATTGTTTTAATTAGTGGAATATGTTCATAAATATGTTTGTGATAGTTCTATACCATTTTTACATGTTATTATTACTGTTTGGTGGGTGAAATTCGTGTCAGTTGGCTTAAGAAAACTGTCGTAACCATGTTCTGCAAAAACTGGAGTCTGTGCGTAGCGCCGCCGCGCAGTCTCTTGGCACGGGCACGCTGTAATCCAGTATAAAACTGGCGCGGCCGCGCCAGTACCCTGCCACAGACAGTGAAGTCTGCTAATTATGCAAACTTTGGACGTTCAATTTAACTTAGCTTAATGTCAGGTTAATGTGAAAATCATGTAACAACAAGGTTAAACAGAGTCATGTTAGGTGGATTGTAAATTCAAAGTTGTAAAAGTGATTAGTAAGTTACGAACATGTTATGCGTAACTTAGTTTATACAATGAAGGTTAGATAAGTGTTGTGATGTTAACACTTGGGAATTCTGAAATATATATGATAGCATAAGACTTGTGCTAAAATAACAAGTTTAGCTAGTAATGCGTTTTATATTGAAAAGTGAATATTAGTATGTCTAATAGATGTTATGGTTTTAATACTGTGTATAGGTGAACGTGAG
Source organism: Panax notoginseng (assembly GCA_016801055.1). Classification (NCBI taxonomy): domain Eukaryota; kingdom Viridiplantae; phylum Streptophyta; class Magnoliopsida; order Apiales; family Araliaceae; genus Panax; species Panax notoginseng. The sequence goes on along the minus strand of CM029021.1, from coordinate 53,841,735 downwards.
TTTTAATATTTTAGCTTACGCTCAAGGCAAGTTTTCTAACTCTACACTTTCGTTGAGTTAGTTCTATTATTACATTGTTTAACTTCATTCTTTTGATTGAGCAAGTTTCTAAACTTCTCTTTTTACATTAAGCAAGCCTTTTAACTCTACATTTATGTTGAGCAAGTTCTTACTTTAAAGTTTCATTAAGCGAACTCTTGTAGTCTTAATCATGATTTGAACAAGCTAGCTATGACCTTATTTTACACGAACAAGTTTGAATTCCAATATTTATTGATGTATTATAACTTGTTTATTGTTAGACAAGTTTCTTTATTGTCCTTCATGTACAAAGAATGCAATTTTCTTGAATTCTAATTTCTAATGTTAAATTATCTTAGTTCAATTATTTGTCACAAGCTATTCTCATAAAGAGCAATCTTTATTTTCAGCTTGCTATTACTTAATGTATATTCAATAATTCATAGACCTAGTTTAATATTATTCAAACAAGATTTATTGTCATTCAATACTTATGCTTTGTAGTTGTTTCCAAGCATGAGTTCAGAATATAGATAGTTCACTTACACTTATTCATTGTTCCATATTATATTATTATTGATCAACTGTTGTGTTATTTCACACTATTGATTCAACTAGTCCTCTAGTTGATGATCGTTAAACTCCAAATTACCCTTGAAAGCTTATCCAAACCAAACTTTCTTTGGTGTGGACTTGTACTCTAAATACTGAGATAAACAACCCTATTATTAGGGGATAATTTATGCTTAGCATTGAAATGCATATGCACAATACATTGTACGAAGGGCTGATCCCCTAAGTACGAGGAGTCCTTATAGTCATATGACTGTTAAAGTTGAAGTTGAAAGATTACTTGCAACTGTGGACATAGTTTGTGGTCTCATGACCCTCAGTTTTTATATATTCCATATTTTGATTCCAGTTGTTGGTTATTATTGATAGAGTATTATTCAGTTTTGATGAGCCTATTCATTGGCATATCATTATCTTGTTGATTCATTGTTATATCTAGTGAGCATTTATTTTGCACACTCTTGCATAAATATTATTATTGCAGCTAAATTTGAGAAGGTAAATAAACCTACTACTAGCAAAGGGAAGGGAAAAATGTACAAGTGATGAAGACTTGTAATTTCATTTACTGTTATGATGACAAACTTTTAAATTAATGATGTGATGTAATAATTTTATTTCCGCACTTGATTTATGTTTAAGGTTAGACAACCTGGGATGTTTTTGGATTTAATGATGTAACCCTATTTAAGGGGAGGATTTATGATTTAATTTGATTATATTTGGGTAGATAGTATGAATGAATGAAACATGAACACCAAGTCTTGTGGGAATGAAGTACCCAGATTTAGGGGTGTCACAAAAATAGGTTGCGTAACAGTAATCGACGGTATAGACAAGTTCCTATACTTTTATTGTGTAACTTTCCTAACTCGAACTCGAGTTGTTATTATAAAGCATGTTCGTGGTTAATCAATGTTGATTATATCACATCTAAGAATTATTGATTCACACGTTGTGCATGTTGTATATGTTCATCAGGTATGAAAGGCTGACCACCTTCATTACCATTTGGTTCAGTTAAATTTGTTCATGTTTATTGTTGGCCATTCATCATTATTATCTCGGTCATTCGGTCATAGAAATTGATTCATGTTCTTTCACAATTATTATATTGTTGAAAGCTTGTCAGCTTTTATTCTTTTCAATCATGATATATCTTTCTTTGAACTTAAAATTGTTGGGCAAACTTGTTGCTCACCCTTGCTATAACATGATAAACATTTAAGATTAAGATGAATACTTCAGATACAGGCAAAGACAAAGACAAATTCCAGAATTGGAATATGCCGCAGGCTAAAATTATAATAGTTTTTAATGCAAATGACATTGTAAGTCATGTAGGATAAGAATATGTGTATTAAGTTAAGGTTATCGACCTCGAAGATTATGTTGTAAATGTTTAATGTATAAACAAACTAATTATGTTTATATCTTTCGCAATAGTTATAGAAATGATGTACCAGGTTCGTGGTGATTAGTACCCGGATTTGGGGACTTCACAACTTATACCTGAGGAAGCTTGAATCTTCAAAGGTATAATTCTTATTCTTTATCGTTTCATTTAATTAATAATTATGTATAAAGGATGATCCGGATATATGGTTTGTAAAATTTTAAAAATCTATTTTACCATGCTTCTGCTTACTTTGTGCAATTTGATTGCGTGTATGAATCTTACAAATCTAAAAGATTGGTATGATTATGACCAAGAATTGTGTATTGTTATAATCATAACTGTGACAACCCCAAAATAGGTCCATTCCATCCAACCTATTCTGAGTCGCCAAATATATGGTACAGAAAACAACTATAACTTTATTACAACAATTGTCGTGCAAAATACAACAACACATATGCTGTGAGTTTGGATACAAATATATACCAAATGTGACTCATGTTCCAATCGTGGACATCACCTCACAATGACACCTTACATAAAGGTATAGTCAAAAACTATTTTAGAAATTAGAATCTTTGGGAAGTGCTCAAGGAAACCTTCGTACATGGGAGGCCATGCGTCTAGGTTATGATAGATATCATATGGCCACAGAATTATTCTTGGTTGACCCAATAGACCCCAAAGAAAAACGAGAAGATTACAATCATATTCTTCCCAATGGTGAGTCTTCTCTTGACATATCATTATCTCTATTGTCTCTAATTGAGAATTATACTTCAAACAAACACCAAGATTATATAGGTAGTGCTCGTATATATATTCAGCAAGTGGATGAGCACATCCCTATCTTATGATGACACGAGGTTGTATGTCGTTAGACATCTTGTATGATAGTGGCAAACCACCCTTCCAACGTTGGGTACACCTTACCCTATTGGATTCACCAAATAAAACTACTAAATGAACTTTTCTATACTGCTTCAGGAGAACATCCACAGCTAGAGACCACCGTTCTATTTCCCCGTTACCCTCACTCGACCCAGCTACACTCTTATTACCTGAAAGGAATTGTGAAGCAAAAGGGTGAGCACAACTAGCTCAGTAAAGAATATCATAACTAACGATAATTAAATTATCAATAGCCTTCATCCATAATAAATCAGAGATTTAGAACATATGATAAATGATAAAAATTTCAACCATAGTTACAGCAGAACGAGCAATCCATTAAAAGAGTCAAATAGACTATAAAGTCTATTATCTTCTCCATGTTAAAAATCCATCAACAATGTTTTATCCCTGTAACATCAATCAACAATTCTGGTCCACAATCATATGAATAACTCATAATCATAACTGTAGTTCTAAATTCCTCTTCTCATCCAGGACGAAGATAATTTTCATCACCTATCTTTACCTGAAACATCAAAGATCATGGTTACACCAAATCATATTTCCTATTCATAATCATACTAATAACTTCATCTTTGCACTACGGCCAAAGATATTCATTTGTATCACCAATTGGTCATGTTTATCTCAACATCTGTTCATCTTTGCACTACTGGCCAAAGATATTCAACAACATGTCATCTTTGCACTACGGGCCAAAGATATTCATCAACAATTCATCTTTGCACTATAGGCCAAAGATATTCATCAATATTTCATTTTTGCACTACATGCCAAAGATATTCCTCAACAGTTCATATTTGCACTACGACCAAATATATTCATCAACAGTTTATATTTGCACTACAGGCCAAATATATTAATATCTCAAAGAAATATATAATCATTTATATAAACAATAATTATAACCATGTTGATCATTTCACCTTTGTCCTTAAGCTGAAGATATTCAATTATAAATTCAATGGTCATGATCATACTAGTCAATAATTCAACTTTGCACTACTGGCCAAAGAGAACTCAAAGTCATGATCATACCAATAATCTACCCATCTTTACACTCAAGTGAAAGAGAATTTCAACATCAGGGTTATAAAAATATTATATATGATAATAAAAATAATATGATCAACATATAGATTTAATCTCAAGAGTAATATTCATAAATCAACTATAATTTGGTTAGAAAAAGAAACCAATTTTATCGTTGTAACGAATGAGTGACTTGAGTTGTGATTCTGAGGACAGAATCCTTGTAAGGAGGGAATGATGTAACAATCCAGATTTTTATTATAATATTTAAATATTTATTGAATTATATAAATATTTAATGGATATGTTTATTATTGAATAAATAATTGTTCAATTTGAGTTGATGTCGTTTAGTGAATTATTTGTTGAATAAATAATTAAGGAGCTAAGAAAATTAATTGTTATGAGATTATATACTAATTTAATTTAATAATTAAGTTAGAGAGCTAATAATGATTAAATGAATTATAATATTTATAATTAGAATTTGTAATTAAAATAAAGTGTTAGTTGGTTGAATAAAATTATAATTATAAAGGAAATTATAATTATGTGGTAATGATTTATGTGTTAAAGTAATTTAATAGAGTAGTATTTGAATTGATTAAATTGTTTATTTATTTTAATAGAAGTGTGACAAATAACCTTGTTATAAAGGAGTTATTAAAATAAATTAAAAGTGTTTAATTTAGTTTTGCCAAACAAAGCCTAATGCCTATTAATTACCAAACAAGGCATAAGGATTAATTGATTATTTTTTTAGTGGTTAGCCAAACAAACCTTATGGCTTTTGATTTTCAAAAACTTACATAACTGATATAAGTTATATCTATATTTATATTATATCATTAATATATATTATTACTATATACGTTATACTATTCTACGTATGTTAGAAGAGAAAAGAAAGACTCAGTTGAAGAAAAGGGAGAGAAGAATAAGAATACAGAGAAAATTTGATATTACTCTAGAGAGAAAGTGAGTGATTTCTAACAGGTTTTTGAGAAAGGAATTGGGAAAAAGAAGCTTGATAATCAAAATGATAGCCATTATCTTCTTAAATCAAAGGTAGGATATTAATCCTCTTATTTTATTTTAAAGTTTAGTTTTCTTATTCCAAAAAGTTCTCTGTAAAATAATTGTAAAAGATGAATTGTGGATATATATATATATATATATATATATATATATATATATATATATATATATATATATATATATATATATATATATATATATATATAGCTTTGTATGATATTAAGTGTATTTGTAACTGTAATTGTTATATTAGCACATGTATGTATATATGAGAAGTATGCTAGCATTCACAAAGAAAGAAGAATTGGTTTTGCAGTAAACATTCACGTATGAACGTGGTTTGTAGAAATATCAAAATTAGTATATGTTAATTGTGAAATTGTGAAATTGAACTGCGAATGGTTAATTGGGTATAAACTACAGAGAATCGTAGTTTGAAGTAATTAAAATCAAATTGGTATAACAGTGTATAAACGTCAGTTATGGAGTTTGGTTTTTAAAATAAAGCTTTCAATGATTTAAGATTTCTAGAATCATGATTTAGTCGTTGGTAATTAGTATATACATGTTGGGTAATGTGTATATGTGTAATTAGCTTAGGTTATACATGTTAATTGGTGTTAATTAGTGTTAGAATTGAAGTAACAGACAAGCAAATCAGTTGTTCTGTTCTTCGTGGTTGGGTTCTGCGAGTTTCGGCGCCCCAGCGTCAAAATTCACGCCCCAGCGCCAAAAATCGCGCCCCGGCGCCAAAATTCGCGCCCCAGCGCCAGAAGTTGGCACCCCAGCGCTGAAATTCGCGCCCCAGCGCCACTAGTTGGCTTAGTCCTCGCGCCCCAGCGCGGGGACAGAAGTCTGACTTGGACAGTTTTGACCTCCTGTAGTAAAATGGCCATAACTTCCTCATACGGACTCCGATTGAGGTGATTCAAGATGATCCGGAACGAGGACGAGTAGACCTACAACTTTTGTTCTTTAAGGTTTTCAATTTGAGGTCATTAGGATGGGTCAAAATGGTCATCTTTAGGACCGTTGTGTTTTCGGAGGCAATCGGAGGGTGTCGGACATGCACATATGCATGTGTCGTGATCCAGACCATAAAAGATGTTATCCTAAGTTAAAAAACATGAATAATAGTAAATATAATGATGTTTAACATTAATAAATAATGTATTAGATAAGTTATAGAAGCATAGTAAGCATACACAAGAGAGGCAAATCGGGTGTGTGACGATTGAACGTCGAAACGCCGTGCCAAGTGTTAATGAACTTAAAAAGTGTTTCAATTCCATTGAAATAGATATTATAAGATATGGAATGGGTTTAATATAAAACCAATAAGTAGTCCTAGCAAGACTTAAGCACTTGAACTTCGAGTTTGACTAAGAAGAAATATAGTGAGTCATAAGTCGAAAAGTTAACACAATCTAATTGACCATTGTATATTTATTAATAGGAAAGATTATGAGATGTGGAGTAGAGTTTACATTACAATTGTTATGTGTTGTTATGTGACTAATAGTTGATGTGTATGATTATATAATTGTGTAGGGCACGTGAAGTGCAGATAATTGTAAGCTGTTAAGCTATTATTGGTAAACAACGATCAAGGCAAGTCTTTCGGTTCCTATTTTCTACGTGGACTTGATGAACTGTTTTAAATTGCATGATATGTTGTACATGTTGAAATCATGAAATGTTAAAGTCAATCTATGAATGCATTGTTTTGGCTAAGTAATGATGATTGAGTAAGGAACTCAATCTTTATATTTGCTATGTGAGTTAAAAGCATGTATGCCATGTTACTTTAATGAGTTGTATATCGAGCATGTTATTATGTGCTATGTGATGCATGAAAACTGTTAGACTTTGCTGGGCTGTCGAGCTCACTCTTGCAAATAACCACTTTTGCAGGTACAAACTTTAAGGTAAAGATATGTGCTAAGTGAGTTATAGAGATCTATATTCACAAAGATTACTTATGTTTTATGAGAAATGTATTTCCTATCTTAAATGTAACATGTTGTTGAATTGTAAGTTGAGCTATCCAATGTATATGGATATTTAGTTATGATGTAAGACTTTGTATAGTCAGTTTGTTGTAATGATTCATGGCATTTTGATTTGAATCGAAGAGATGTAATGTAAAGGTTACGATTTAGGGCAAGACAAAAGGAGATGTATAAAAATTTTAATTATTCCGCAATTTAGTGATTTTTAATATCGAATAATGATGTAAAATTAGAGATTTAATGTATGGTTAACGACCGAAGTCGAGAATTAAGTTGTATAAATTTTGGGGTCGTTACAATCGTGATAGTAACTCGTGAATAGTAACTCATGAATAGTAACTCGTGAATAGTAACTCATGAATAGTAACTCCGACACAAAAAGGTAGAAATTCTACAATAAAATACATACCAATATTTTGGTATAATGATATTGAAAGAATATTATTTCTTAAGCTTATAAACAATTTATTTTAATTGTTTACACTTTACTAAATAATGCATTTAATCATTCTAAAATGCCAAACTCATAAGATTTCATCACCAATAACCAAAACCCTCATCAAAAATTTTCATATACCTCATATAGGATTCTCAAGTCATAAAATCTTATTTTCCAATTTTCTTACTTCACAAAACATATTTAATTCATTTACTCATAACTAGACTATTTTCATGAAAAATACCAAATCAGTTCCAAAAATATTTCTTTTCTGGGATTTAGCATAATATAGTCCCATAGTGAACATATATTTTTCTCAAAATTTTTAAAAGTCATTTACTATTTTTCATATGGCCAAAACAGCCGAATATTTAGGCATTTATCAAAAATTGTATTTTTATCTAAAAATTCTAAAATTTACAGAGTATACTACTATCATATACATGTACTACCAATAAACATTTCATCAATTTTAGAGTTAACCACAAGAAATTATAAGCGATTACTTTTAAAATAGTCTTTTCTCATAAATTTCATAACTCTCAATCTATACATCCAAAAATCACCATTTTTGGACACAATCAAGAAAACTCATCAAAATATCATTTCAAATTTTTCTAGAATTTTTGAAGGTCAGAAAAATTACGAAACTGGAAAATATAACAACCCTTAAAATCCCTTACTATCCCTTACCTCAAAAGAGCAGTACTTCTGATCGGTATAAGGCTGAAGGAAACTTGCACTGATGAAAAGAAACTCACAGAGTATCTAAATAATCACAAATTATACTCAATAATCTAGAGGGGAAAAGAGAGAAAGCTTATGTTTCTGGTGTGATTTTCAATTCTAACTTAGCCCTCTATTTTATAGAAAAATGTTAGCACGCCGAAGCAGACTTAACCTGCAACTTGATGGCTTTACCTGCTACTATTCCCACCCACCACATTTGAATAAAAATCTCAGCACATTTCTTCACCAACCAAGAGTGGGGCCCACCAATTCTAGAATTTTCCACCAAAATGATTAACTCCGAAAATTCAACAATTTCTGAATCAGTCATCTCGTAAAATTCATAATAAATCATACGTTCATTTTTAACTGTTCAAAATTTGTGGACATATACTCAACTTATATATGTATAACATATCCAACTATTACCACGATCCAACGGTCGGATTAAAAATTATAACCCTCGCAAAATATCTTAAAAACCCTAATTTGATTTTCAATACCTCCATTCCGACAAAAATACAGATAAAACACCTCAACATTAACTCCTTCATTTTTAACCACAAAAATATATCCCTCATTTATATCCACATAAAATAAATATTTCCTTATCATATGAATCAATAACTAATTATTCACAAATAATATTACAGAATCACATTTATGACAACCAGGCCGTTCCCAGGAAAGAGGGGGCTTTCCAATAAGAATTTTTCCTTACTGGCGCGCAATTAGGTGACCAAACCTCTCCTTAGATAAAACTTTCTAGACATTGCCAATAATGTTATCTAATAATATTATTCAAATAATATGAATTATTGATCTGATAATGGGAAATACTGTGCAGTGACAATTATTGAACAACAATAATATAAAATTTCAACGTAGCAATTATTGAATCAATAAAATAAAATATTGAACAGTAATTACTGTAACAATTATTGAGTAGTGCCTTCTTACGTAAGAATCAATAATTTCAAAAATACTATGCAATATCGTGTGCTACTGTGCAATAACGCGTATTACTGTATTTTAACCACCGGGTATTCCAACAGTGTTAACGGTAACAACTACGCCGTTATTTGTAAAAACTCAAATTTGTTATTTTTTCACCCGACAGTTATTCGTTATGGGGCCCACAAATAGCTGCGCCGTCGTACGAATATTCCCCGACAGAAAGAATATTCCACGACCAAACGAATATTCCCCGACAACAATGATTATTTTATAACCACTTGCTTATTTTGAAAAAAAATTCACATTTCACCCATAACTTTAAACTTTTATCAATTTAACCATTTACTAAATAGTAATTATAAGAAAAATTGAATACTTTTATTTCATAAAATTCGGGGTCTTACAATAACCTTTAATGTTATAGATAAAGGTTTATGGTGAAAGTCCTCTTTGGCCAGTAGTGCATAGATGTTCATGCGTTTGGCATGATCATGACCATTAGTGATACAAACGATTATTTTTGGCTCGTAGTGCATAGAAAATTCGTTGATTGAAATAATTATTGATTAATATTACAAGGATAAAATATTGATGATGGACTTTTAAATCATAGAAGATAATAGACATCATACTCTACTTGACTCTTCTAATGGATTGTTGTTTCCGCTGCAGTTATTGATCTAAAATTTATTGTCTATTGTATTCTATCAGAGTTTTCTCTGTTGAGGACTAAGGATAATTTATTTTACATTATCTTAGTCATAATATTCTTTACTAGGCTAGTTAAGCTCACCCTTTTTCTTTTGGTTCCATTGTTCTTCTCAAGAGGCGAGAATGTAACTGGGACTAGTCGGGGAGTGGAATAATGGTCCAAGATGGTTATTATAGTCGTCCTCACCATTTTGTAACATAGTGTGATAATAATTATAATGAGAACTTTATTTGAGTTTGTATATTGTCTACGAGATAATATTTGTATTGAAACTCACAGCTTATGTTTTGTTGTATTTTACACGACAATTAATAGTTGTATAATTAAAGTTTGTATTTGAATTTTGTGCCATGTATTTGGTGACTCAGAATGGGTTGTGTGGACCTATTTTAGGGGCGTCACAGTTGGTATCAGAGCTTAGGGATATGATCTCTGATGGAGATCTGAGATTAGAACTAGGAGGGGAGAGACGAGTAAAACCTTCGCTAGTATATCCTACATAAGCTTATTTGTTATTTAATTGGTCGATCAGAATATAGGGATAATATGTGGCCTATTAATTTCTTTAATTAACCCTTGTTTTGCGACAGTATTTGAGAATGGCATCTGAAAATTTTGAGATAAGCAATGATGCACATGAGACAGTTGAGACACCACCAATCAATAACCAGGATAATGTGCATCAAGAAGGCAATAATCCTCTTGTAACAATAACACTGACTAAATGATGAACGATGGGATGTTTAGGAGCTTTCTATAATTCATTCAACATCAGACGAGAGAGACTCCTGTTCAAAATGCAGGTGGAAACAATGGTAACTCACAGCTGGTCACTGCTAAGCAATTCAAAGAGTTGGGACCACCGGAGTTTTTGGGAAAGCCAGAGCCACTCAAGGCAGAAGCTTGGATTAAGCAGATCACCAAAATATTTGATGTCTTGGGATGCACAGAGGAGAAAAAGGTTCCCTTCGCCACCTTTATGTTGCGTGAAGAGGCAGATTACTGGTCGGAATCTGTAAAACGTACTCATCTTTTCGCACTTAAGATGTCTTTGGAGAAGTTCCGGGAATTGTTCAATGACAAGTATTTTCTAGAAAGTATTCGTCACATGAAGGAGGTGGAATTCATCAAACTAGAATAGAATAATATGATTGTATTGCAATACGAGGCCAAGTTTGCGAAGTTATCCCTGTTTGCATCTCATTTGGTGGATAATGAGGAGCGAATGACATGAATGTTTCTACGAGGTTTGAAGCCTGAAATTCGTCAATACTTCATTCCTCACAAACTTGTTGTATTCAGATGTTGTGAATATGGCTCAATTATTTGAGCGAGATAATGAGTCAGTTCAACCAAAAGACAACAACCGACAACAAGATAATAGTCGTACTAGTGGTAACAGTCATCGGTGCAGTGATAACCAACGTGGAGGAAATTATCAATCCAGAAATGGTAACCACTTTGGTGGTAATCATGGTCAAGATAATAGGAGAGGTGAACCAAGTGGAAATAATTTTAAAAAGAGAAGATTCAACAACTAAAATGGAAATGCACCGTTTCTAGGGAAGGAGAACGACTATCAGTTAGATGATACAGATGCGGAGATTAGGGACACATCAGTTCAAACTGTACAAGACCTTCCAAGGTAAGTTTCAGTTGTGGAAAGGATGGTCACATAGCTCGATTTTGTCATGCAGCGAAGTCAAGACTAGCTGGGATGGTGGCATCAAAGGTTGTTTCGGACAAGTCAAAGTCGATGGTTAAAGGGAGAGTATTTGTCGTGACTTTCCAAAAAATGAGGAACCCGAACGAAGTTATCATGGGTAAGCTAATCATAAACTTTTACGAAGTCTATACCTTATTAGATACTGCTTCTACCCATTCTTTTATTTCTCCTGCTTATGCTCAATGTTTGAACTTGACCCCTAAGAAATTAGACTTTGACTTATCTGTTGAAACTCCGTTAGGAGAAACCTTCATTACATCAACTATTTATAAAACTTTTTTTATTCAAATCGGCACCCTCACATTACCTGTTGATCTAATCTCTTTGAAAATACTTGCATTTGATGTGATTTTAGGGATTGATTGGTTAACTATTCATCATGCTAAAATTGATTATTCTCGTAAGGTCGTTAGTTTTCATATTCCTAACCAACCTGTTATGCGAATTCAAGAAACCAAACCACTAAAGTCAATCACTGTCATATCAAGCCATAAAGCCATCCGTTTATTAAAAAATAGATATCAAGCTTTCTTAGCCCATGTCATGGATTGAAATAAAAATACGTCAGATTTGAATGATATTTTTGTTGTTAATAAATTTCCTAACGTATTTCCCGAAGAACTTCCTGGCCTACCCCAAGAGCGTGAAGTTAAATTTTGTATTGACCTTGAACCTGGTACAAAGCCCATTTCCAAAACCCCATATCGAATGGCTCCTATTGAACTTCAGGAGTTAAAAGCCCAAATACAAGAACTGTTAGACATTGGTTTCATTGGTCCTAGTACATCTCCTTGGGTGCTGCTGTTTTATTCGTAAAGAAGAAAAATGGGAGTATACGACTTTGCATTGACTATCGGGAGTTGAACCATGTCACCATAAAAAATAGGTACCCGTTACCTAGCATTGATGACCTGTTTAACCAGTTGTAAGGTGCTAAATTCTTCTCAAAGATCGATCTTCATTCCGGATATCATCAATTAAAGATTAAAACTGATGACAATCCAAAGACTGCTTTCAGAACTCGGTATGGGCATTACGAATTCCTAGTCATGTCTTTTGGATTGACTAATGCTCCTGCTGCCTTCATGGATATGATGAACTGAGTATTCAAATAATATTTGGATCATTTTGTGGTTGTCTTTATTGATGACATCCTCATCTACTCCAAAAGCCGTGAAGATCATGAGCAACTGTGACGAACAAGATTTTTGTAATTAATTTTTAAATATTTATTAAATTAAATAAATATTTATTAATTTACTTATTGAGTTAAATAATTATTTGATGGAATTGTGGTAAATTAATTTAATTAAGTGTGTCACATTAATTAATTTAATGTGGAATAATTTTATTGATTAAAGTAAGAATTTAATTGAGATAATTAAATTAAATGAGTTGTCAAATAATTTTAATGTTGTTCTAATTAATTAAACAATTAATTTGAGATTTATTGATTTGTCATAATTAATAAATGATAATTTTAATTACCTGATGAGGTGATTTAATGGGTAATATTGACTTTAATTTAATTAAGTTAAATAATATTATATGATTAATTAAGGTGTGACAAATAAACTATATATTAAATAAGTTAATTAACATAAATTAGAAAAGGGAATTAAAATAAGCCAAACATTGGCTTGAGGACATGGGAGTAGTTAAGGCCAAACTGCGCCTAATCGCTACCCATGTACGCATCAGTTATTACATACGTATTATATGTTTAGTTTTCATATACGAGTCTAGAAAATTAACACACAGAGAAAAGGGAGAGATTGAGAGAAAATTTTTATTGAGGAACAAGTTTTGTAGAATCAAGAAGGAAGTTCCTATCATCTTTGAGTATCTAAGCAGAGAAATCAAGGGTAATCCCTTAATCAAAACTTTTAATTTACGTTCTTAGAAGCTTTTCATGAAAACTAATTTTTATCTCACTTTAATTGAATTTTCATGGATAATTGTTGAATATATGATGTTATATATGTTCATAACATGTTTACATGACTTGTATGAGATTTAGAATAATCGAATTCATGAAATCACACTTTAAATTTGAGTTTTTGAGTTTACAGTGAAAACATTATTTTATTTCTCTATGTAAGACCCCAACTTTTATAAATAAAGATGAATTTTCTATAAATATCATTTTTGAATATTATGAAGTTAATTTGATATAATGTTATAGTTGTGGGTAATATTTATAAATTTTGCAAAGTAAGCAAGTTGTTATAAAATATTCGTTTGGTCGGGGAATATTCTTTTTGTCGGGGAATATTCGTACGACGGCACAATCATTGGTGGACCCCACAACGGAATTATTGTCGGATTGAGAAAACGACAGAATTATCTTTCTATAAAAATAACAGCCGAGGTGTTACCGTTAAAATCGTTAAAACTGTTGAACTACTTGGTAGTAAAAGTACAGTAATACGCGTGGTTGCATAGTAGCACACGGTATTGATTATTGATGCTTACGTGGGAAGTCACTCAACTATACTCAATTATTGCTACAGTAATTGCTGCATCATATCTCTTAAATTATTGTCATAGTATCATCTGTATAATATGTTATATTATTGAGACGTTGTGGTAAGTTTGGTTATTTTATGGGGGGCCATATGTCATCATCTAAGAGTCTCTTCGTCAATAGTAATTACCTTCGTCAATAGTATTTACCTTGATCAATAGTAATTACCTTCGTCAATAGTAATTACCTTCGTCAATAGTATTTACCTTGGTCAATAGTAATTACTTTCGTCAATAGTAGTTGTCCCTTCAATATTACCAAGAGTCATTTGACCCTTCGTTAAGACCAAGAGTCATTTGACCCTTCGTTAAGACCAAGAGCCACCCTCAGTTTTTCTATAAATAGAGGCCTAGGGCTTCATTATTTTTCACAAATTCATTCAAGCTATAGAGAGAGAAAGTATAGAGAGAATAAGAGAGAGAGAGACTAAAAGTATTCTGCTACATCACTTTTCCAATATCCAGTTCTTTTAAGGTAGGGAATATTATTTCTTTTATATTCATGAAGAGAACTTCTGTTATTCCATTCGTTATTATTCTGTTGGAATAACCAGTATACGCGGTCTACCCTATACTTGGTGACATTCTTCTATTATTCTGTTGGAACATCCTGTCTGTGTGTTTTACACCGGACCTGGTTCCGTTTTTATTATTATTCTGTTGGAACATCCTGTCTGTGTGTTTTACACCGGACCTGGTTCCATTATTTATTATTCTGTCGGAATATCCTGTCTGTGCGTTTACGCCGGACCTGGTTCCATTATTTATTATTCTGTTGGAATAACCTGTCTGTGCGGTCTATCGCATGCATGGTGATTTCTTTTGTTATTCCATTCTTTATTATACTCAGTTGGTTAAGTTTTGACTTCTATACTCCATGAAATTTGTGGAATATCCTTGATAGTTGCGTTTCATCCAGTATCTTTTCAAGAAAATATTCTTCTAAGTATTCTTGAATTTTACTCCACAATGCAGTATCATGTTGACAATTTGGACGTTGTTAATTCCTGGATAAATTAATTCTTGAACTTGTTTTATTGAATTCTTATATCATTGTCATCATCCTCATGTTTATAAAATGTTGAAAGTCATCTGTGGCCTGTAGTGCATAGATGGACTTGGTATGATTATGACCAGGGATTATTCAGTATAATCATGACCGTAATGTTACAAATAATGTGGTAAAAGTCCTCATTGGCCCGTAGTGCATTGATGGACAGTTGTTGGCATGATCATGACCATTAATGAATACACGAATATCCTTGGCCGTAGTGCAGGGGTGATTCGATGATGTGGATTATTTTATTAAGCTGAGTCTCAGCGATTACAGTGTTGAAAAACTTTTTAAATCATAAAAGATAGTAGAGTTTATTTTCTACTTGACTCTTTTAATGGATTGCTTGTTCCGCTACAGTTAAACTTGATGTCTATTATATTTTATCAGTTTAACATTGTTGAAGGCTAATGATAATTTATTCTGCATTATCTTAGTCATAATATTTTTTACTGGGCTAGTTGAGCTCACCCTTTCTTTCACTGTTCTCTTCAGGAAATGAGAACGTAGCTGGGACAAGTCGGGGTACGGAGTGATGGTCCGAATGATAGTATTATTAGTAGTCCTCACTATTCTATGTAATGGTGTGTTAATAAATGTAATGAGGACTCCTTTTGAGTATGAATACTCTCTAGAAGATAATATTTGTATTCAAACTCACAGTTTATGTTTTGTCGTATTGTACACGACAGTTGTATTAATCAGTTGTATTTGTATTCTGTACTATGTATCTGACGACCCAAGATGGGTGATGTATACCTAATTTTGGGGGCGTCACAGTTGGTATCAGAGCTTAGGGATATGATCCCTGGCTAAGATGTGAGAATAGAACTAGGAGGGGAGAGACGGGGAATTCCTTCGCTAGTATGACATACCTAAGTTTATTTGCATGGTATTTAATTGGTCGGTCATAATATAAGGATAATATATGACATATCAATTAATTTTTATTTTGTGGCAGTATCTGAAAATGGCATCCGAGAATGTTGAGAATAGCAATGGAGCACAGACGACTGTTGATTCACCACATATCAATAATCAGGATAATGTGCATCAGGAAGGTGTCAATCCTCATGCAAACAACAACACTGACCAAATGATGAATGATCAAATGTTCAGAGGCTTTATGCAATTCATGCAACAACAGGTGAAAGCGGCTCCTGTCCACAACGTAGGTGGAAATACTGGAAACTCTCTAGCGGTCACCGCTAAACAGTTTAAGGAGCTGGGACCACCGGAGTTTAAGGGAGAACCCAAACCACTAGTAGCTGAAACATGGATAAAGCAGATCACCAAGATATTTGATGTCTTGGGTTGCTCCGAGGAGCAAAAGGTTCCCTTTGCCGCCTTTATGTTGCGAGGAGAGGCAGATTACTGGTGGGAATCGATAAAGCGTACTCAACCTGCCGCACTGAAGATGTCTTGGGAGAAGTTCCAAGATCTGTTTAACGACAAATACTTTTCCGAGAGTATTCGTCACATGAAGGAGGTGGAGTTCATCAAATTGGAGCAGAATAATATGACCGTGTCGCAGTACGAGGCAAAATTTGCGGAGTTATCCCGGTTTGCGTCCCACCTGGTGGATAATGAAGAAAGAATGACGCGGATGTTTTTAAGAGGTTTGAAGCCGGAGATACGTCAACATCTTGTTTCTCATAAACTGTGTTTGTATTCAGATGTTGTAAATAGGGCTCAGTTGGTGGAGCGCGATAACGAGACAACGCAACCAAAAGAGAGCAGCCGGCAAAATGATAATACCAGTGAGAGCAGTCATCGAAGCGGTGACAACAAGCGTGGAGGGAATCAACAGGCCAGAAATGGTAACCACTTCGGTGGTAATCAGGGCCAAAACAATAAGAATGGACATTTCAAGAAGAGGAGATTCAACAATGATGGAAAGACGTCAGCACCAGCACCTGTCGTTAAGGAAGGAGAACGACCACCTATCATATGTTTCAAATGCGGAGGGGAGGGACACATCAGTCCAAACTGCGCGATGCCGTCCAAAGCATGTTGTAATTGTGGAAGAGAAGGTCATTTAGCCCGATTTTGTCGTTTACCAAAAACAAATTCAGCTAGGATGGAGGCACCAAAAACCGTCCCAGAAAAGTCAAAACCGGTTGTGCAAGGGAGAGCGTTTGTTGTGAACTCCCAGAGAGCAAGGAACCCGAATGAGGTCATCACGGGTAAGCTTATCATAAACTCTAAAGAAGTTTATACTTTATTTGATACCGGTTCAACCCATTCTTTTATTTCTCCTACTTGCGCTCATCGATTAAATTTGATTCCGGAGAAATTAGACTTTGACTTATTTGTGAAAACTCCGTTGGGAGAAACCTTCATTACCTCCACTGTTTATAAGTCTTGTTTGGTTCAAGTTGGTACCTACACATTACCTATCGATCTGATTTCATTAAAAATACTTGCATTTGACGTGATTCTAGGGATTGATTGGTTAACTACTCATTATGCAAAAATTGATTGTTTTCGTAAGGTTGTTAGTTTTCATATTCCTAATCGACCTATTATGCGAATTCAAGCAACCAAACCATTAAAATCAATCGCTGTCATCTCAAGCCATAAAACTATTCATTTATTGAAAAACGGATGTCAAGCTTTCTTAGCTCATGTCACAGATCTAAACAAAAATACGTCAGTTTTGAATGATATTTCTATTGTTAATAAATTCCCTGACGTATTCCCTGAAGAACTTCCTGGCCTACCCCCAGAGCGTGAAATTGAATTTTGTATCGATCTTGAACCCGGTACAAAACCCATTTCCAAAGCCCCATATCGAATGGCTCCTATTGAACTTCAGGAGTTAAAGATCCAACTGCAGGAATTGTTAGACATTGGCTTTATTCGTCCTAGTACTTCTCCTTGGGGAGCTCCTGTTCTATTCGTGAAGAAGAAAGATGGAAGTATGCGACTTTGTATTGATTATCGGGAGTTGAATCATGTCACCATCAAAAACAGGTACCCATTGCCACGTATTGATGACCTGTTTGACCAGTTGCAAGGAGCACAATTCTTTTCAAAGATCGATCTTCGTTCTGGATATCATCAGCTGAAGGTTAGAACTGAGGATATTCCAAAGACGGCTTTTAGAACTCGGTACGGGCATTATGAATTCCTAGTCATGTCCTTTGGATTGACTAATGCTCCTGCTGCCTTCATGGATATGATGAACCGGGTATTCAAGGAATATTTGGATCACTTTGTGGTCGTCTTTATTGATGACATCCTTATTTATTCCAAAAGCCGTGAAGATCATGAGCAACACTTGAGGCTGGTACTCCAAAAGCTTCGTGAATACAAGCTTTATGCCAAGTTGAAGAAATGCGAGTTCTGGCTGGAGGAGGTAGCATTCCTTGGGCACGTAGTATCAAGTCGTGGAATATCGGTTGACCCGGCAAAGATTGAAGCTATTCAAAGCTGGGAGCAACCTAAATCAGTGACCGAGGTACGTAGCTTTCTTGGTTTAGCTGGTTATTATCGGAGATTCGTGGAAGGATTTTCTCGAATCGCTACTCCATTAACTCAGCTGACTCGAAAAGATACAAAGTTCGGTTGGAGCGAAGAATGTGAGCAGAGTTTTCAAGAACTCAAGAGGAGACTCATTTCAGCACCTGTTCTAACAATACCATCTGGCTCGGAGGGATTTGTCATCTACAGTGATGCTTCGAGCAAAGGGTTGGGATGTGTTCTCATGCAACATGGAAAAGTCATAGCCTATGCATCAAGACAACTCAAGGAATATGAGAGGAATTATCCTACTCATGATCTAGAGTTGGCAGCTGTTGTCTTTGCACTTAAAATTTGGAGGCATTACTTGTATGGGGAGAAAGTGGAGATCTTTACGGATCATAAAAGCCTCAAATATTTCTTCACTCAAAAGGAACTCAACATGCGACAACGACGTTGGCTTGAACTGTTGAAAGATTATGATCATACCATTCAATACCATCCTGGAAAAGCGAACGTGGTAGCTGACGCATTGAGTAGAAGATCATATGCGGGTACAAGTGCAATATTAACAACGCAAAGGCCCATTTTGTGTGACTTGCAAAGGATGGAGATAGAGTTGAAGACTCCAGGGACCCATGTGATGATGGCGAATATACGAGTAGAACCGACTTTAATCGATAAAGTTAAAGCTGCTCAAGCTACAGACCTGGAGCTGATGCGTATGAAGAAGAAAGTGCAAGAAGGTGCTATACCGGAAGCAAGAATCGATGAAGAAGGAATACTTCGAGTCAACTCCAGACTTTGTGTTCCTAACAACCCTGATTTAAAGTATGAAATCATGATGGAGGCGCACAACACACCGTTTGCAATCCATCCTGGAAGTACCAAAATGTATCATGATCTTCGTCATACATTTTGGTGGAGCAATATGAAGAGAGAGATAGCGTTGTTTATCTCAAGGTGTCTAACTTGTCAACGAGTCAAAGCGGAGCATCAAGTACCAAAAGGTCCATTGCAACCACTTGAAATTCCAGAATGGAAGTGGGAGCACATTACCATGGATTTCGTTACCGGTCTTCCTAGGGTTTCTCAAGGTATTGATGCGATTTGGGTCATTGTTGATAGATTGACCAAGTCTGCTCATTTCTTACCGATACGAGAAACTTATACACTTGAACGTCTTGCTCGTATGTACATAAACGAGATTGTAAGACTGCATGGTATGCCAGTATCCATAGTTTCTGACCGAGACCCAAGATTCACTTCACGATTTTGGGTTAGTTTACAAAAAGCTATGGGCACGGAGTTACGATTTAGTTCAGCATATCATCCTCAGACGGACGGACAATCAGAGAGGACTATTCAAACTCTTGAAGATCTATTAAGACTCTGTGTCTTTGACTTCAAGGGAAGTTGGGACAAGTTCTTACCATTGGTGGAGTTTTCCTACAACAACAGTTATCAAGCAAGTATTGGCATGGCTCCATTCGAAGCATTGTATGGAAGAAAATGTCGTTCTCCAGTATGCTGGGATGAGGTGGGCGAAGCAACGTTGTTGGGACCGGAGTTGGTACGTATGACTACAGAAAAGATTCAAACGATCCGACAACGTATAAAAACCTCACAAGATCGACAAAAGAGTTATGCTGATCTTCATCGAAAGGACGTGGAATTTGATGTAGGAGATCATGTGTTCTTACGTGTTGCTCCATGGAAAGGAGTTACGAGATTTGGAAAGAGAGGAAAGCTAAATCCTCGATTCATCGGTCCATTTTTAATCCTCGATCGAGTAGGAACTGTGGCTTATAGACTCGCTTTACCGCCAAGTATGTCTCGTGTTCATAACGTTTTCCACATATCCATGTTACGCAAATATGTGGAAGACCCGAACCACATTATTGAGTTAGAACCGGACGAAATAGCGGAGGATTTGACGTATGAAGAAGTTCCTGTTCAAATCTTGGATAAGAAGGAACATATTCTACGCTCCAAGGTTATACCTCAAGTTAAAGTTTTGTGGAGAAACCACGATGTTGAGGAAATGACTTGGGAGTTAGAATCAGAAATGAAATCAAGGTATCCTTACCTCTTCGACATACCAGGTACGTACCCTAATTTCGAGGGCGAAATTTCATAAGAAGGGGAGGTTGTAAGACCCCAACTTTTATAAATAAAGATGAATTTTCTATAAATATCATTTTTGAATATTATGAAGTTAATTTGATATAATGTTATAGTTGTGGGTAATATTTATAAATTTTGCAAAGTAAGCAAGTTGTTATAAAATATTCGTTTGGTCGGGGAATATTCTTTTTGTCGGGAAATATTCGTACGACGGCACAATCATTGGTGGACCCCACAACGGAATTATTGTCGGATTGAGAAAACGACAGAATTATCTTTCTATAAAAATAACAGCCGAGGTGTTACCGTTAAAATCGTTAAAACTGTTGAACTACTTGGTAGTAAAAGTACAGTAATACGCGTGGTTGCATAGTAGCACACGGTATTGATTATTGATGCTTACGTGAGAAGTCACTCAGCTATACTCAATTATTGCTACAGTAATTGCTGCATCATATCTCTTAAATTATTGTCATAGTATCATCTGTATAATATGTTATATTATTGAGACGTTGTGGTAAGTTTGGTTATTTTATGGGGGGCCATATGTCATCATCTAAGAGTCTCTTCGTCAATAGTAATTACTTTCGTCAATAGTACTTACCTTGGTCAATAGTATTTACCTTGGTCAATAGTAATTACCTTCGTCAATAGTATTTACCTTGGTCAATAGTAATTACTTTCGTCAATAGTAGTTGTCCCTTCAATATTACCAAGAGTCATTTGACCCTTCGTTAAGACCAAGAGTCATTTGACCCTTCGTTAAGACCAAGAGCCACCCTCAGTTTTTCTATAAATAGAGGCCTAGGGCTTCATTATTTTTCACGAATTCATTCAAGCTATAGAGAGAGAAAGTATTGAAAGAATAAGAGAGAGAGAGACTAAAAGTATTCTGCTACATCACTTTTCCAATATCCAGTTCTTTTAAGGTAGGGAATATTATTTCTTTTATATTCATGAAGAGAACTTCTGTTATTCCATTCATTATTATTCTGTTGGAATAACCAGTATACGCGGTCTACCCTATACTTGGTGACATTCTTCTATTATTCTGTTGGAACATCCTGTCTGTGTGTTTTACACCGGACCTGGTTCCGTTTTTATTATTATTCTGTTGGAACATCCTGTCTGTGTGTTTTACACCGGACATGGTTCCATTATTTATTATTCTGTCAGAATATCCTGTCTGTGCGTTTACGCCGGACCTGGTTCCATTATTTATTATTCTGTTGGAATAACCTGTCTGTGCGGTCTATCGCATGCATGGTGATTTCTTTTGTTATTCCATTCTTTATTATACTCAGTTGGTTAAGTTTTGACTTCTATACTCCATGAAATTTGTGGAATATCCTTGATAGTTGCGTTTCATCCAGTATCTTTTCAAGAAAATATTCTTCTAAGCATTCTTGAATTTTACTCCACAATGCAGTATCATGTTGACAATTTGGACGTTGTTAATTCCTGGATAAATTAATTCTTGAACTTGTTTTATTGAATTCTTATATCATTGTCATCATCCTCATGTTTATAAAATGTTGAAAGTCATTTGTGGCCTGTAGTGCATAGATGGACTTGGTATGATTATGACCAGGGATTATTCGGTATAATCATGACCGTAATGTTACAAATAATGTGGTAAAAGTCCTCATTGGCCCGTAGTGCATTGATGGACAGTTGTTGGCATGATCATGACCATTAATGAATACACGAATATCCTTGGCCGTAGTGCAGGGGTGATTCGATGATGTGGATTATTTTATTAAGCTGAGTCTCAGCGATTACAGTGTTGAAAAACTTTTTAAATCATAAAAGATAGTAGAGTTTATTTTCTACTTGACTCTTTTAATGGATTGCTTGTTCCGCTACAGTTAAACTTGATGTCTATTATATTTTATCAGTTTAACATTGTTGAAGGCTAATGATAATTTATTCTGCATTATCTTAGTCATAATATTTTTTACTGGGCTAGTTGAGCTCACCCTTTCTTTCACTGTTCTCTTCAGGAAATGAGAACGTAGCTGGGACAAGTCGGGGTACGGAGTGATGGTCCGAATGATAGTATTAATTAGTAGTCCTCACTATTCTATGTAATGGTGTGTTAATAAATGTAATGAGGACTCCTTTTGAGTATGAATACTCTCTAGAAGATAATATTTGTATTCAAACTCACAGTTTATGTTTTGTCGTATTGTACACGACAGTTGTATTAATCAGTTGTATTTGTATTCTGTACTATGTATCTGACGACCCAAGATGGGTGATGTATACCTAATTTTGGGGGCGTCACACTCTATAATTGAGTTTTTATGGCCGAATTGTTGAGAAGCTGCTTGTAATTGTTAATATGCTATTTGATGGTTATAAACGATTTAAGAGTAATTAATTCATGAAATTAAGATTAAGTTGAAATATTGAAGGTTACAAAGAAGTAATGTTTGAATGTGGCCCATAAGTATAAAATCGGTGCCTTAATTGCATATTAATCGGCGAATTGATAGTTGATTATGTTTATACATGTGAAAATGAAAAGAACGAAACTTAAACGGACTGATTTGGAGTTATAATGAATCTGTAATTTGTGATTTCATGAAATCTGTCGAAACTTTGAAAAATAGCAAGAACATGAAAATTATGAGTTCAAATCTTGTTGTTTATGTGATTAAATTTGTTAAAAGCATGCTAAGAATGTTATAGAATCTTGATGTTAAGTTAAGAACATATGGGTGAAACTGAATTCGTTGTTTGTGTGAGATTTTAGCCTAAATTGGCCTTGTTCTGTGTTCTTAGCGAACTGCAGAAACTGAATCTGGGTAACCTCGCCCCGACGGGCATTACCAAGCTAAATCACCCCGCCCCCGCGGGTTAAAAAATAAAAATAAAATATGTATCAAATAAAATGAATATTTTAGTTGAAATATTTATGGAATAAAATAAATATTCGATGGAAATTATTATGGAATAATTTATTCGAGTGTAATAATAGTGAGGGAATGAAAATATTCTAATTTAATTTAGTAATTAAATTAGAAGGGTAATGATTTGTTAAATAAAGTGAAGTTTATATTAAATAATTAAGTAAAAGTGTGACTAATGGACCATATAATAAGAGAATTATAAAAATAAATTAGAAAATATCTTGTGACCTTTTAACTGCTATGTTTTGTAACTAGCTAAACCACGTTAAAAAAATGATGTCCATGAGATGATATGATGTTGTTTAAACTTAAGATTTGAGATTTTAGTCCTGTATATTTGAATGATGGTAATGAGCAGAATTTAAATCAAGTTAACAAGTTGTATTAAAAGAGAAAACTAAACCTATAAGGTTAGTATTAATGTAACTAATGAATGTCATGAATACATATGGTATGTGTGTAGGACTGTTGTCTCCGTTTCGGTTTAATAAAACAGACTCTAACTCATGCAAGTATACACGGGTCAACAAGTAGTACAGAGTAAGAAAGTATCGATCCCACGGAGAAAGGTGAATAAATATATACTAGCATGCAACAACCTAATCACTATTTCTGTTTGCTCAAACGATCAAATTAACAAGTAAAATGATATCTAGATTAATTATCAACACCAAAATACTAATTACTAAATTAAGGGAATCAAGTGGAGAGAAATGGGATCCTAATGTCATTTAATGCTTTATCCAAATTGCATGCCTCTTGTTATTCCTAATTATTTAATATGGATAGCTAGTCGAGAGCACAAAAGTGAAACATAACCATCTTTCGATGTACTATGTCCAATTCACACAAAATCCACAAATGATAGAATTCATGTAAGCATCAAAATCACCTAACCTACTATATGTCTATGTGAATTACAAGCAATAATGATTTAAGCGCAAGCTCTCTCATTGACTACACATGGTGAACCGGTATACGCCTATCCGGGTCACGAATCACAAAACCTAACATATGTAAGTCTCAAAAACACATGCTAACAAGGTCTAATATGTACTTATACTTCCTTTTCCAATTCCATACAAGTAATTAGAGTGAATGGTGATCAAGCATTCAATAATTTAGCACAACCATGTCAGAATATCCAATATTAAACATACAAGCATCACAAATAGGCATACAAATATGGACTACACATTAAACTCCATTAGAATCCCATAATGGAAGTTAGTTCATTTATGAATCAACAGCCATTATGGGATTGAAGCCAAGCATTGAAGTAAATAATGAAAGCAAGAGATATAAAGGAAATGAGGAATCAAATCTGATAACACCCTACTTCAAAGTCTGATTCCAAGCTAGTTCAAGTCCACATTCATCAACAAAATCAAAACCCAGTATTTACAAACGATCAATCTAAAGATAGAAGCTCAAAATAGTAGAGAAAGGCATAGAATCTCTCTAGACTATAAAACCCTAAAGTAGAAATAATAACCGATGATCATACGTCTTTTCAAACCTGCCAATATATCTCAAGATAGCAAAACACGCTCCAGCATTACAAAATGGAAAGTCAGCTTTTTAATTTAAGCTTGACTGGCGCGGCCGCGCGGTATCACAATAGGTTTCGGGCGTGGGTGCGCTGTATGCTTTTTTGCCGAGTACCTGGCATGGGCGCACCATGTCTCCGTGTATAAGGGGTGCGGGCGCGCCATGCCTTATCTGCGTCTGGTATCCTTCTGGCGCATGCGCGCCGTGTTGTGCCTATAGGGCAGCGCGACCGCGCTGGTACTGGATGGTACATGTGGTTTGCTGCTGCTTGCTACTTGCTTCTTCTTCTATTCTTCACTTCTTACTTCTTCATTTGGCCACATCAAAGACCCTCTAGTTGTCCTCCTCACCTGCTTGAGCTCATCTACTTCTTCCATCCTAGCCATTGCTCGCCACTATGCCATTTCTATACAATCACTATGCCATACCATGCCTTAGGAATTTCAACTATGCACACTGCAAAACAAACATAACAAGCAATAAAAACATACTACAAATACTTAAGTTGAGCAAAATTCCAGTAAGTTGGTGACCAATACGTAGGTAATAAACCTACTTATCAAGGACTTGTGGTGAACGTGAGTAGTAATCGTTTAGCCTACACACGAGGCAAGTTTCTAAACCTTATTCTTACATTGAGAAAGTTCTTAAATCTTATTCTTATTGAGTAAGCTTCGTATTCTTATTTCAAACTGTTCCAAGCTTAATTATTCAAGTTCATGATTCCAAATGAAATGTTCCAATTCTTTTGAAGTATTACTTCTATTGTACAAAGTTCATTCAATTGTGTAGAATTGAGATCCAATCTTTTCAGTCAATTATATAGAGTTGAGATTTAATCTTTGATTTGATTATTGATTTCGATATTGCATTGAAACCTTGAATAGTTAGTGATTCCTTATTGATTTAACTAATCTTTAGTTGATGATTATTGAACTCTAAATTACCCTAGAAGCTAATCCAAACCAAACTTTCTTTAGTGCAGACTCTAACGTCAAAGCTGAGATGAACAACCCTGTTATGGGGGATTATATTACGTGATAGCGTTAAGATGTAGTGCACATATATGGTACTAAGGGCTGATCCCCCTAAGTACGAGAAGCAAGGTCCATATAGTCTTATGACTGCTAAAGGTTTAACATAAAAATACTTAATAACCTTGGACATAGTTCATGGTCTTGTGACCCTCAGATGTACTTTTGATTCCTGTTCTAATCTTGATTCAAAAGCCGAGCTTTCATTTGTTCAGTATCCATTGAATTATTCGCATGTTATTTATTATTACTATTGTTAAACTTGTGGGCAATTGTTGCTCACTCTTACATAATAACATTGAAGCTAAGATTGAGAAAGTTGATGAGCCATCCACAAGTAAGGCCAAGGGTAAAGTAAGGAGACTTATTTAGTATTTGAGAATGATTATGTTAAGACTTATTATGTGATGTTTAAAACTTATTTGTTTATGATGTTTTCTCATTTGATGTATTAAGGTTAGATAACCTAGGATTTATTTGGTTAAGTTGTTATAACACTTTAATGGGAGGATTTTAATTTAAATTTTATTATTATCTTTACTATGGGTAGATAGGTGCTATTTATTTTGGTGAGTGAAAACCAAATCTGTGGAAAACTCGAGTACCTGGATTTGGGGGTGTCACAACAACACTTGAGGCTGATACTCCAAAAGCTTCGTGAAAACAAGCTATACGCCAAGTTAAAAAAATGCGAGTTCTGGCTTGAGGAAGAAGCATTTCTTGGGCACATGATATTGAAGCATGGAATATCAGTTGACCCGGCGAAGATTGAAGTAATACAAAGTTGGGAGCAACCTAAGTCAGTAACCAAAATACGTAGCTTTCTGGGCTTAGCTTATGACACCCCCAAATTCTCTACATTTTCTGTAGTAGATTTGAGGCACACGTAAATATTCTATAAGATAATAATTTCTATAAGTCCAAGATTCATAGTGCTCATAGCAAATAGTAGTTCTCGTCAGAATAATTATCGTAATTGAGTACCCTCACTTAGATGTACAGGTTTAGTATCTTGCAGATATTTCTTCCATATCAAAAATTCCTATCTATCTGACATCCATAGTATTAATAGTAGGGTTCTTGGAACTGAGAAACGCTACCTTAGTGCATCAGAAATCCCAATGTCTGTTAATACTATCATTCAGATGTATAGTTCATATAGATATTGTACTCTTTTCTAATTTCATTATAACGTAAAACTAAACACTAAAAACTAATAATACATTACACAACCTAATACATAATTACATGGATTCGAAATGTCGTTAACTATTACATTATAGTCCTCAAAAAGAATAATCGTGTTTTAAGCCTTTCTATCCACAAATATCAAAACCGCTGGAATACATCATTTTTATCTGCAAATGAAAAATATTTGCAAGGATGAGCTAAAGAAAGCTCAGCAAATTTTGAACAAGTAACAATATTATACCCACACCAAATCTAGATTTGACTGAACATAAAGGTCAGAGTTTTTCCACACACACACACACGCACACACACACACACACACACACACACACACACACACACACACACATATATATATATATATATATATATATATATATATATATATATATATATATATATATATAATGAGGTTTATCTACCAAACCCCGCACATTACGAATTTCAGTTAGTCCTATAGACTTAGAAACCCGGGTTGATTCGCTCAACCAAACAACATAGGAGTATGCATATAATCATATCTTAATAACTCCCGGTCATTGCTATAAATGCCGATACAAAAAAACCCCGGTCAACCTGTTACTGCCGGTCATAATAGTGTCAATATATATGTTTTTACCAAACAACATTGGTTTCTCACAAATCTATGCTTTGATATCAAATCAAACTCATTTTTACGCAAACAACATCTCATATGACCTAGTTATGTTTGAACAAGAAATCATAACCTTTTAACAACATAAACCATGAACATTGTATATCACAAGATCATAACTGATAAATAGAAAGCTTGCATTTAATAAATAAATTAAATGAGGCTAGAAAACTGACATTTGAAATATAAGGTTTACACAAAGTGTAGAAAAACTTGCATACAAATGCGAATATTCAATAATAAACATAGATGTGGAATAATTAATAATAATTATCCACTAACGGACCTGAAAAATAATAACTCAAGTTTGAGTTAGGAAAAACTTGCATGTTCAATGATCAACTAATTTATAATATTCGAAACTGTCTACGCAACCTAAATATGTCCATTGCAATAATTAGAAACAATAACAGCTGATATCTAATCAATTTATTAGTGTATGGGTTGTATTCGATGTCCATTCGGTGTTTTATAGCTTGATCGGATAATTTATCGAATTACTTTTTGAGTAAACTTTATTTGAGAGTTTAAATATTATTTATAATAATTTCTAGAAGCTTAACACAATTTCCCAACGATTAATATTAATTTTAGCTAACTTATTGTTAATCAAAATGATTTTAAAATCATTAATATTATTTTTAAGTAATTAATAATCTTTCATAAAGATTTTTAAACCATTAATATTATTTTCAAATAATTTACTATTATTGATAATGATTTTTAAATAATTTATTATTATTATCTAATTTATTATCAATTAAAATGATTTTACTAATCATTATTAATCATTCATAATAATTATTAACTCATCAATATTAATTTTTAAATAATTTATTATTATTACTAAATATTTTTAAATCATTAGTTTCATTTTTTAATAATTTTATTATTATTTAAAATGATCTATTATTATTTTTACTAATTTATTTAATAGCATTATTAAATAATTTTATTATCATTAATATTTAAATAAATTAAATATTAATGAAATTTCATGTTAAAATATTAAAAATTACTTATTATAATTTAAAATATATTTTAGAAATTAATTATTAATTAATAATAATTATTTAGTATTAATTCTATTATTTTTATTATTATTAAACTAAACTGTTGCTAAAGAACTCTATATTTCTTCACCCAAAAGGAACTTAACATGCAACAACGACGTTGGCTTGAGCTGTTAAAAGATTACGACCATACCATTCAATACCATCCTGAAAAAGCGAAAGTGGTAGCCGACGCGTTGAGTAGAAGATCGTATGCGGGTACGAGTGCGATGTTCTTAATACAAAGACCCATTTTGTATGACTTACAAATGATGGAGATAGAGTTAAAGACTCCAAGGACTCACGTAAAGATGGCAAATATATGAGTAGAATCAACTTTAATCGATAAAGTCAAAGCTGCTCAAGCAACAGACCCAGAGCTGATTAATATGAAGAAGAATGTGTTATTCCAGAAGCAAGAATCGACGAAAAAAGAATACTTCGCGTCAACTCCAGACTTTGTATTCCTAGCGACTCTGATTTGAAGTATAAAATTATGATGGAGGCACACAACACACCGTTTGCAATCCATCCTAGAAGTACTAAAATGTATCGTGATCTTCGACATATATTTTGGTGGAGCAATATGAAAAGAGAGATCGCGGAGTTTATCTCAAGGTGTTAACTTATCAACGTGTTAAGGCGGAGCATCAAGTACCAAAAGGTTCATTGCAATCACTTAAAATTCCTGAATGGAAGTGGGAACACATCAACATGGATTTCGTAACCGATCTTCCCAAGGTTTCTCAAGGCATATATGCAATTTGGGTCATTGTCGATAGATTAACCAAGTTTGCTCATTTCTTGCCTATACGAGAAACTTATTCACTTGAATATCTTGCTTATATGTACATATATGAGATTGTGAGATTACATGGTATGCTAGTATCCATAGTTTCTGATCAAGACCCAAGATTTGTAACAATCCAAAATTTTATTTGTAATTTCAAATATTTATTGAATTAAATAATTATTTTAAATTGATGTGTTTGTTGTTTAGTAGATATTTGTTAGATTATTTAATAGTAAGTAAATAATTCATGAGTTATAGAAATTAACTTAATTAATATAAAAGAGTGATGAATTAAATTTATGAGATAATACTCTAATTTAACTTAATAACTAAATTAGAGAGTTGTTAAGGATTATATAGTTTGGTAGAATGTTGTTTTAATTTAATTTAGTAATTAAGTTGATATGTTAATTTATTAAGTAAAATTATAATGAAAATTATAATTTTGTCGTAATTAGTTTTGTTTATTTAACTAAGATTGGATATGGAAATCCAAGTAAACAATGTGGGACAATAAACTATATTATAAATGACTTATGAAAATAAATTAAAAGAGTTTTAATTTGGTTTTACCAAACAAAGCCCTAGAGCTTTTGAAATTCTTATATTAATCTTGTTTTGCCAAACAAGGCTTAAGGAATGATTAAGTCATTATTTTAATAGGTTTTGCCAAACAAGGTCTTATGGGTTTTAAATTTAAAATAAAAATAACTGATAAGTATTTAGTAGCCTTATTATTATACGTCAATTTTATGTTTTTTTATATTAGCGTTTGTTTTAGTTTTACGTGAAAAGGGTTTGGCATAAGCCTAAGAAGAAGAAAGAAGAGAGAGTTTACAGAGAAGTTTGAGAGAGTTTGAGAAAACTTGAAAGAGAATTTTTGTGATTCCAAGGCAATTCACTGTGTTTTATCAATGATTATCTCTAAGAAATTGAAGGTATAATATCTCAACCTTGAGTTGTATGGTTATAAAAAGAGTTCATGTTCTTCACTTTTAAAATTTTCTGTAAATTGCATGTTTGATGAATTGTAGTTATACAAATTGAATTATTGAGTTTGTAAGTATTTGTGATGTTAGAATTAGCATCTAGACAAGGAATTAGTGTGCTAATTATGTTAAAAAAGAATGAAAATCATTTACAGTGTATATGGTTTTGTATATGGCTTGTGAAAATACAAAAATTGGTAGTTAGTTTGTAAACTAAACTATAAATTGAGTCTAGAATATGTTAGTACGTTGGAAAACGAAAAGAACGCAAGTTGAATGAATCAATTTGGTTTAGAAACAAATTCGTAGTGAATGAATTCGCTAAACATATTTAAAATATGAAAGTATAGCATGAACAGTGAATTGGAATCCTTAAATTGATTTGTTAAAGTTTTTGAAATGTTAAAATTATTCTGTAGATGAGTAGTTCAGTGTTTCACGAGTTCATAGAATCGAAAACCAACTAATTCTGACTTAAAATGAAGAACTTATGAAGATTTGAAATAAAAACATAAAAAAAAACTGTAATCTGGGCGAAGCCGAGAGTGGCCGCACTGCCCAGGAGCACGGGCAGGTAGCTGGGTGCTGCTAGATGGCACGGGCGCACTGTATTTGTGAAGGAAATGGGCGCGGCCGCGCCCATAGTGTGTCAAGTGTGACTAATTTGACATGTTTTGGTAAAACGGCCATAACATTTTCATACGAACTCCGATTGATGAGATTCAAGATGATACGGAACGAGAACGAGTAGAACTATAACTTTTATTCTTTAGGTGTTTCAATTTGGGGTCAGGAACAGGGGTCAAAATGGTCATCTTTAGGGCTGTTGTGTTTTTGGGGACAATCAGAGGGCGTCGGTCATGCACGTATGCAAGTGTAGTGCTTCTGACGATAAAAGATGTTGTTCTAAGTTATAAAATGTGAATATTATGAAGCATAATGATGCTTAACATTAATAAATGATATATTAGATAATTTGTATAAGCATACTAAGCACACACAAGAGAGACAAATCGGGCGTGTGACGAATGAGCGTCGAAACGTCGTGACAAGTGTTAATGAATGTAAAAAGTGTTTTAAGTCAAATGAAATTAATATTATAAGATATGATATGGGGTTAATATAAAACCAATAAGTAGTCCTAGCAAGACTTAAATATTTGAATGAACTTCCAGTATGACTAAGAAGAAGTATAGTGAGATATAAGTCGAAAGTTAACACAATCAAATTGAACATTGTGTACTGATTAATAGGAAGGTTTATGAGAAGTAGAGTAAAGTTACATTACAACAACTATGCATTACTATGTGACTAATAGTTGATGTGCATGATTATATAATTGTGTAGGGCACGTGAAGTGCAGATAACAGTAAGCTGTTAAACTGTTATTGGTAAACAACGATCAAGGCAAGTCTTTCAGTTCCTATTTGCTACGTGAACTTGATGATTAACTGTTTTAAATCTTTATTGCAAAGAGTATGATGTGTTATATATATGTTGAAAGTATAAAATGTTAAAGTCAATTTATGACTACGTTGATTGAGTAAAGCATGCTGATTGAGTAAGGAACTCGATCTTTATACTTGTTATATGAAACTGTAGCATGTATGTTATGTTAGTCCAATGTTTATGAGTTATATGTTGAGCATGTTATTATGTGCTACGTGATGCATGAAAACTATTAGATTTTGTTGGGCTGTCGAGCTCAACTTTGCAAATAACCACTTTTGCAGGTTAAAGATTCAAAGTAAAGTTATGTGCTACTTGAAAGACATGAATCAAATGTGATACTTGAAGATTTATACACTTTTGCTGAATTATTATTATTTGAACCATGTTCAAGGTTCTGAATAATGTATAATGTTTAATACATATTGAGTTATAAAGTTTGAGTTTTATTTGATTGTATAAAAGGGTATTGAATCTAAATGAACGTTTTATTTATTAACTCTTATAAAGTGAGTAATAAGCCAAGTATGGTTTAAAGGTAGGTAAAGATAAAGGTTTTGAGAAATGTACTTGATAAATCATAATAACTATGTAAAGTTTAAGTTATCTAATATGCAAAGGTTATCAGATTGAAATGTAAGATTTTATATAATAACTTTGATTAACCGAATCATAAAATAAGATTGATTCAAAGATATATAGATGATAAACGTTTTGATTAAGGGAATTAAAGTAAGAAGATAGAAAAGTTTAAATTATTCCGCATTTTATTAAGCTTAACATCGAATTATGATGTAAAATCAGAAGTTAGACGTGTTATTAACGACCAAAGTCGATAATTGAATTGTATGAATTATAGGATCGTTACAAGATTCACTTCACGATTTTAGGTCAGCTTGTAGAAAGCTATGGGCACTGATTTTCAATTTAGTTATACATATCATCCCCAGACGGACGAGCAATCAGAAAGGACTATTCAAACTCTTGAAGATCTATTGAGACTCTGCGTACTAGACTTCAAAGGAATTTGAGACAAGTACTTGCCATTAGTGGAATTCTTTTATAAAAACAGTTATCAAGCAAGTATAAGCATGGCTCCATTCTAGGCGTTGTATGGACGAAAGTGTCGTTCTCCAGTATGCTGGGACGAGGTGGGTGAGGCAATTTTGCTGGGACCAAAAATGGTACGCATGACTACAAAAAAAATTCAAATGATCCGGCAACGTATACAAACTTCCCGAGACCGACAAAAGAGTTATTCTGATCTTCATCGTAGGGACGTGGAATTCATTGTCGGAGACCATGTATTGTTACGTGTTGCTCCATGGAAAGGAGTTACGAGATTTGAAAAGAGAGGAAAGCTCAACCCTCGATTTAATGGTCCATTTGAAATCCTCGACCGAGTAGGAACTTTGGCTTATAGGCTCGCCTTACCACCAAGTATGTCTCATGTTCATAACATTTTTCACGTATTCATGCTACGTAAATATTTGGAAGACCTAAACCAAGTTATTGAATTAGAACCAGATGAGATAGAGGAAGATTTAACATATGAGTAAGTACCTGTCAAGATCTTGGATAAGAAGGAACAAATTCTACGCTCAAAGGTTATACCTCAAGTCAAAGTTTTATGGAGAAACCATGATATTGAGGAAATGACCTGGGAGTTAGAATCTAAAATGAAAACAAGGTATCCTCACCTCTTCGACATACCAGGTACGTACATCGATTTTGAGGATGAAATTTTATAAGGAGGGGAGGCTGTAAGACCCCAACTTTTTATGAATAAGAATTTAATTTTCTCTAAATATTATTTTGAATAATAAGGTGTTGATTTGATATAATGCTATAATTATAAGTGATATGTGCAAATTTTGCAAAGTAAATAAGTTGTCATAAAATATTCGTTTGGTCGGAGAATATTCTTTTTATCGAGGAATATTCGTACGACGACACAATCATTGGTGGACCACATAATAGAATAACTGTCGGACATAAAAAGCAACAGAAATAACCTTTTTATAAAAAAATAACTGCAAAACTTTTACCGTTAATTGTTGAAATACCCGGTGATAAAAGTACATTAACACGCGTTGTTGCACAGTAGCACACGGTATTGTACAGTATCTCTGATTATTGATTCTTACGTAAGAAGTTATTACTCAATAATTGATATAGTAAAAATTGCACAGTCTTTCATATTATTGATGCAATAATTGTTAGGTTTTGTGAAGATCAAAGTAGCAATCAAATTGCAAAATTAGAGGAAGCAAAATAAAATCAGATTTTAAAATTTTTTATAAACCAATTAACCTGATCATCCTTTATGTGTATTATTAATTAAAAAGAAGATCAAGAAGTTATGGAATCATACCTTGTAGATACGAGCTTCCACATATACAAGTTCAACTCCTACTTCTCCGTGATCTCCTTGAATCTCCGGGTAGATTCCTTCCTTTGATCAATGTTAGCCACCCAAGTGTATGGCCTCTACAGGTGATCCACCAAGGAAGAAGAATTTTCAAGAAGAAGTGTGTATTGGCTCAAACCCTAGTTTTTCCTATCCCTATAAAAAAGGGGGCGTACTCTCCAACTATTAGAATTACTTATATATGATATCTGATATTAGACTCCTCTTATAAAGGTATCATGTAACCCTATTTAATTAAAATAAGGTATTATTTATTTAATTAAACTCTTTTAATTAATTGGGCTCCCTAATCTTATTAGGGATAATTAATTAAACTCCTTTAACTAATTTTGCCTCCTAATCCTATTAGGAATAAATGAGAGTACTTATATTAAATTAAATCCTAAACTCTTTTAGAAATTAAAAATAATAATAATTGTAATAATATTAATAAGAATCCTCTTATTATTTTGTATTTAATATTTCCAAAATACTAAATAAAAAATATTAAGCTGTTTAATTTATTCTATCGCCACATATTAAATTAAATATACTTAACATATTATTACGATTATGCCATTAACTTCTTAAATAATTTTTCTTCTTTTTATGGTGTGACCCTTTAGGTTCTCCAATTTAAAATGATTGTGAATAAATCAATTAGAACAATTCTAATCTTATTTAAATAAATAAATTAAACTATTAATTTATTTAAATAAATAATATTTATTCTACAATAGGGATAAGCCTCCCTAGCGATCAACAACTTTTCAGATAATATAGATTTCTACATTAATCATAAAAGAACATTTGAGTAAATAGTTACCGTACATTTCAATCCTTCCACCATACAATGTCCCAATTAAATATAAGACATGGAATTACTGTCAAGTCTTATTTTATTTCATTATATGTATTTTGATTCCTAAATGCACAACTCCTAATGAATGCAAATTAGAAACTACTTTCTAAATTAATTCCACCTTGGCCAAGGATTCCTGGATTGTCATTTATCGAATCACATAGAATATTTCTCTTCTTTTACTAGAAGTGGTAGATTCTGTATTGATCATTCATTATGTCCATATTTAATTTATTACACCTAAGCATACCCTTTAATATACTCTAAGAGTCTTAAGGAATAATTCAAAGTGTAATTCATTATATATAAGATACTATGATGATCTCAAGTCTAAGGATCATTTGTACTACTATCACTACAGGAATTCCTATTGACAGACAAGTAAAACTCCATTAGGTATTCCTTAGCGAGTCACGTTTAGTGAACTTATTCTCCAATAAGCACCTACATACTTGTTTTAGTGTCTCCACACAAATGATCATGAGATTAATCATCCTCATCCAATGAGCAAGCAACGTATGTACTAATCTATCCAGATTCACTAATCCCTTTTTTAGTAGTCCATTGATTGAGAATATTTTAGTTTTTAAGCTATCTAAAAAGATCACATTAGCATGATTTCATCATGATTCTAAAAGCATTGCTTAAAACTATAGGTTTATCACATATTATTAAAACAACACCATGTAGATAATAAATGTCTTTAATAAATAATTCATTTATTACTAAATAAATAAGTTTGATTACAAAGTATATGCTTTATCATTATACATGATTGGCTTGTATGCATACTACTTTCAATCTCCCACTTGCACTAAAGCCAATCGACGTGGTATCTCATACCTATCTTCTCTAAGTGATGATCAAACTGCTGTTGTGTTAACGCTTTAGTAAATGCATTTGCTATATTGTCTTGAGAGTCCACACGCTCTAGGGTGACGTCTCCTCTTTTAATGATCTCTCTGATCAAATGAAACCACCGCAACACATGTTTGGATTTTCGATGAGACCTGGGTTCCTTAGCCTGCGCAACAGCTCTGGTGTTTTCACGGAATAAAGGTACTGGTCCTGTAATGTTAGGAACCTCACCAAGTTCAGTAATGAACTTCTTCATCCAAATAGCTTCCTTTGCAGCTTCAGTTGTAGCTATGTACTCTGCCTTTGTCATTGAATCAATAATTATTTGCTGTTTGGAACTCTTCCAACTCACTGCGCCACCATTTAAGGTAAACACATACCCCAAAATGAATTTATTGTCATCTTGTTCCGTTTGAAAACTTGAGTCTGTAAAGCCCTCTAGTTTCAATTTAGACCCACCGTAGACATGAAATATATCCTTAGTTCTTATTAAGTACTTTAGGATATTTTTCACTGCCTTCTAATGTTCTTCTCTGGATTCGACTAATATCTGTTTGTTACACTAAGTGCATGAGTGACATCCAGTCTAGTACATATTATAGCGTACATGATAGGTCATATTGCTGAAGCACAAGGAATCTTACTCATACGGTCTCTCTCCTCAGGCGTCTTTGGGGCCTATTTCTTAGAGAGATGTATTCCATGACTCATCGGCATGAGACCTCTTTTAGAATCTTCCATGCTAAGCTTCTTTAGCATAGAGTCAATGTACGTTCCTTAGGATAATCCAAGCATCCTTTTAGATCTATCTCTATAGATCTTTATCCCCAAAATATGGGATGCTTCTCCCAAGTCCTTCATGGAAAAGTGTTTAGATAACCAGATTTTAATTGATTGTAGCATATAAATATCATTCCTTATCAGTAATATATCATCAACATATATTATAAAAGAATGAAACAGCGCTCCCACTAACCTTCTTCTACACACATGGTTCATCTTTATTTTTGATAAAATCAAACTCTTTGATTGTCTCATCAAAACGGAAGTTCCACCTACGAGAAGCTTGTTTCAATCCATAAATGGATCGTTGTAGCTTACAGACTTGATTTGTTCCAACCTTTGAAATAAATTCCTCTGGCTGTGTCATATACACATCCTCCTCAAATTTCCCATTGAGGAAGGTCATTTTCACGTCCATCTGCCAGATTTCGTAGTCATGGTAAGCTGCAATCGCAAGCAAAAATCGAATGGACTTGGGCATTGCTACTGCTGAGAAGGTTTCGTCATAGTCAACTCCTTGTCTTTGTTTGAAACCTTTTGTGACAAGTCGGGCCTTATAGGTCTCTACCTTGCCATCTGCTCCAGTCTTTCTTTTAAAGACTCATTTACACCCAATAGGCTTAATGCCTTTAGGTGGTGAAACCAAAGTCCATACTTGGTTTCATCCATAGAGTCCATCTCGGATTTAATGGCTTCTTGTCACTTCTCTAAGTCTTTACTACTCATAATATGTTCATAATTCAATGGATCATCATTATCTATGATGCATACCTCATCGTCATCCTCTATGACGAATCTATACCTATCAGGTATCTTCAGTACTATTCTAGATTTACGAATAAAGCGTGTTACAATAGGTTCTTCCACTTGGTTAGGTACCTGACTTTGATCCGTAGTATTTTGTGGTTCTTGAACTTCTTCAAGATATATCTTACTCCCACTGACCCCTTCAAGGATAAACTCCTTTTCCAAGAAGGTAGCATGTTTTGCAACAAACACCTTTTGATCAGTTGGATGATAGAAATAATACCCTGATGTTTCTTTAGGTATTCCACAAATCTACACTTATCGGATCTAGTCTGCAGCTTATTATTTTCAAACTTTTTGACATAAGCTGGACAACCCCAAGTCTTAACATGCTTAAGATTTTGTTTCCTCCCTGTCCATAATTCATATGGGGTCTGAGGGACGGATTTGGTAGGTACCTTGTTAAGTAGGTATGCAGCCGATTCTAGGGCATATCCCCAGAAGGAAACTGAAAGATCGGTAAAGCTCATCATGGATCTAACCATATCTAACAATGTTCAATTTCTTCTTTCAGATACACCATTCATCTGTGGCATCCCTAGTGGAGTCCATTATGAGATTATGCCAATTTTTTTGAGACAATTGAGAAACTCGCTGCTTAAGTATTCACCTCCTCGATCTGATTGAAGAATCTTAATACTCTTGCCAGTTTGCTTCTCTACTTCACTTTTGAACTCTTTGAACCTTTCAAATGATTCAGATTTGTATTTCATTAAATACACATATCCAAATCTTGAGTGATCATCAGTGAATGTAATAAAATAAGAATACCCTCCTCGTACATTCGTTGTCATAGGTCCACATACATCTATGTGAACCAATGCTAACAACTCTGTAACTCTTTCTCCTTTTTCCACTAAAAGAAGATTTAGTCATTTTGCCCATGAGACAAGATTCACAAGTTGGATATGATTCATAATCAGATAGCTTTAAGGGCCCATCTTTATGAAACTTGGATAATCTTGTTTCATTAATATGACCGAGTCTACAATGCCACATGAAGGTATAATTTACATCATCTCTTTTCCTTTTCTTAGTTTGTTCAATTTGAAGTATATTTTCAAGCAAGTCAAGAATGTAAAGTCCATTTCGTAAATTACCAACACCATATAAAACATTATTATTATAAATAGAACAACTATTGTTCTTTA
Organism: Panax notoginseng; assembly: GCA_016801055.1. Taxonomy (NCBI): domain Eukaryota; kingdom Viridiplantae; phylum Streptophyta; class Magnoliopsida; order Apiales; family Araliaceae; genus Panax; species Panax notoginseng. The sequence continues at coordinate 53,802,510 of CM029021.1, read as the reverse complement.
TTATATTGTCAAAATAATCCATATCCAATACAGATATTGAAATAATATTTCTAATAAGTGACGGAACAAAATAATAATTATTTAAACTAATGGGCTTGCCCTTAGGCGGTGCTAAACAATAAGTCTCTACAGCTAATGCAACAACCTTTGCTCCATTTCTCACTCGTAGGACAACCTCATCCTTGCTCAGCTTTCTACTTCTGACCAGTCCCTGGATAGTATTACATATGTGAGAGCCACGCCAGTATTCAATACCCAAGTAGAAGATTGACTTTCAGAAAAATTAATTTCAATCATAAACAAACCTTGATTAGGATTCGAAGCTTCTCCAAGCTTCTTCTGCTTTGCTCCGCAAGATAATCCTTGCAGTTCCTCTTCAAGTGACCCGGCTTGTTGCAATGGAAGTAAATTCCTTTGCTAGCTGGATCAGGTTTCTTTTGATTATTCACTTTCGCCTTACCTTTAGCCTTCTTGGATTTATTCTTTTGAGAAGATACCTTGGGCCTCTTCCTTTTCTTGGAAGAATAATCCACCATTAAGACATGGCCCTTCTTGGATGGGAAGTGACCTTCAACAGTTTTTAACATGTTAAAAAATTCAAAGCCGGCATCATCATGGTATCAACCTACCCTGAGTGGTTGTCCAATATAGTTCTTGTGCCTAAGCCTGGAGGAAATGTACGAGTATACGTGGATTACCGGGATTTGAACAAAGCTTGTCTCAAGGACAACTTCCTAGTACCTTTTATCCACATACTAACAGACAACATGGCGCAGTATGGTATGTATTCTTTTGTTGACTGCTTCACTAAGTATCATCAGATCATGGTTGCTGAAGAGGACAGGGAGAAAACAACCTTCATTACCCCTTGGGGAACCTTTTATTACAGACGTTTATCTTTTGGCCTTGTCAATATCGGTGCCACCTATCAGTGAGCCATGGTGGTCCTTTTTAATAACATGATGCACAAAGAAATAGAGGTCTCCGTGGATGATATCATAATAAAATCCCAAAAGGAAGATGACCATATCAACCATCTCAAAAAAGCTTTTCAACTGATTACGTAAATATAACTTATAGCTAAATCCGGCCAAATATGCCTTCAGTGTTAAATCAAGCAAGTTGTTGGGATTCCTAATAAGCAACAGAGGCATCGAATTGGATCCCGCCAAAATTAAAGTAGTCACCGAGATTCCCAATCCCCGAACAGAAAAGAAAATATGGGGATTTATGGGGAGAATCAATTTCATAAGTAGATTTGTATATCAACTCATAGCAACGTGCGAGCCCATCTTTAAGCTGTTAAGGAAAAATTCCTCCATGAAGTGAAATGAAGAATGTCAAAAAGCTTTCCTTTCCATCAAGAAGTAGTTGATCAAAGCCCCTGTCTTGGTTCCCCCAACGGACAAGGTTCCTATATTTATGTACCTGTTAGTTAATGTCAATGCTATGGGCTGCATACTGGGCAAAAAGACGACAGATGCAAGGAAAGGGCTATCTATTACCTTAGCAAAAGATTCAACAGCGGCGAGTAGAAATACACTTTGATTGAGAAGTACACTTTGACATGAGGTTACAACATTATCTTTATGGGCACAAAACCTATCTCATATTCCGCATGGATCCTCTAAAATACGTATTCAACAAACCCATGTTGAATTGCTGACTTTCTAAATGGCAGTTGATCCTCCAACAATTTGACATCATCTATATGACTCAAAAGCCCATCAAAGGTCAAGGAATTGCAGATCAATTGGACGATCACCATCGGGAAAATTTGAATCCTTGGAAACATATTTTCTGAATTATAGAATTAGGGGTAAGCATAGTGCGGTTTGGTACGGTTTGAAGCTCAAACCGCACACAAAATCGCTTAGGTGCGGTTTGACAAATCCAAAACCGCACATTAAACCGTTTGTGATGAGTGCGGTGCGATTTTAAACCATGCGGTTTTGGTTCATTTGGTGCGATTTTGGTTCCAAAATCAATTGAAATAACAAGCCCGTAAAATAGTTAGCAAAATCATCCACGCAAACGTATTACACAGTGAACACAATCATGGAGCTAATTTAGCAAAATAGTTCTAGCCATCAACAATTATATGGTTGATTAATACTGTGTTATCACATTTGATTTAAGAAATACCAAGCCACTCTTGATTTGCAAACATAATTGATACTATTTATTCTTTATTCAACCCTGCAATATCTGTCTTATAAAATAAAATGAGGAGAATATTTTATAGTAGAGAAATTATATATACTTGTAGCAAATTTGAGAAAACATGATAATCCCGGGAGGTCAAGCCAACCTCAAAGATAACCCTGAGGACAATCAGAGTCACAGCAACTAACCCTGAGCAACGACTGCTAAATCAGCCTAGAATCGGAGATAACCCTGGTGAGGGGCTAAATCAATATTTTGCCGCATCGATCCCACATTCACATCGTCTCAACAACATTTTAACCCAAATGCTACACAGAAGTGTCCTACAAGAATCAGAGCTCCAATCCCAAGTGACTACTGCACAAGATAGCACACCGGATACAATTTGAAGACTTGAAGATTTAGTCATGGACCCATCTCCCAGCTTCATACAACCTCTTATCCCATGTCATTACGTAGCTCTCGACAACATCATTCCGAAAAGGTATTATACGCCTCAATCGGATTCCCGGATTGAAAGTTATGAAGGTTCGAGCAGATAACAAGTTGTACGAGTGCACGTACTTCGAGATGATGGGACCCACAGAGCCCGGGGCACCTCTAGCAGCCGCAGGTACATCTGCGGCTTCCCCCTCTCTAAATAAAGGGCTTGGGGTGGCCATTTTGAAAGAGGAAAAGGCGAGGAAGCCCTATCCATTTTTCTCTATACACACTATAAACTGAGTGCTTTCTCATTTCAAACACTTGTGAGCTTAGATTTTGCAACATTTTATCGGTGAAAATCGAGTGCTCATTCATTTAAAGCTATTTGAAGTCTTCTTTGGCAGCCCACTGTAAGCCTTCTTACATTTCTTAAAGCATTTCTCCACTTTTGTTCACACACAATTATTCACGTTGAGAGTCATGTTGTGTGTGTCTGCCCGGACCGTCGGTCTGTGGCTTTTATTGCTTTTATATATATATAGATTCTTATATATATATATATATATATATATATATATATATATATATATATATATATATATATATATATATATATATATATTATCGAGTTATCTCAATTGAGCTTGAATATAATATTTTGAGCGTTTACTGCTTTTATATATATATAAATACTTATATATTTATTATTATCATCAAACTCTGTTTGATTAAGCCTAAATTTATATCCGGAGCGTTTACTGCTTTTATATATATATATAAATATTTATATATATATTGTTGTCATCAAACTCTGTTTGACTGAGCCTGGATTTATATCCGGTGTGTTTACCGTTAATATATATATATATACACATTTCTGTCAGGCCTAGAGTTTACTTCGTAGCCATTTACTGCTTTTATACATACATATATATATATATATATATATATATATATATATATATATATGTTTACATTTTGTCCCTCCTGGAGTTTACTTCGGGGCGGTTGATTGTCTTTATATATTTATAGTTTCTGTCCCACCTGGAGTTTACTTCGTGGCGATTGATTGTCTTTATATATTTATAGTTTCTGTCCCACCTGGAGTTTACTTCGTGGCGATTGATTGTTCATATGTATATATATATATATATATATATATATATATATATATATATATATATATATATATATATATATACTGTAAGGATCAAGAGCATTCTCCTTAAATAACATTCTTTTATTAAAACGACGTCATTTTGGAGGGAGGTGGCATTTTTGTAATTACGTGATGGCATTGTATTTACAAAAATACCACCGCGCCCCTCCAAAACGACGTCGTTTTAATAAAAGAATGCTATTTAAGAGGGAATGCTATTTAAGGACAATGCTCTTGATCTTGACCGTGTGTGTGTGTGTGTGTGTGTATATATATATATATATATATATATATATATATATATATATATATATATAACTGTTTACAGCTTTCATACATACTGCATCATCATGTGAGCCTAGGAATCATGTGATCACAGATTCAGTCGCCTGAATCTAGATTCGGTTCCCGTGATGGACATTTTCAGTTGTAACCAACTTGTAAATTATTCACAGTGTTTGAATTTCCTTAGATGGCTCCCATGCCCACAAGGAGTTTGACATTGCTATATATCTTATTTTCTCGCAGATGCTTCGCATCTCGAAAATAAAAGCAATCAAGCTGAACACATAATAAAATGGAAGTATCAAATGCCTCAATTACTATTAAGCATAAGGGTTTGAAAACTTGTTTTACAAAACATCATTGCTATATCTTGTTAAAATTGAATTTTTTTACAAAATTCCAACCCTTTGTATATAGGTGCAAATAAGGCATAGCACTACTTCCAGACAACTGCACATAGACCTACACACACACATTCAGATAAATGTTTAAACTGAAAAGTTGCGATCACCGTGTTACCACGGATGTCGGGGGGTTCCTAAAACCTTTCCCTCAAATAATCAAGCCCCCGGTAACGAATCTTGGTTTCACAGACCAGTTACGCAGTGTCACATCACTTGGTCTATGTGCAAACCTTTTCTCGGTTGAGTTGGTGCAACCATTTAAAAATACCAACTGGCGACTCTTATAGTCAAATCGTCGACATATACATGTCGGACCTTTTCACAACTTGTTTTTTCAAACAAATCTCACCTAATATGAGAACACCAAAAGGCAAAAATAGAAAAGGGACATTTAAAAATCCCACGTCGACAGGTAGCGACTCTGCTGGGTATGATCCAGTAAGAGGGCTTAAGTCGCTATCAAAGCTTTTTAAAAAAAATTTCTACTTGTGTGTGGATGTTGCATTTACATTTGAATGAATGTGTACTAATGCACTTACTTACTTCACTTAGTGCTTCGTACTATATCTGCTTGTGATATTAGTGCTTCGCACACACATCATTTGCATACGGTGAGACGCGTTGTATGTGAATATATATTGAGTGGTCCCTCCACCAGGAGGTTATCCTGTCGGTGTTTGATTACTAGACTCGTAGGGAGACTAATTCCAACGAGGCTCAGGAAAGGCACCACCCAAATTCGCTTCAGTTGAAAGACCGGATTAACTTCCTGTCAAGTAAATTGCGATGATTTGGGAACCTTCATGCCGAAAAGCCGCGAGAGTAACCTAAGATAGGTCAGCCTCTGATAAATCAAACACGAAGGAAAGTCTCTTCATACCTTCACATTTTAATTACTCGTAATTTCAATTACTTGTAATTTCATATCCATGTCAATCTTAATGTAATGGAAAATATAAAGGAATATGTGTACATGTTTTCCCTTTCATATCAAAACATGTCATGCTATATTGTCATTCAAATAACTGACATCCATTTTGCAGGATAATACTCCTAAACGGACACATTACATAGTATGTAACATTTCTACATTCCCTAAGACTAAACTACATAAGTCTTTTTGTAGGGAAATAATTGGTCCTGTTACCCATTCAAAGTCCAAAAAGGCAACAAGCCTACAGCCAAGCATGGCTACATCTAGCCCGACTAATCTTACTCATGTCTCTCGCGAGAAGTTTGAAGGATTAAGTAACCAAATTACAGAGTTGACTGTTCTGCTTAAAGAACTACACAAGTCCACTCATGGTTCACAAATACCCATACATACAGAATCCTCTGCACCTGGAGGAACCCAGGGTCCGGATAAAGAAATTCCCGCACCTGAGTTGGAAAAAACCAACAAAACCCCTGAAATCACCCCTCTTAAAGAAGAGCATACAGTGGTTCCTTCATCTTCAAGGCAATTGCCCAAACCTACAAAGGCTGAGCCTGTACAGCCTTCATTAAAGGTTCTTGCCCATGTGGTAGCTATGTTGTTTCCTAAGCCGATACCGGTTAAATGAAATGAAGTCCTGATTCTAGACCCCGAAATGGAGGAGAAGGAACGTAGGCGTAAGCAAGACATTGTAAGGTGGTTATCAAATATGTGTGTCCTAGTCCATACGGAGGATACAAACAAAGACAACCCAGACGATGATTGTCCAGACATCATGGTTATCATTCGGGAGAAAGAGGACGATAACAGCCCATTCATCATAGCCATCCACCAGGACTTCACCCTTGGCAATTGGAGTAGCACTCCTTGCATTTGCCGACAAGGGTAAAAAGGGCAGAAACTCCCTCTGCCCCGTAGATAGCAATAATTGCTTACTTTTTCTGTACAGTATTAGTAGTTATTTTTTGTCATTACGTGCTAACACTTTGTATGATTAAATAGTTTCATATATTAAGTGAAAGCATTTTGTTTCAGGACTCTAAAGTTAGATGTGCCTAAACTTGCTGATGAGGTGTCTATTCTCCACAAGGACTGTAACTTTGATGTAAAGTTGGACTCAGACTTGATGGAAATACAAGAGGACTACGAGATACCTCAGGAGATCAAAGAATGGGTCGAAGATAAACTCAAGCCAAATCTTGATCAAACCACCTCTTCCAACCTCGGAACCTCAGAATACCCCAAACAAATCCAAATTGGTACGGCCTTCACTTCAAACCAAAGGAAGGACATGGTTACTCTATTGACCCAATTCCAGGATGTGTTTGCATGGTCTCATGAAGACATGGTCAGTTTGTCCACTGACATTGTTATTCATCATCTCCCCATCAAAGAGGGATTCAAGCCAGTCAGGCAAAAGCTCAGGCAATTAAAACCTGAGTGGAGTTCAAAAGTTAAAGAAGAAATTGTGAAACAATTTCAAGCCTGCATTATCATGGTATTAAAATACCCTGAGTGGCTATCCAACATAGTCCCCGTGCCTAAACCTGGAGGAAAGGTGCGAGTTTGTGTGGATTACAGGGATCTGAACAAAGCATGTCTCAAAGATAGCTTTCTCGTGCTATTCATCCACATACTCATTGACAATACAGCTCAGTATGACATGTACTACTTTGCGGATTGCTTTGTGGGGTACCATCAAATTATGGTTGCTGAAGAGGATCGTGAGAAAACTGCATTCATCACTCCATGGGGAACCTTTTGCTACAAACTATTGGCATTCGGCCTCATCAATGCTGGAGCTACCTATCAGTGAGCTATAATGGCTCTTTTCCACGATCTGATGCATAAAGAGATAAAAATCTACATGGATGACATTATTGTCAAGTCCCGAAGGGAAGAAGACCACCTAGACCATCTCGAAAAGATCTTCAACAGGTTGCGTAAGTACAACTTAAATTTGAATCCAACCAAGTGCGCCTTTGGCATTAAGTCAGGTAAGTTGCTAGGATTCCTAGTCAGCCACAAAGGGATTATGTTGGATCCCACAAAAATTCAGACCATCACAGAAATGCCCATACCTCAGGCAGAGAGGGAAATACGGAGATTTTTGGGAAGAATCAACTTTATTAGCCAATTCATTTCTCAACTCACAGCAACCTGTGAGCCTATCTTCAAGTTGTTAAGGAAGAACTCCTCCATGAAATGGAATTATGAGTGTCAGAAAGCCTTCCTTACGATCAAAGAGCAGCTAGTCAATGCACCTATTTTGGTACGTCCCAGGGATGGTGTTCCCCTATTCATATACATGTCTATTAATGACAATGCCATGGCCTACTTACTGGGACTGTGACAACCCGAGAATTTTGAATATTTTTAAAAATTTTATTTATTGATTTAAGGTTCAAAATTAGAACCTAGACATAAAAATAGTGTATGCGTGTGATATTTTTAAGATGGAATTTTGAGGATTTCAAAATTCTGTGAATAATTTAGGTGAATTATTCAGGATTAAGAAATACGTAAATATGTTCTGTGTATATGTGTACAGTATGTGGTTAAGGGTCAAGGGTTGACCAGATAATTGATATCTGTAACAAACCCTAAGTATATATTAAGAACGTCAACGTTCGGTTAAAAAACCCTAGTGTTTAATAAGAAACCTTAAAACCAGTTTTGAAAACCCTAAATTCAGTTCCGGGAATCCAAAATCCTAATTCGGTGCATGAAACCCTAATCTGGGAATTTAAATGATACTTATATTGTATAAGTGTTATTTATTATAATATTAATTAGGGAAAAGATTAATTATTAGCAAACCCTAATTTCACATTTTTGAAAACCCTAATTTTATAATTCGAGAAAAACTAAGTGTTAATTTAGTGATTTAATGTTAATTAGGAAATATTAATCCTAATTTTATAGTTGTAAGTAATTAGAAAACTCTAATTTAATTACGAAAATTTAATTTCTATTTTAAAAAAATTAATTTTTCTATTAGAAACCCTAATTTTTGGTTGTAAACCCTAATCCGTGATATTGACCCTAATTGCGTAGTTAGCGATTATAATTAGGAAATACTAATCCTAATTAGCAAGATTTAATTAGTGATTAAGAAATTTTAATATAATTAGAAAATTCTAATTATAATTTAGAAATATTAATTTTCTATTTTTGAAAACCGAAATTCGGAAATGTTAGAAATTAAATTGCAAAATTAAGGGTTAAACCCTAAACCCTAAGGGTTTGGTCAATTGTCCAAAATGACCATTCTAGAATTAAAATTAAATGAAAAATGACCATTGTGCCCTTATTGCATTCTTTAATAGGTTGGAGTATAAATCTTGCTATAATCTTGGTTGGTGACCAACTCAATATTTCCCATGTGTGTATATCTTTCAAAATCAGCCATCAAGTGCCACATAGCATCAATCTTGACCATGGATTAAAAAGATCTAAGAGAATAAAAAGAAGAAATATTTACTTTACTTCTCATACTAACCAAGCCATTCTCTCTCATCAATTCCGGAAATCTAGAGTGAGAGGGAGTGAAAAGTTAAGCCATGATCAGACCATAGCAACCAAGAACAGATCCTCAAAGATCTGAAATCAGAATCAAAGCTCTAAAGGTATAAACCTTCAAAATTTCGAAATCCTTAAATCTTGTGTTCTGATGTTAGTTGTTAGTTAGAGTTGTGTATTAGGGTGTCACTTGATGATCTGGGTTGCAATATAGTGAATCCATAACATCAAAGTACACGAATTAGTAAATTTTAAAAATCTGGGAAAAAGTTCAAAGAGTGACCTGACAGTCGAATGTCAGGCCCTCTAGATCGGTCTGTGTTAATGTTTTGAGGTGTTTGGTGTTATATATTTGTTCCTTGTTGTATGGTCTTTTATCTGAGCCTTTAATAAAGCTCATATCACATGTAGATTGCAAGAAATGGTCAGTCAAACTACGTTGACTGTTCACGAAAACGGGTTTCTGGGCAGCCCAGAAACCTAGAACCGGTCTGACAAGTTATTTGATGTCTCTGATCTTCTTTCTGTGAAGCGATCTGACCATGTTGTTATAATAGTTTTGTAGACTGACATGTAGGCTTCATATTGATGCATCTAGAACCCCCAGATCCATAACAGAAACGAGGTTATAGCCGGTCAAACAAGCGTTGACCTTAATGCTGGATGAAGATTCTAGGTAACCCAGATCTTCATCAGCCGAAGTTTCTGATATGGTTTGACTTGCACCGATCTATCACATGTGTTGTAGTTAGACTGATTAAGTGTGATATTATGGTACCCTGACATGTGATCTACAGTATTGAACCAATGGTTCACCAAAACAAATTACAGGATTCACGTTATGAGGATCGAAAACTAGTACCCTCGACTGTTCTTCATTTTCTGGAAAACCCAGAAAATGAAGAACAGAGTTGTCATATATTTTGGAGGCCCAGATCTACCAAATGTGATGTTGTATGACATAGTTGATGACTAATTCGTGTAGTATTACATAAACCTTACACGATCAATGTTTAACATGGCCCAGAATCATGATAGACAGAGAATTATCGCCGGTCAAACTTCCTACCTTGGTGTCTGACATGAATGCTCAAGAACAGCTGAAGAACACTTTCAACGACGGTTGTGTCACCAAAGCTACCTTTAGCGACGGTTTTATTATTAATTAATTTCTAATTTCTGGAAATTAATAAATAAATAGAAAAAAATGATTTTTAATTATTAAAAATACATAATAAATTTCAAAAAATTATTTTAAATTCTAAAAAATAGTTTTTAATTATTTTAAGTATATTTCATAAATATTTAATATTTTTGGAATATAAATGATATTTAATTTATTTATTTATAATATTAAATAAATGGTTTAAAAATGATTTAAATACATGAAAAATCATGAAAAATAATTTTATGGTATAATAAAGTATTTTAAGTTATTTTGAGTAACTTTTAATATTTTATGAAGAATTTCATTAATTAATCAATATTAATGATAATTAGTATATTTAATAAATATATTAAATAAATTATGGAATAATAGAATTAATGCTTTATAAATTATATAAAAGTGATTTATGTGTTAGAAAAATATTTTAAGTTATAAAATATAACTTTTGATATTTTGTCATGAAAATATTAATATTTTAATATTAATAGTAATTATCGGATAATGAATTTAATGATTTAAAAATCATATAAAGGTGATTTTAAAGTATTAAAAATACTTTGTGATATTATAAATATATTATAATATTATGATATGTATTTCATTAATATTTGATAATAAATAAATATTAATCATAAAAGAATTATGTGGTATTTAATTTATTTAAATACATTTTTAATGATTGAAAATTCGCGATAAATGATAATAATTATGTGAAAAATTATTATGAAACTTGAAAAAATATTTCGACTGTTATTGAAATTATCTGAGATAACTGTTAAGTGTTTAGTTAAAGTTTAATTGAACTTAAACTTGTGAATTGTCCGACTAGACCGTTGGGACATTAGAATTTTATCGGATTCAGGTCAGACTGAAAAAGTTTGACCTGATACAAAGTCATATGTGTGTTATAGACTGATAGGATTATGTGTTATGTGTTATGTGTTTAGGTTATTCTATGTATATCTATATATATAATAGTATTATATTGTGATGATATTATTCTAATATTGAAGATCTATATTACTAATATTAGGTCTTCGGATAAAACATTATAAATTGTGTTGCGGTAATCAACGGTTCAGGCAAGTTTGTTTTTACTTAACTCTACTAAGAGTGTTTCATTCAGATAAACTTATGGTTAATCATTGCTGGTTTCCATGAATTGTACTCTGTACATATTACATGTATAAGTCAGGTATGAAAGGCTGATCACCTTCATTACCTGTTGGTTTAGATATATTTGTTCATGTATAATACTTGTTCAGTCATAAATTTGTTCATGCTAGTTCACAATTATATTGTTGAATTATAGTCAGCTTGTTATTCAGACTCTTTCAATCATGATATATCGTTATATTGTTGAAATTAAACTTGTTGGGCAATCCTTATGCTCACCCTTACTATATCATGATAAAACATTGCAGATTAAGACGAATACGTCGGATACAACGAAAGGTTAAAGACAGTTCCAGCTTTAGTATACGCGTACAGTAGATTTGTAATTGTGTTGTATCTTATGTTTTATAAGTCAAGTAAGTTATGTAATGTGTATTAAGTTAAGGTTACTCGACCTTGGGGAATAGTGTGTAAAATGTATTGTATAAACAATTTATGTTTATCTTCCGCAAATATAGTAATAGTAGTATAGAATGATCGAACCAGATCCGAGGTGATTTGGGACCTGGATTCGGGGCCCTCACAGGGACAGAAAGATGATAGAGGCCAAGAAAGAGCTATCTATTACCTCAGGAAAAGATTCAGCAGCAGTGAACACAAGTACACTCTAATTGAGAAAAGTTGTTGTGCTTTAGTATGGGCTTCCATGAGATTACAGCATTATCTCCATGGTCACACAACCCATCTCATATCCCATATAGATCCTCTCAAATACATATTTAGCAAACCCATGTTGAATTGCCGACTGTCCAGATGGCATTTGGTTTTATAACAATTTGACATTATCTACGTGACGCAGTAGTCTATCAAAGGTAAAGGAATTGTGGATCAACTGGTCACCGCACCTTCAGGGGATTTCAAACCTTTGGAGACATACTTCCCTGATGAAGGGGTAATGACAGTTCAACAACGCCATCAAGAAGATACACACCAATCATGGAAGATGTATTTCGATGGAGCTATAAATATGGAAGGTTTTGGGGCCGGAGTAGTTCTAGTATCCATTACGGGGGAGCAGCATCCCGTTACCATCAAATTATAGTTTGCCAACACCAACAACACAGCTGAGTATGAAGGCTGTATTATGGGGCTAAAACTTTCCCAATCAATGAGCATCGGACGGTTAACTGTCTTTGGGAATTCTGAATTGGTAATCAGACAAACCACTAGAATCTATCACACCAAAGAGCTACATTTGCTGCCATACCATCAGCAGGTTCTATAGATGGCTTCAGAGTTTGAAGAAATATCTTTCCTCAACATTCCTCGGAATAAGAATGACGATGCGGATGCACTAGCAACCTTGGCCTCTTTGATCAATATGTTTGACAAAGAAAACATGCCAAACAACACATTTTCCCAACTCAGCCTATGGGAACTACATTGGAGAAGTATCGGATGAGCTACCTCCCATCCAACACCCTTGGTATCAGCATATCAAGGAGTATCTGCGAGATGGATCTACACCCGCTGAGGCGAGTTAGGCTAAAAGAAAGCGGATTCATCGAATGACTATGAAATTCTACCTAAGCGAAGACACACTCTATAAAAGAGATGCAGGACTAGGTCTCCTCAGATGTCTGGACAAGGACCAAGCTCAGAGGCTCACGGATGAAATCCATGGTGGAGTATATGGCCCACACATGAGCGGCCCCCTACTTGTCAAGAAAATCCTAAGAACAAGGCATTACTGGCTCTCTCTTAAGGCTGACTGTGATGATCACGTCAAGAGATGTTACCAATGCCAAATTCATGGGAATGTTATCCACGCCCCTCCAAGGGAGCTTCACAATATAAGTTAACCTTGGCCCTTCTCAATGTGGAGAATGGACGTGATCGGTCTCATCGAGCCCAAAACTAGTAATGGTCATCGATTTATCTTCACCATAATCGACTACTTCACCAAGTGGGTAGAAGCAACCTCCTTCCCCAGGGTCACAAAAGAAGTTATCATTGCTTTCAACAGAAACAATGTCATTTGTCGATATGGACAACCATAGGTAATTGTATTAGACAATGCTAAGAACCCCAATAACAAAATGATGGAGGAGTTATGCAGTAAATTCCACATCAAACATCTCAACTCCGTCATCTACCGTCCAAAGATGAATGGTGTTATTGAAGCGGCTAACAAGAATATCAAGAAGATTATGCAAAAGATGTTCGCCAATCATAAAGAAAGGATGGCCTGACTTATTGCCTCTGACTCTGTTAGCCTACAGAACATCAATGCACGCTTCCACTAGGGCAACCCCCTACTCATTAACCTATGGGATGGAAGCAGTGCTCCCCATAGAAGTGGAAATGGAATCCCTCAGAGTGTGGATAGACGTTCAGCTGGATGAAGACCAGTAGTTATAAGATAGGTATCACCAATTGTCTCTAATAGATGAAAGGTGAACTGTTGCTATCTTTCATGGTCGATTATACCAACAGAGGATCGCCAGATCCTACAATAGAAAAGTCCGGTTATGGCAATTCAAGGAGCATGACTTGGTCTTGAAGAAATTCTAGACAACCAATATCAATCCAAAGGAAAATTCACCCCAAACTAGGAAGGTCTGTTTGTTGTCAAGGAGGTATTGACTATAGGAGCTCTCAGATTACGAGAGATGGATGGCGATGAATTTTCGTAACTCATTAACTCAGACACCGTGAAATGGTACTATGTCTAAAGTTACCAGTAAACTAGCATTCTAGTTTTGGATCACCAGATCCCAGTCAGTTCAGGTTTTCTAAACCTTTCGCTACATATAATCCTTCTTCACATCCGTTTGCCCCATCAGGGACAAACATACCTTCTAACCAGCAGCCTGGTTTTGGATCACCAGATCCTTCACTCAGTTTAGATTTTTTCAAAACCTTTCACACCTTCAGTTTGTCCCACTCAGGATAAACATTTCACATCTTCAATTTTGTCCCATCAGGGATAAAACTTTTCACACCTTCAGTTTGTCCTGTACATGGGATCAAACTTTTCATCAGCAACCTGTCCTATACATGGGGCGAACTACATTGACCTGATCTCCCCAATACGTGGGAGTACGTAGGCAGCCATTTTTATGGTCCGGTCTAACTACAGGAAAAACAAAAAATCTCTCCACAATCCTCTCTATAACCACATACAGAAACTAGTCCCAAGACACCAAAGGGTAGGGAATACACACAGATCAACGATCCATTCTGAAAAATCCTAAGACATCTCAATGTCCATCCATCAAGGGGGAGTTCAGAATACATCAAGATCACAAGCCCTGGTGAAATAGATAAATATCAAGCAAGTAACAAGGCATAACTAAAAGGGAAGTGAATCAAAACATATTTCCCTGCTATATAATACTGGTTGATATATACAATGTGTCCTGTACATGATAAAAATGGCTAAGCTAGTCTATGCAGGAAAATCAAAGCTAATCTACAAACTAGTGGATAAGCGAGCCATCAAATCTAACGTGGCATCCTTCTCAGAGGAAGGGGAATAGGGTAACGTTGTGAGCTCCTGCCCTATGGTATCAACCCGAGCCAAAAGATCTACAACCATCTGCATGGTGACACTATGCTCATCAATAAATGTGCTCATCCCTGCAATGATATCAGTAGTATAGGGCCTCAATGTAGTACTATTTGTGATAGCGGCGTCTCGGGCAGACATAGCGCCATCCCACTCAACAACCACTGCATCTATAGATGATCGAGCCTTATCCCGCTCAGCAACAGCGATATCCCTATGTGTTAGGGCATCATCTCTTTCAACTAGAGCGGCATCTCTACCAGAAAAAGCTATCAACACCAAAGCCCAAATCCACTACCTGGTCACCCTATGGTACAGAGGTAAAAGCCTCTCATGATCTCGACATCTTATCAGCCCATCTGTCAAAGTAACTACCCCTGACAACAAGCAAGGCTGGGGAAATTTCAAAATTGTCGACAACCCGATATTGGAATCCTTACAACAAGACTGGGGCAATCTCAGAAACAGCGACAACTTAACACTGGGCATTTATCAAACATCCTAAAGTTGAAAATGCACCAGTCAGCACCATCAACATGGTCCATCATCATCTCACTCGCGATTTAGATATTACTCACTCGCGACTTAGTCAACAAAGAGAGTTTCTCATATGAATCCCTAACAACAACATGCGAAAGGACTGGGGCATTTTGCGATTCCAAGGAAGGGAAGGAGTTTAAGGCGGGATTAAGCCTCTCATCAAAAGATAGGGGAGAACTCCTGAAAGAAATCATGGCGACATAAGCTTGCCCCTATCAAAGTAGGGAAAAATTCTCAAATGGGTTATAACTCAAAAGTAGAAGCCCAATAACAAAAGGTCTAGCGAATAAAATCCTCATCATCAAATGTGACAACCTGCGTCAAGTCCTCACAAGTCGAGGCCTCTACACCGAAGTTCAAATCTGGGCAGCAAAAGAATGGGCTGCACCCTCCAGGGAT
The DNA here is from genome assembly GCA_016801055.1 of Panax notoginseng. Lineage (NCBI taxonomy): Eukaryota > Viridiplantae > Streptophyta > Magnoliopsida > Apiales > Araliaceae > Panax > Panax notoginseng. The sequence continues at coordinate 53,786,823 of CM029021.1, read as the reverse complement.
GTCAGCGGCACTCAAATCATTAGTTCAGTCGGGTTACGAATCAAAAGCCCAAGGAAATGGTGCACCAGCACCCAACAGCGAAAAGAAACTCCAAATCACCTCAGAAAAGGTGAGCGTAACATCAGGCGAAGTCTGGTGAAGTAAACCGTTAAATATTACTTCAGTGAAGGTATCAGATGATCCGGTATTCTAAACCATTGGCATCAATTCAGCGCCACATCAAGACAGTTCAGCGATGAAAGCTTTGTGTACCACCGTTCGAGTGGGAACCGAAATAGTTTGGCGATGTCAGTATATTTAACTACCAGTAAGGTAGGCACCATTGCAAACTACCAGTGTATACATCGGGTAGGTTTGGTGATTTCATAACGTCATCCCCATCAGAGATGTAGAAAACATCTCAACTTATCTTCATCAAACAAGCATCAGCAACACCATCAAGACAGTTCAGCGATGAAAGCTTTGTGTACCACCGTTCGAGTAGGAACCAAAACAGTTTGGCGATGTCAGCATATTTAACTACCAGCAAGGTAGGAACCGTTGCAAACTACCAGCGTATACATCGGGAAGGTTCGGTGATTTCAAAACATCATCCCCATCAGAGATGTAGAAAATATCTCAACTTATCTTCATCAAACAAGCATCAGCAACACCGATTAAATGCTAAACCGTTGGAGTCAACACCAGCATAAGCATCAGTAGCAACCGATAAAGGTAAAGCAATTTACGATGTGCGAAGTGCGATTTACGATTTGCGATATGCGAAATGTGATGTGTGAGTTACGAAGTACGATTGAACAAATATGAAAAGAAAAGTGTGAAGCGTGATTTATGATTTATGATTTACAATATGCGAAATGCAATGTGCGAGTTGCGAAGTGCAATTGGCCAAATGCGAAAAGAAAAGTGCGATGTACGATTTACGAACTGTGATTTGCGAAAACATGTTAACATTCATCATAACATTCATTACATTGTGATTTCCATCATTAGAAATACCTTATCATATTTCAAGTGTCTAGTATTCTTTATCATGTACATTCCATTGCATTGCATGAACATGATAAAGAGGGGCATCTATAGACACTTAAAATTTTGTTTTCCTGTTACTAACTATACAGGAGGACAAAAACATCTTTTTCACACTCCAGAGATAACCTTGGAGGACCACAGCATCAATTTTTAACCCCGGAGATAGCCCCAGGAGATCCAGTTTCCAACCCCAGATATAACCCCAAAAAATTAATTTCCAACCCCGGAGATAACCCCGAGGAAGTCAGTTCCAACCCCGAAGATAACCCCCGGAGGTCAAGCCAACCTCAGAGATAACCTAAGGATAGTCAAAGTCACAGCAGCCCAATCTCAGAGATAACCCTGAGCAACGATTGCTAAATCAGCCCAGAACCAGAGATAACCCCGATGAAGGGCAAAATCATCATTTTGCCACCTCAATCCCACATTCATACTGTCTCAACAACATTTCAACCCACATGCTATACAGAAGTGTCCTACAAGAACCATAGCTCCAATTCCAAGTAACTACTGCACAAGGCAGCACACCGGATAAAATTTGAAGACTTGAAGATTTGGGCATGGACCCCCCTTCCCGGCTTTGTACAACCTCTTATCCCATATCATTATGTAGCTCCCGACAACAGCATTTTGGAAAGGTATTATACGCCTCAATCAGATACCTGGATTGAAAGTTATGAAGGTTTGAGCGGATAACACGTTGTACGAGTGCATGTACTTCGAGACAGTGGGGCCCACGGAGCCCGAGGCATCCCAGGCAATCGCAGGTACATCTGTGGCTACCATAGGTACACCTGCGGCTCCCCCATCTATAAATAGAGGGCTTGGGATGGTCATTTTGAAAGAGGAAAAGGCAAGAAAGCCTTGTCCATTTTGCTCTGTACACACTATAAACTGAGTGATTTCTCATTTCAAACACTTGTGAGCTTAAATTTTGCTACATTTTACCGGTGGAAACTGAGTGTTCATTTATTTAAAGCTATTTGAAGTCTTCTTTGGCAGCCCACTGTAAGCCTTTTTACATTTCTTAAAGCATTTCTCCACTTTTGTTCACACACAATTATTCACGTTGAGAGTTGTGTTGTGTGTGTCTGCCCGGACCGTCTGTCCGTGGCTTTTATTGCTTATATATATATATATATATATATATATATATATATATATATATATATATGAGTTATCTCGATTGAGCCTGAATATAATATTCGGATCGTTTACTGCTTTTATATATATGTAAATACTTATATATATATAATGTTATCATGAAACTCTGTTCGATTGAGCCTGAATTTATATCCGGAGCGCATACTGCTTATATATATATATATATATATATATATATATATATATATATATATATATATATATATATATATATATAACTGTTTATAGCTTTCATACATACTGCATCATCATGTGAGCCTAGGAATCATATGATCACAGATTCAGTCTCCTGAATCTAGATTCGATTCCTCCCGTGATGGACATTTTCAGCTGTAACCAACTTTTAAATTATTCACGGTGTTTGAATTTTCTTAGATGGCTCCCATGCCCACAAGGAGTTCGACACTGCTATATATCTTATTTTCTCGCAGTTGCTTCGCATCTCGAAAATAAAAATAATCAAGCCGAACATATAATAAAATGAAAGTATCAAAGGCCTCAATTACTCTTGAGCAAAAGAGTTTGAAAAACCTGTTTTACAAAACATCACTGCTATATCTTGTTAAAATTAAACTTTTATACAAAATTCAAACCCTTTGTATACAGGTGCAAACGAGGCATAGCGCTACTTCCAGATAACTGCATATAGACTTACACACACACACACACACACACATTCAGATAAATATTTAAAATGAAAAGTAGCGATCACTGTAACGATCGAGAAATTTGTAATTTAATTTAAATATTTATTGAATTAAATAAATATTTTAAATAATTTATTTATTGAGATAAATAAATATTTGGTGAATTGTAATTTAATAATTTAGTTGAGTATCTGTGCTAACTAAATTAATGAATGGTAATTTTATTATTTGTGGATTTAATTTAATGAAGACAATTAAAGTAAATGAATTGTTTAATATTTATGAAAATAAGTAAAGTAAGGTTTTTGTCTAATTTATTAATTAAATTGGATGTATAATTATTTATTAATCATAAGTATTATTATAATAAAAATTATAATTATTATAACTATTATGGTAAGTTATTTAATTAACTAAAGTGTGACAAGTGAAAACTATATAATATAAGACTATTAAAATAAATGAGAATGGGGGAATTGGTGTGTGGCCAAACAAGGCCTTGTGGCCTTTAGCTTATTGTAACTGACGCCTATTGGGTTTTTTTAACTGACGTATACGTGAGAGAGAGGGGAGTCAGTTTATTTTTATGCGTCTTATTTCCCTAAGGCTAAGTTCAGAGAAGGTTTGGAGAGAAGAAGAAACACAGAGAATAGAGGGAGAGCTTGGTGTGGAGGAGGGAATCATAGAGAGAAAGAGAAGGGTTGTTAAACACTTTGCTAACTCAAGGTATAACTTACTTCAATGTTAACTTTTGTTCTTGAAATTGCTAGTGATAGTTGTAGACACTCGAAATTTTATGCACACCTGTTACTGACATTACATGAGAGCAGATTCGTCTTTTAGACATAACCTTGGAAGACAGCTCACATCCATTTTAGATACAACCGGAAGCTCAGTTTCAACCCCTAAACACTAACCGGGAGTAACCGTTCCAACCTCGGTGATAACCCCGAGGCCTGCAGTTCCAATACCGAAAATTCCACCGGAGAAGGCCGATTTTTCCCAGATATAACTCTGAGATATTCAGTCTCGATCCTAACACTGGGAATAGCAAATTCCAACCTTGGAGATAACACCAAGGAAGGCAGTTGTAGTTCTGGAGATAACCCCGGAAATCCTTGTTTCAAATGCATGCAATCAGCTTCAACCTCGGCGCTTACATCGAGGCACTCAGTACAAGACCTGGAAATAACACAATGAAGACAGGCACACCTCAAAGATGACACTGAGGACCTTCAACATTTACAGTAGTCCAATCTCAAAGATAACCCTGAGCAACGTCTACTTTATCAGCCCAAATTGGAGATAACCCCAGTAAGGGGCAAAGTCGTCATCTTGCCACCTTGACGCCACATCACGCCATCTCAACATTTTATACATACATTTTTACACAGCAATGTCCCACAAGAACCAAGGAAGTTCAATCCCGAGTGACTATTACGCAGGGTAACGGATAGAATTTGAAGCTTGAAGACCAGAGGGCATCGTCCCATCTTCCTGACTTCGTATAACCTCTAATCCCATGTCATTGCGTAACTCTCAAAAACGACGGTCTGAAATAGGTCCTACATACCTCAGTCGAATGCCCGGATTCCAATTCTGAAAGTTCGAGCGGATATAACGTTGCACGCGTGCACGTACTTCGAGACGGCGGGACCCGCGAAGCCCGGGGCACCCCAGGAAGCCGCAGGTACACCTACGGCTCCCCCCTCTATAAATAGAGGGCTTGGGGTGGCCATTTTAAAAGGGAAAAAGGCGAGGAAGCCCTATCCAATTTGCTCTATACACACCCCAAACTGAGTGCTTTCTCATTTTAAACACTTGTAAGCTCATATATAGCTACTTTTTATCGGTGGGAGCCGAGTGTTCATCCATTTCAAGTTATTGAAGTCTTCTTTGGCAGCCCACTGTAAGCCTTCTTACACACTTTAAAGCCTTTCTCTTCATCTTTGCACACACTATCTTCACGTTGAGAGTTGTGTTGCGTGTGTAGGCCCGGACTTCGGTCCGTGGTTTCATTTTTGTTTGTATATATATATATATATATATATATATATATATATATATATATATATATATATATATATATATATATATATGGACCAACATTATCGAGTTATGCATCAATTGAGCCTAGACTTATGTCTAGAGCGTTTAATTGCTTTCGTATATATATAAACTTATATATATGAACTGTCTGTTGAACTCTGTTCGATGAGTCTAGACTTACGTCTGGTGCGTTTAATTACTTTCGTATATATATATATATATATATATATATATATATATATATATATATATATATATATATATATATATATATATATATATATATGAACTATGTTCGATGAGCCTAGATTTTACATCTGGTGCGTTTACTGCTTTAATATATGTATATACTTATATATATAAACTGTTGTCGAACTTTGTTCGATGAGCCTGGATTTTATATCCGGTGCATTTACACGCTTTTATATATATATATATATATATATATATATATATATATATATATATATATATATATATATATATATATATATATATGTAAGACCCCAAATTATTAATAAATAAAATTTAAATTCCTCTATTTATCATTTTGAAATAGTAAGGGTTGAAATGATTAATGAGGTTACTTATGGGTAAAATGCGCAAATATTTTAAATAAGCAAGTGGTTATAAAATATTCATTGTTGTCGGGGAATATTCGTTTGGTTGTGGAATATTCTTCATGTCGGGGAATATTCGTACGACGGCGTAGTCTTTTATGGGCCCAATAACGGAAAGCGAGTGGATGAAGAAAATGACAAGTATAAGTTGTTTATAAATAACGGCGTAGTTGTTACCGTTAATACTGTTGGAATACCCGGTGGTTAAAACACAGTAATATGCGTTGCTGCACAGTAGCACACGGTATTGCACCAATTATTAATTCTTACGTAAGAAGGCACTACTCAATAATTGTTACAGTAATTACTGTTCAGTATTTTATTTTATTGATTCAATAATTGTTGCGTTGATATTTTATATTATTGTTATTTCAATAATTGTCACTACACAGTATTTTCTATTATCGAAGTAATAATTCATATTATCTGAATAATATTATTAGATAACATTATTGGCAATGTCTAGAATGTTCTGTCTAAGAAGAGGTTTGGTCACCTAATTATGCGCCAGTAAGGAGAAATCCTTATTGGAAAGCCCCCTCTTTCCTAGGAACTGTTTGGTTGTCAGTATTGTGATTCTGTAATATTATTTGTGAATAATTAATTATTGATTTATATGATGAGAAAAATATTCATTTTATTTGGATATAGATAGAGAAAATTTTTAAAGTGACAATTGTTGAAAATCGATATTTTATCTTTTTTGATAAAATAATATTTTATTATATTATTATAATATAATAATGATGATATTTTTACAATGAATATGGGATATATGAGTATATGAGGAGAAAGAGTATTTTTGTTGTAAAAGTTGTTTAAAACATGTTAAACATGTCTGTGGGCCCATTTGTTGACTGAAATTTGATTATAGCTTGTAAAATCGCCCGTTTGTGGATTTAGGACAATTTCTGTTTAGAATTTGGAAAAATTTTCTTCTGCAAAGTTGTAGATAATGGAATTTCCTATGAAAAAGACATAAGGTTTGAATTTTTTTGATAAAAGGGATATTTATTATAAATTATTAAAGTTTCAAAATTCCAGAATAATTGATTTTTGAAGTTTTAAATATTTTTAATAAGAAAAATGTTTTTTTTATTTAGGTGAGGTGGGTCAATCTTGGTGGCTGATGTTTTGAATCAGATTATGTGTGCGTAAGAATTTAATAAATATATATTAATATTTTATTAAATTTTCTGTTTTGGTGTTCTAAGTATTTTCCTATAAATTGGGTACTTATGTTAGAATTGAAAATCACACCAGAAACTAAAGTTTTCTCTCTCTTTCTCTCTCCATATATTGAGCGTATTCTTGTGAGTATTTTGATACTTTGAGTGTTGTAATACGGTGTAAGTTCCCTTCAGTACTTTCCTGAAAGTATTCGTCATATGAAGGAGGTAGAGTTTATTAGACTGGAGCAGAATAACATGACGGTGTCCCAGTATGAGACGAAGTTTACAGAGTTGTCTAGATTTACACCTCATTTGGTGGAGAATGAGGAACGTATGACGCTGATGTTTCTGAGAGGTTTGAAACCCGGCATACGTCAATATCTCAGTTCACATAAATTACCTCTCTATTCAGATGTTGTCAACAGAGCTCAATTATTAGAGCGAGATAACGAGTACGTTCAACCGAGGGACCACAATCAGGATCATACCGGTGACAGCAATCATCAGAACAACAATAACCAGCGGAGAAAGAAAAATACGGACAAGAGCGGCAACCACTCTGGTGGTAATCATGGCCATAAGAATAGAAGAAGCGAGTCGGGAGGAGATTTTAAAAAGAGGAGATTCAACAATGGCAATACGAAGACGTCAGCACCAGTAGCAACTGGTTCCAAGGGAGGAGAACGACCACCAGTCATACGCTATAAGTGCGAAAAAGGACATAATAGCCCAAACTGCCCACAACAGTTTAAGGTATGTTATAACTGTGGAAAGGAAGGACATATCGCTCGAGATTGCACTGTAGCGAAACCAAGTCCAGCAGGGATGGTGACTCAAAAGGTTGTCCCAAAAAAGTCAAAGTCAACGGTTCCTGGAAGAGCGTTTGTTGTGACTAGTCAACATGTGAGGAACCCAAACGAGGTGATCACGGGTAAGCTAATCATAAATTCTTGTAAAGTTTATACCTTACTAGATATCGTTGCTACCCATTCATTTATCTCTCCTGCTTGTGCTCAACGTTTAAACTTGACACCTGAGAAATTGGACTTTGACTTATCTGTTGAAACTCTGTTAGGAGAAACTTTCATCACATCCACTGTTTATAAATCTTATTTGATCCAAGTTGGCACCATCATCTTACCTGTTGACCTTATCTCTTTAAAGATACTTGCATTTGACGTGATTTTAGGGATTGATTGGTTAACTACTCGTCATGCCAAAATTGATTGTTTTCGTAAGGTTGTTAGTTTTCATATTCCTAACCAACCTGTTGTGCGAATTCAAGCAGCTAAGCCATTAAAATCAATCACTATTATATCAAGTCATCAAGCTATTCGTTTATTAAAAAATGGATGTCAAGCTTTCTTAGCCCATGTTATGGAATTGAATAAAGACACGTCATATTTAAATAATATTCCTGTTGTTATTGACTTTCCTGACGTATTTCCTGAAGAACTTCCCGGTCTACCCCCAGAACGTGAAGTTAAATTCTTTATTGATCTTGAACCTGGTAAAAAGCCCATTTCTAAAATCCCATATCGAATGGCTCCTATTGAACTTCAGGAGTTAAAGGTCCAACTACAGGAGTTGTTGGGCATCGGTTTCATTCGTCCTAGTACATCTTCTTGGGGTGCTCCTATTTTATTCGTAAAGAAGAAAGACGGGAGTATGCGACTTTATATCGACTACCGAGAATTAAACCATGTCACTATCAAGAATAGGTATCCGCTATCTCATATTGATGACATGTTTGACCAGTTACAATGAGCACAATTCTTTTCAAAAATCGATCTTCGTTCTAGATATCATCAACTAAAAATTAGAACTGAGGATATTTCAAAGACTGCCTTTAGAACTCGGTATGGGCATTATGAATTCTTAGTCATATCTTTTGGATTGAGTAATGCTCCTGCGGCTTTCATAGATATGATGAACCGAGTATTCAAAGAATATTTTGATCAGTTCATTGTTGTCTTTATTGATGACATCCTCATATATTCCAAAAGTCGTGAAGATCATGAGCACCATTTGAAGCTGGTACTCCAAAGGCTTCGTGAAAACAAGCTTTATGCCAAGTTAAATAAATGTGAGTTCTAGCCGGAGGAAGTAGAATTCCTTGGGCACATGGTGTCAAAACATGAAGTATCTGTTGACCCGGCGAAGATTGAAGCAATACAAAGTTGGGAATAACCAAAGTCGGAGACCGAAGTACGTAGCTTTCTGGGCTTAGTTAGTTATTATCGAAGATTCGTGGAAGGATTTTCTCAAATTGCTACTCCACTATCTCAGCTGGCTCGGAAAGATATAAAATTTGTATGGAGCGAGGAATGCGAGAAGAGTTTCCAAGAGCTCAAGAGGAGACTCATTTTGGCACCTATTCTGACAATACCATCTGGTTCGGATGGATTTGTTATCTACAGTAACGCTTCCGGCAAAGGGTTAGGATGTGTTCTCATGTAACGTGGGAAAGTCATAGCCTATGCCTCGCGACAACTTAAAGAATATGAGAGGAATTATCCTACTCATGATCTAGAGTTAGCAGCAGTCATTTTCACGCTAAAGATCTGGAGGCACTATCTATATGGGGAGAAAGTAGAGATATATTCAGACCATAAAAGCCTCAAATATTTCTTCACTCAAAAAGAACTCAACATGCGGTAACGACGTTGGCTCGAGCTGTTGAAAGACTACGACCATACCATTTAATACCATCCTGGAAAAATGAACGTTGTAGTCGACGCATTAAGTAGAAGATCATACGCGGGAACGAGTGCGATGTTGTCAACACAAAGGCCCATTTTGTGTGATTTACTAAAGATGAAGATAGAATTCAAGACTCTGGAGACCCATGTAATGATGTCAAGTATATGTATAGAACCAACTTTAATAGAAAAAGTTAAAGTTGCTCAAGTCACAGACCCAGAGCTGATGCGTATGAAGAAGAAAGTACAAGAAGGTGTTATTCCAGAGGCAAAAATCGATGAAGAAGGATTACTTCGAGTCCACTCCAGACTTTTTGTTCCTAACGATTCTGATTTAAAGTACAAGATCATGATAGAGGCACACAATACACCATTTGCAATCCATCCTAGAAGTACCAAAATGTATCGTGATCTTCGACATGCATTTTGGTGGAATAATATGAAGAGAGAGATTTCAAAGTTTATCTCGATGTGTTTAACTTGTCAACGTGTAAAGGCGGAGCATCAAGTGCCTAAGGGTCCATTGCAACCACTTGAGATTTCAAAATGGAAGTGGGAACATATTACCATGGATTTCGTTACGGGTCTTCCCACGGTTTCTTAAGGCATAAATGTTATTTGGGTTATTATTGATAGATTAACCAAGTCTGCTCATTTCTTGCCGATACGGGAGACTTATTCCCTTGAACGTCTTGCTCGTATGTACGTAGATGAGATTGTGAGATTGCATGGCATGCCAGTATCAATAGTTTCGGATCGTGACCCAAGATTCACTTCAAAATTTTGGGTTAGCTTGCAAAAAGCTATGGGCACGGATTTACGATTTAGTTCAGTATACCATCCTCAAACGGACGGATAATCAGAGAGGACTATTCAAACTCTTGAAGATCTATTAAGACTCCGTGTCTTAGACTTCAAAGGGAGTTGGGATAAGTATTTACCATTGGTGGAGTTCTCTTACAATAATAGTTATCAGGCAAGTATAGGGGTGGCTCCATTCGAAGCATTATACGGACGAAAGTGTCGCTCTCCAATATGTTGGGATGAGGTGGGTGAAGCAACATTGTTGGGACCCGAGTTGGTACGTATGACTACAGAAAAGATCCAAATGATTCGACAACGTATACAAATGGCACAGGATCGACAAAAGAGTTATGCGAATCTTCATCGAAAGAACGTGGAATTTAGTATTGAGGATCATATATTGTTGCATGTTGCTCCATGGAAGGGAGTTACAAGATTTGAGAAGAGAGGAAAGCTCAATCCACGATTTATTGGTCCATTTCATAATCTTAACCAAGTAAGAAATGTGACCTATAGACTCGCGTTAACTCCAAGTATGTCTCGTGTTCATAATGTTTTTCATATATATGTGCTTTGTAAATATGTGAAAGACCCAAACCACGTCATTGAGTTAGAACCAGATGAGATAGTTGAAGACTTAACGTACGAGGAGGTACCTGTCAAGATCTTGGATAGGAAAGAGCATGTCCTACGCACAAAGGTCATACCACAAGTTAAAGTTTTGTGGAGGAACCATGCTATTGAGGAAATGACCTGAGAGTTGGAAACGGAAATGAAAGCGAGGTATCCTCATCTTTTCGAAACACCAGGTACGTACGTCAATTTTGAGGACGAAATTTCATAAGGAGGGGAGGTTGTAAGACCCCAAATTATTAATAAATAAAATTTAAATTCCTCTATTTATCATTTTGAAATAGTAAGGGTTGAATTGATTAATGAGGTTAGTTATGGGTAAAATGCACAAATATTTTAAATAAGCAAGTGGTTATAAAATATTCATTGTTGTCGGGAAATATTCGTTTGGTCGTGGAATATTCTTCTTGTCGAGGAATATTCGTACGACGACGCAGTCTTTTGTGGGCCCCATAACGAAAAGCGATTGGATGAAGAAAACGACAAATATAAGTTGTTTATAAATAACTACGTAGTTGTTACCGTTAATATTGTTGGAATACCCGGTGGTTAAAATACAGTAATACGCATTGTTGCACAGTAGCACACGGTATTGCATCAATTATTGATTTTTACGTAAGAAGGCACTACTCAATAATTGTTACAGTAATTACTGTTCAGTATTTTATTTTATTGATTCAATAATTGTTGCGTTGATATTTTATATTACTGTTGTTTCAATAATTGTCACTACACAGTATTTTCCATTATCGAAGCAATAATTCATATTATCTGAATAATATTATTAGATAACATTATCGGCAATGTCTAGAAAATTCTGTCTAAGGAGAGGTTTGGTCACCTAATTACGCGCCAGTAAGGAGAAATTCTTATTGGAAAGCCCCATATTTCCTGAGAACTGTCTGGTTGTCAGTATTGTGATTCTATAATATTATTTGTGAATAATTAATTATTAATTTATATGATGAGAAAAATATTTATTTTATGTGGATATAGATGGAGAAAATTTTTAAAGTGACAATTGTTAAAAATTGATATTTTATCTTTTTTGATAAAATAATATTTTATTATATTATTATAATATAATAATGATGATATTTTTACAATGAATATGGGATATATGAGTATATGAGGAGAAAGAGTGTTTTTTTTTTTTGCAAAAGTTGTTTAAAACATGTTAAACATGTCTGTGGGCCCATTTCTTGACTGAAATTTGATTATAGCCTGTAAAATTGTCTGTTTGTAGATTTCGGTCAATTTCTGTTTGGAATTTGGAAAAACTTTCTTCTGCAAAGTTGTAGATAATAGAATTTCCTATGAAAAAATCATAAGGTTTGAATTTTTATGGTAAAAAGGCTATTTATTATGAATTATTAAAGTTTCGAAATTCCAGAATAATTGATTTTTGAAGTTTTAAATATTTTTAATAAGAAAAAAGTTTTTTTTTATTTAGGTGAGGTGGGTCACTCTTGGTGGCTGATGTTTTGAATCAGATTATGTGTGCGTAAGAATTTAATAAATATATATTAATATTTTATTAAATTTTCTGCTTTGGTATTCTAAGAATTTTCCTATAAATAGGGTGCTTAGGTTAGAAATGAAAATCACACCAGAAACTAAAGTTTTCTCTCTTTCTCTCTCGATATATTGAGCGTATTCTTGTGAGTATTTCGATACTTTGAGTGTTGTAATACGGTGCAAGTTCCCTTCAGCACTATATTCAGTATTCCAGCCAGAAGTACTATTCTTTCGAGATAAGGGATGTTATTTTTTTTTATAAATGATATTATTTCTTTCAATATCATTATGCCGAAATATTGGTCTGAACTTTTTATCAAATTTAGAATTTTTTGTGTCGGGGTTACTATTCACGTATACGGCACTATTCACGAATATGGCACTATTCATCGAAAAATAAAATTTTCTTCTTCTAAGATATCTATTACGGATACTAGCTTTGATTGTATCCATGTTTTGATCATTCTTGAATTTTACTCCACTATGATTATTTATGAAGTATTTTTGAACTCGGATTGTTTAAAGTACGAATCTGTAATATTTGTTCTTTTGTTTCACTAGATTCATTTTCTTTAAAATATTTTTCATCATCCTCAGTCATAAATGATGATATAACTGAATATCTTTGGCCTGTAGTGCAAAGATTAATGATTTTATGATGAATATCTTTGGTCCGTAGTGCAAAGATGAACATGTGTTGAGATGAATATGACCAACTGATGAATATCTTTGGCCTGTAGTGCAAAGATGAATATTTAATTCAATATATTTATTGATTGATGTTACATGAATAAAATATTGATGATGGACTTTTAAATTCATTGATGATAGTAGATTTCATACTCTACTTAACTCTTCTAATGAATTATTATTTTCTCTGCGAATATTGATTTAAAATTTATTGTCTATTGTATTCTATTAAATTTTTCCCTGTTGAGGACTAACGATAATTTGTTCTATATTATCTCAGTCATAATATTTTTTACTGGGCTAGTTGAGCTCACTCTTTTTTCCTTTTTGTTCTATTTTTCTTCTCAGGAGACGAGAATGTAGCGAGTACTAGTCGGAGTATGGAATGATAGTTCTAGAAAGTTATTTAGTAGTCCTCACCATTTTTGTAAAATAATGTATCAATAATTATAATGAGGACTTATTTGAGTGTGGATATTGTCTAGAAGACAATATTTGTATTTAAACTCACAGTTTTTATGTTGTATTAATAAAGTTGTAGTTGTTTCTATATTATGTATTTTCACGACTCATAATGGGTGTTGTATACCTATTTTGGGGGTGTCACAATATATATATATATATATATATATATATATATATATATATATATATATATATATATATATATACATTTCGTCCCGCTTGGAATTTACTTCGTGGCGGTTGACCGTTTTTATAGCTTTTTGTACATTTCGTCCCGCCTGGAGTTTCCTCCATGGCGGTTGATCATTTTTACAGCTTTATTTACATTTCTGATCCCCCATGGAGGTGCTTCATTGTGGCTGATCATGTCCGTATATATATATATATATATATATATATATATATATATATATATATATATATTTACAGCTTTTATATATATACCTGCTTACTGCGTTTATATCAATTGTGGCATCATGTGAACCTAGAAATCATGTGACCACAGGTTCAGTCTACTTAATCTAGATTCGATTCCCGTGATGGACCTTTTTCAGCTGTAAGCAGCTTGTAAATTTATTCACGGTGTTCGGAAGTCCTCCAATGGTTTTCATACCCATGAGGAATTCAGCACTACTTTGTATATTATTTTCTAGACAGATGCTTCGCATCTCGAAAATAAAATCAATCAAGCCGAACATTTAATAATAAAATAGAATTGTAAAAGGTCTCAATTAATATTGAGCATAATGGTTTGAAAAAACCTCTTTTACAAAACATCACTGCTATATCTTGTTTAAAACTGAATTTTTACATAAATTCAAACCTTGTGTATATAGGTGCAAACGAGGCCTTGCACTACTTCCAAATAACAGCACATTGACCCACCCACACACACACATTCATATAACAGTTTCTTAAAAAATGGCGGTCACCATGGGAACACGGATATCGGGGGGTGCCTAACACCTTCCCTCCGCATAAGCAAGTCCCCGGACCCTAATGAATCTCGGTTTCACAGACCCGTTTAGCAGTGTTACATCACTGGGTCAATGTGCAAACCTTTTCTCGATTGTGTTGGTACAACCATATAAAAAACCAACTGGCGACTCTTAACAGCCCATCGTCGACATTATACATGTCAGACCTTTTTCACTTGCTTTTTCAAACAAATCTCACCTAATATGAGAACACAAAAAAATAGGTAACGAAAAGGGACAAATAAAAATCCCGACGTCGATAGGTGGTGACTCTGCTGGGGACACCAGTAAGAGGACTTAAGCCGCTATTACAATCTTTTCAAAATTGTTATATGCTTGTGTGTGGATGTTGCATTTACATTTATGATGAATGTATACGAATGCATTTTTTTACTGCACTGCAATATATCTATCTGTGATATTAGTGCTGCGCACATGTCATCATTTTCATAAACGGTGAGACACGTTGTATGTGAATCTATGCTGTGTGGTTCCTCCACCAGGAGGCTATCCTGTCGGTGTTTGATTACTGGACTCGTAGGAAGACTAATTCCAACGAGGCTCAGGAAAGGCACCACCCAAATTCGCTCCAGTTAAAAAATCGGATTAACTTCCCATTGAGTAAATTACGATGATTTGGGAACCTTCATGCCAAAAAGCCGCTAGAGAAACCTAAGATAGGTCAGCCTCTGATAAACCAAACGCGGAGGAAAGTCTCTTCATGCTTTCTCATTTCAAATTACTTGTAAAGTTAATTACTTGTACTTTACATTCCATATTCATCTCCATGTAATGAGAAATATAAAGAAATATGTGCATATACATATTTAAATTAACATGATATCCTGTATTACAAACAGCTAACATCCGTTTTGCAGGATCATAAATCCTAAAACGGACACATCACGTAGAATATAAACATTTGCATAATCCCTAAAACTAAACTATGCAAGTTTTATTGCAGGGAAGCATTCAAACCTATTACCCAGTAAAAGTCCAAAAAGACCGCAGGCCTACAGCCAATTATGACTTCATCTGACCAGTCTAATCCAGTTTCTCGCGAAGAATTTGACGGATTAAGTAAAGAAATTACAGATTTGGCTGTTCTGCTTAAAGAACTACATCAATCTACTCAGGGTCCAAAGATACCCATACATGCTGAATCCTCTGCACAAGGAGGAACTCAAGGTTCTGATAAAGCCATTATAGTACCTGAACTACAATTGGATACAACCAACAAAAGTCATGATGTCGCCCATCTCACAAGAGATCCAGACACCAGTGACATCAAAAAGAAAGTTCTTCAAATGGAAGAAACCCTTCGTTTTATCAAAGGAATTGGAGCACATGGAAGTGTCTCATATGCTGATCTTTGTATATTCCCTGGTGTTCATTATCCAGAGAAATTCAACACTCCTGACTTCAAAAAATATGATGGGTTAGGAGACCCTTACACCCATTTGAAGGTGTTCATTGGAGAACTTGGATCTTATGTAGAGGATGAGAAGCTCAGAATACAGCTGTTCCAAAAGAGTCTGACTGGAGAAGCCCGTTCATGGTATACCAGATTAGACAACTCAAAGATCCATAGCTGGGAAGAGCTAGCTCATGCCTTCCTCACACAATACAGTTTCCAGTCTCAGATGGCTTCTGACAGGTACCAAATTACCAAGGTCAAGAAACAGTCCAATGAGTCTTTTAGAGAATATGCTCAAAGGTGGAGGCGCCTTGCTGCTCAGGTGATTCCTTCTATGATAGAGTCAGAGATGGTTATGAACTTTATCGACATACAAGAAGCTCCTTTCTATGAAAGAGTCTTAGCTGGCATTGGTAAACCATTTTCTGAAATGATCAAACTTGGAGAAATGACTGAGATGGGATTGAAGTCAGGAAAGATTCAAGACCTAGCCACTCTCAAAGCTGTTGCTGAGCACATCCAATCCAGAAATTATGGAAACAATCCCCGGAGGGTCCATAAAAAGAAAGAGGAGGATGTTTCCTTGATACTACAAGGTCAGAAAGGCAATCAAAATATGCCTATCCAATAGAGAAATTACACTCCTTTTCAAGCACAGTCTTCAAACCCTCCAATGCCAAAAGGTGGAGAAGTCAAACGCCCTCGAGTGTTCACACCCCTAGGGGATTCACTCAAGAACATTCTTACTCTTCTGACAACTCAGAAGAAAATCACGCATCTTCTTCCACCGAAAATGTGCTTATCTTGCCGGGGCACCTGGACATGATACTCAAGATTGTTGGGCCTTGAAACATAAGATCCAAGATTTAATAGACAACGATGAGATAGTGGTTATCAAACCAGATCAACTTCACGTGCAAGAAAACCCTCTTCCTCCACACAAAGAGGAAGAGGTCAACATGATTAATTAGAGCAATGGACAGAGTTCCAATTTCAACTATGAAGCATCTCAAAATATCAAAGATGGTGTTGACAAGTGGGATTATGCAAAGTTCCAGTTTGTGATGGAACGGAAGATTAAAGCTCTGTGTAAGCAAATTGAGCAATTTGTAGAACTGGTGACCTATCAGCATCAAGTCACACGCCAATTAATTAGCCAGGAGCATGCTAGTCTCCTTCCCTTGGTTATGAATACTCCCTCGTCACCTTCAAAATATAAAACATCAGGGGACAAAGTGACGAAGAGAGCGACTGCCAAAGTTCGTCGGGATTTTACCAATAGAAGGGAATTTACATACCTGGGCCAACCTATGGAGGAGATACTTCAGATGCTAATCAATGAAGGAAGAATCACATCTCTTCTACCTCCAATTAATCCCCGTTCAGGACGGTTCAATCCTGATGGAGTATGTCAGTATCACTCCCATTCTCGTGATCACAGCATGGAAGAATGCTAGGTACTCCGCCACCTTATTTAGAATCTAATCGATAGTGGTGTCCTACAACTGGAAGACAACGATACCGTGCTATTTGAGAGTGAAAATACCTATCCCGCTAAATGGAAGGGACTGGTAGTAGTTATATCCACTGAGGCTGATAAGACTATTAAACCACTCATAATTCAACTCAAGGGAATTAACTATCCTTTGAAAGTGGCTGCTCTAGAGCCAATCAACCAACCATTTCGACCACAATATCCTATTGTCAGCTTACAGAAAGTTCCCTGAAATTATGGAGAAACTGAAGGATCCACATCTCATACAACTACTACAGTGTCAAAGGAAAATCCACTGTATCTTCCCCGACGGGTGATGAAGTCTGCTATCAAATCAAAGGGAAAAATTCCCATGGAGAAGATTGAGAAATTCCTCCGTGCTATGGGTCATAATGAAACTAAGTTGGTTTTAAGCTTAAGAGAAGCTCCACATCAAATTTCAATACTGGACTTGGTGTTAACTTCAGAGGATCACCGGAAGATTTTACTAAAGGTTTTGGAAGAAGCCTATTTACCAAGATCAGTGGATGTGGAAAAATTTCAACATCTGGTTGATCACATTTTCAACAACAATGTGATCTTTTTCACTGATGATGACATACCGCCCGAAGGGATCGGTCATTATAAGTCGTTACACATTACGGTTTTATCCTCCGGATACATGTTAGCTGGAGTCTTGATAGATGGAGGTTCATCTCTGAATATATGTCCTTATGCTACGTTGCAGAAGATGAATGTAAATATCAAGCGAATCCGAAGTAGCCATACAATCATCAAAGCTTTTGATGGATCCTGTCGGAATTCAGTCGGAGAGATTGAGCTGCCAATTGAGATTGGTACTTATACATTTTGTGTATCTTTTCACGTGCTCAAAATAGATACAGGATACAACCTGCTTCTAGGGAGACCGTGGATTCATATGGCCAGGGCAGTCCCCTCCACCCTTCATCAGTAACTTAAATACATTATCAACAATAGTCTAATCACAGTCAACGCTGAACCGGAATATCCTCGACATGGGGACCTTCCACTTATCAATGTCAATTCTGATGTTGAGCCGGTCAGTTTTCATGCTTTGGAAGTAAGCAACACTCAATACCATTCTATTGGGATGCCATTTCTCGTACCCAAGATTTCTACCGAAGTAATGGCAGCTACTCAAGAAATGATGTCATTGGGACACCAGCCAGGACAATGGCTGGGTAAAAATCATCAGGGTATTAAGCACCCGATTCAAGTGTCCAGTCAAGCTGGGACAGCTGGACAAGGCTATTCTGACAGTTCCAGGTACAGGAATCCACATAAGCATAAGCATATTCCTTCAACGTCAGCCACACGGCTATTATCTCCACCTGTAAATCTAGAGTTCGCACAATCTCCGGTAAAGGTGCCAGCCAATGTAATGGCTATGTTATTTCCTAAACCGATACCAGTAAAGGAAAAAGAAGTCTTTGTTCCAGATCCCAATATGGAAGAAGTGGAACGGAGAATCAAGCAGGACATCATCAGAATGATGTCAGGTATACGCATCATTGTCCATGATGAACATACAAACATATACACCCCAGACGATGATTGCCCAAACATAATGGTCATCATTCGGGAGAAGGAGGACGATGACAGCCCCTCCATCACTGCAGTCCCCCAGGACTTTGCCCTTGCCAATTGGAGCAGCACTCCTTGCATTGGTCGACAAGGGTAAACTGGGCAGGACTTCTTTCTATCCTGTAGATATCATAACTGCTTACTTTTCTATACAGTATTAGCACTTGTTTTGTCCGTATATGCTAACACTTTGTATGATTAAATAGTTTCATATATATTAAGTGAAAGCATATTTTGTTTCAAGACTCTGAACTTAGATGTGCATATACTTGCTGATAAGATGCCTCTTCTCCACAAGGATTGTAACTTTGATGAAAAGTTGAACTCCGACTTGATGGAAATACAAAAGGACATTGAGGTGCCTCCGGCTATCAAAGAATGGGTCAAAGACAAACCTAAACCCACCCTTGATCAAACCACCTCTTTCAATCTCGGAACCTTAGAAAACCCTAAGTTAATCCAGATTGGTTCAGACCTTACCCTAAACCAGAGGAATGACATGGTTACGCTACTAACCCAATTCCAGGATATGTTTGCATGGTCTCATGAGGACATGGTGGGTTTGTCCACTGACATTTTCATGCATCGCCTTCCCATCAAAGAGGGTTTCAAGTCAGTCAAGTAGAAACTCAGGTGATTGAAACTTGAGTGGAGTTTAAAGGTGAAAGAAGAAATTATGAAACAATTTCAAGCTGGTATTATCATGGTGTCCACATATCCTGAATGGATATCTAACATCATTCCCGTGCCTAAGCCTGGAGGAAAGGTGCGAGTTTGCGTGGATTATCAGGATCTGAATAAAGCTTTCCTTAAAGATATCTTTCCCGTGCCATTTATCCACATTCTCATTGACAATACTGCTCAATAAGGCATGTACTCCTTCGCTGATTGCTTTACAAGGTACCATCAGATCATGGTCGCTGAGAAGGATCGTGAGAAAACTGCTTTCATCACGCCTTGAGGAACCTTTTGCTACAGACGGTTGTCATTCGGCCTCATTAATGCTGGAGCTACCTATCAGAGAGCTATAATGGCTCTTTTCCATGACTTAATGCACAAAGAGATAGAGATCTATGTGGATGACATCATCGTCAAGTCTCGAAAGAAGGAAGACCACCTAGACCATCTCAAAAAGCTTTTCAACAGGTTGTGTAAGTACAACTTGAAGTTGAATCCAACCAAGTGTACCTTTAGCGTTAAATCATGCAAGTTGCTAGGATTCCTAGTCAGCCATAAAGGGATTAAGCTGGATCCCACCAAAATCCAGGCCATTACGAAAATGCCCATTCCTCAAACAGAGAAAGAAATACGGGAATTTTTGGGAAGAGTCAACTTCATCAGTAGGTTCATTTCTCAATTCACAGCAACATGTGAGCCTATCTTCAAGCTGTTAAGGAAGAACTCCTCCATGAAATGGAATGATGAGTGCCAAAAGGCTTTCCTTGCAATCAAAGATCAGCTAGTCAAAGCTCCTATTTTGGTACCACCCAGGGATGATGTTATTTAGTTCATGTACCTATCCATAAGTGACAATGCCATGGGCTGCATGTTGGGTCAAAAAGACGATAGAGGCCGAGAACGAGCTATCTATTACCTCAGCAAAAGATTCAGCATCAGTAAACACAAGTACACTCTGATTAAGAAGACTTGCTGTGCTTTAGCAGGGGCTTCCATGAGGTTACAACATGACCTCCATGGGCACACAACCCATCTCATATCCCTCGTGGATCCTCTCAAGTATGTGTTTAGTAAGCCCATACTAAATTATCGATTGTACAGATGGCGGTTGATTCTGTAACAATTTGACATTGTTTACGTGACGTAAAAATCCATTAAAGGTCAAGGAATTGCGGATCAACTGGTCACTGCACCTTCAGGGGATTTCAAACCCTTGGAAATATACTTCCCCAATGAAGGGGTAATAACAATTCAGCAACACCATCAATACGATACACGTCAAACATGGAACATGTATTTTGATGGAGCTATTAATATAGAGGGTTTTGGAGCTGGAGCAGTTCTAGTATCCGGTACGGGGGAGCAATATCCCGTCGCCATCAAATTGTAGTTTGTCAGCACCAACAACACAGCTGAGTATGAAGGCTATATCATGGAGCTAAAACTTGCCCGTTCAATGGGCATCAGGCGATTAACTGTCTTTGGAGATTCAGAGTTGGTAATCAAACAATCCACGAGAATCTATCAAACCAAAAAGCTATATTTATTGCCTTACCATCAGCAAGTTTTACAGATGGCTTCGGAGTTCGAATAGATCTCCTTTCTACACATTCCTCGTAATAGGAATGACTTCGCAAATGCATTAGCAACGTTGGCCTCCTTGATTCACATACCTGACAAGGAACACATGTCAAGGGTCCCATTAGCCCTGCAAAAGGCACCAGCCTATGGGAACTATGTTGGAGAAGTTTTAGATGAGCTACCTCCCATCCAACAACCTTGGTATCATCATATCAAGGAATACTTGCGAGATGGATCTACACCCGCTGAGGTGAGCCTGACTGAGAAAAGGCAGATTCATCGACTAGCTATGAAATTCTACCTAAGCGGAGATGTACTCTACAAGAGAGATGCAGGACTAAGTCTCCTCAGATACCTGGACAATGATCAAGCTCAGAGACTCAAGGATGAGATCCATGGTGGAGTATGTGGCCCACACATGAGCGGCCCTTTACTTTTAAAGAAGATCCTCAGAACATGATATTATTGACTTTCTCTCAAGGCTGACAACAATGACCACGTCAAGAGATGTTATCAGTGCCAAATTCATGGGAATGTTATCCACACCCCTCCACGGGAGCTCCACAATATGAGTTCACCTTGGCCCTTCTCAATGTGGGGAATGGACATGATCGGGCCCATTGAGCCTAAAGCCAGTAATGGACATCACTTTATCTTGACCATGATTGACTACTTCACCAAGTGGGTAGAAGCAGCCTCCTTCCCTAAGGTTACCAAAGAAGTCATCATTGCTTTCTCAGAAACAATGTCATTTGTCAATATGGACAATCAGAGGTAATTGTATCAGACAATGCTAAGAATCTCAATAACAAAATGATGGAGGAGTTATGCAATAAATTCCACATCAAACACCTTAATTCTGTCATCTACCGTCCAAAGATGAATGGTGTTGTTGAAGCGACTAACAAAAACATCAAGAAGATCATGCAAAAGATGTTCGCCAACCACAAAGGATGGCCTGACCTATTGCCTCTTACTCTGTTAGCCTACAGAACATCAATGCGTACTTCTACTGGGGTAACCCCCTACACATTAACCTATGGGATGGAAGTAGTACTCCCCATAGAAGTAGAAATGGAATCCCTCAGAGTGTTGATAGACGCTCAGCTGGATGAAGATCAATGGGTGTCGACGTCAGAATTTTTATTTGTCCCCTTTCGTTACCTTTTTTTTTGTGTTCTCATATTAGGCGAGATTTATTTAAAAAAACAAGTGAAAAAGGTCCGACATGTGAAAAAGGTCCGACATGTATAATGTTGACGATGAACTGTTAAGAGACGCCAGTTGGTTTTTTATATGGTTGCACCAACACAACCGAGAAAAGGTTTGCACATTGACCCAGTGATGTGACACTACTAAACGGGTCTGTAAAACTGAGATTCATTAGGGTCCGGAGACTTGTTTATGCGGAGGGAAGGTGTTAGGAACCCCCCGACATCCGTGTTGCCACGGTGACTGTCACTTTTTAAGAAACTGTTATATGAATGTGTGTGTGTTTGTGGGTCAATGTGTTGTTATTTGGAAGTAGTGCAATGCCGCATTCGCACCTATATACATAGGATTTGAATTTATGTAAAAATTCAGTTTTAAACAAGATATATCAGTGATGTTTTGTAATAGAGATTTTTTTCAAACCCTTATGCTCAATAGTAATTAAGACCTTTTACATTTCCATTTTATTATTAACTGTTCGGCTTGATTGCTTTTATTTTTGAGATTCCAAGCATCTTTCCAGAAAATAATATATACAAAGCAGTGCTGAATTCCTCATGGGTATAAAAACCATCGGAGGACATCCGAACACCGTGAATAAATTTACAAGCTGCTTACAGCTGAAAAAGGTCCATCAAGGGAACCAAATCTAGATTCAGTAGACTGAACCTGTGATCAAATGATTCTTAGGCTCACATGATGCCGCAATTAATATAAACGCAGTAAGCAGGTATATATATAAAAGCTATAAATATATATATATATATATATATATATATATATATATATATATATATATATATATATATATATATATATATATATATACAGACATGATCAGTCACCACGAAGCACCTCCATGGGTGATCAGAAATGTAAATAAAATGTAAAAGTGATCAACCGCCACGGAGGAAACTCAAGGAAGGATAAAATATACAGAAAGCTGTAAAAACGGTCAACCGCTATAAAGTAAACTCCAGGCGGGACAAAATGTAAATATATATATATATATATATATATATATATATATATATATATATATATATATATATATATATATATATATACACACGAAAGCAATTAAACGCATCAGACGTAAGTCTAGGCTCATCGAACAGAGTTCAACACACAGTTCATATATATAAGTATATATATATATATATATATATATATATATATATATATATATATATATATATATAGAGTCCGGATCCAGTCTGGGATCCTGGACTTTATAAAATACGGACCTTTTTTTTTTTGCTTTTTTTTTGAAACAACTAAAAATAAATAAATAAATAATTATGGAATTGAATTTTTTTTCATAATACAGTGTTTTGGGTGTGATTTGGGTACGTATAACAAAATATGTATGTACAGTCTGTGCAGACTGTAACATCACTTTTTGGTATAGGTATTCAAAATACGTCCAAAACATTGTATTATGAAAAAATTTCAGTTCCATAAAATATTAAATATTTTTTTTTGTTGTTTTAATAAAAAGCAAAATAAAAAATAAAAAAATACGGTCCGTATTTTAGGACCTGTCCGGGAGTCCGGACAGGATCCTGTGTGTGTGTG
Source organism: Panax notoginseng (assembly GCA_016801055.1). Taxonomy (NCBI): domain Eukaryota; kingdom Viridiplantae; phylum Streptophyta; class Magnoliopsida; order Apiales; family Araliaceae; genus Panax; species Panax notoginseng. The sequence continues at coordinate 53,762,784 of CM029021.1, read as the reverse complement.
TGTGTGTGTATATATATATATATATATGTATGTATATATATATACAAACAGAAAGGAAACCACGAATTGAATTCTGGGCTTCCACACGCAACACGACTCTCAACGTGAAGAATAGTGTGTGCAAAGATGAAGAGAAATGCTTTAAAGTTTGTAAGAAGGCTTACAGTGGGATGCCAAAGAAGACTTCAATAACTTAAAATGGATGAACACTCGGCTCCTGCCGGTAAAAAGTAGCTATATATGAGCTTACAAGTGTTTAAAATGAGAAAGCACTCAGTTTGGGGTGTGTACAGAGCAAATTGGACAGGGCTTCCTCGCCTTTTCTTTTTTTAAAATGGCCACCCCAAGCCCTCTATTTATAGAGGGGGGAGCAGCAAGTGTACCTGTGGCTAGGCCACAGGTGTACCCGCGGCTGCCTGGGGTGCCCCGGGCTTCACAGGTCTCGTCTTCTCGAAGTACGTGTACGCGTACAACGTGATGTCTGCTCGAACTTTTAGAATTACAATCCGGGCATCCGACTGAGGTATGTAGGACCTATTTCGGATCGTCGTTGTCGAGAGTTATGCAATAACATTGGATTAGAGGTTATACGAAGTCAAGAAGATGGGACGATGCCCTCCGGTCTTCTAGCTTCAAATTCTATCCGTTATCCTGCGTAATAGTCACTCGGGATTGAACTTCCTTGGTTCTTGTGGGACATTGTTGTGTAGAAATGTATGTATAAAATGGTGAGACGACGTGATTTGGTGTCAAGGTGGCAAGATGATGACTTTTCCCCTCACTGGGGTTATCTCTAATTTGGGCTGATAAAGCAGATGTTACTCAGGGTTATCTCTGAGATTGGACTGCTGCAAGTGTTGAAAGTCCTCAGTGTCATCTCTGAGGTGTTCCTGTCTTCCTGGTGTTATTGTCAGGTCTTATACTGAGTGCCTCGGTGTAAGCGTCGAGGTTGAAGCTGATTGTATGCATTTGAAACAAGCATTTCTAGGGTTATCTCTGGAACTGCAACTGCCTTCCTTGGGGTTATCTCCAAGGTTGGAATCTACTATTCCCAATGTTAGGACTGAGACTGAATATCTCGGGGTTATCTCCGGGATAAATTGGCCTTCTCCGATGGAATTTTCGGTATTGGAACTGTAGGCCTCGGGGTTATCGCCGAGGTTGGAACGGTGACTCCTGGTGTGTGTTCTGGGGTTGAAACTGAGCTTTCGGTAGTATCTAAAATGGATATGAGCTGTCTTCTAGGGTTATGTCTGAAAGATGAATCTGCCCTCTTGTAATGTCAGTAACAGGTGTGCAAAAAATTTTGAGTGTCTACAAATGCCCCTCTTTATCATATTCATGCAATGCAATGGCATGGATAGGATAAAGAATCCTAGACACTTAAAATGCAACAGATAAACATGATGTTATGTGAAGCAACATGATGCAAGTGTATGATGCATATGGATGATGCATATGGATTATACATATGGATTGATTTTCCACATGTTGGGGTTGATTGTCGTCTCCCCGTTGCTTCTACCGGTGATGGTAATGACGACAAGCTTGGATGTGTGGTCCAAACTTATTAGGATGTTGACGTTGGGGCTATCAGCAAAGTTCTTAATCCTGAATATAGACTTTACTCCAAAGATGTGCCTCTCGTGTGCAAGAGATCTGTGGGGATAAAACTTCTTCTGTTTGAGGATGTGTATAACATATTCTATCATCGATCCTCCCCGATGATGCTGATCCTTCCTGGTTTGTATCACCAGGACATATCAATGTTCTGTTGGATTTACTGCCAACAGCATATGTTGTCAGGGCTACCCGACCTTCGTTGACATGTGAACCAACAGTTGACCATGCATTGTTACCCCCTTCGGGGATCCATTTGATCCTCTGCTGACGTGTATATCAACGGATGAACTCCCTACTAGGGATGAATGCCAAGGCTGCTTGGCTTTTGTTGATATGTGTATCAACTGATGAACTCATCGAATGGTTTTCGATGCGACGTTATATTTACTTGTCGACGACTGAACTGACGTCAAGGTTGCTTGACCTTCGTTGACATGTGCATCAACAAAAAATATGCGGTGTAGCCCCTGCCGGGGATCTCTTGGATCATCGCTGATGTGTGTATCAGCAGAATAGGCATTGTAACCCCCGCCGGGGATCTATTTGTGGAAAGATAACCATGCATTGTAACCCCCGTCGGGTATCCATTTGTGGAAAGATTAGGGTGACGACCCTTAATTGATGCCATTGGACCTCTATGCGGTATTGCTGAATGTGATCTGTAACGACTTGGATCATCGATATAGTACACCCTGTGTTTGGGGGAATACCAATAAATGATATGAAAGCCACAATAGGGCCCATAAAAACCAAGATTTCAAGCTATTCCGCTCAATCGCGTAGCATTTTTATACCTAATTTGGGCTTTTCAGCTTGTGAGAACTCTTTTGTAACTCAAATTGGATCGAGCCGGAGGCGTGGGACTCACATAGGGGTGCCACAGGTACACTTGCTGCAACCGTAGATGGACCTGCGGCAAATCATGAATATTAAAATCCTACAGGTTGCTTTCATAAGTCATTTTCAAGTTGCGCCGCGAAGGAAATCTGAGAGCTCTTCTTCAGATCTGCTGTCCTGGTAACGTATGCATGTACTTTTTTCCAGTTTTTGTCCGTTGAAAAATGACTTATCTCTTGAAATGCATCTAAGCATATAGTAGTGATTATGTATGCTCAAATGACTTGATAAAAAATATTCAACATAGTAAATGTTAGCATTAAACCATGCTGAACATAATGATGTGAAAAAATTTAACTTTTGAAACAATCAAATTGGCACCTTTTTCTGCTATTTCTTATCCTATTTGAGGATAAATGAGCAAAACTGAAAAACCAAAGTAATCCTAGTAATTAGGCTACCCTTATGGATTTATGACTTTAATTTTTTAATGCAAATAGTATGTATATGACTGTGTGCAGGTGTGCTACTATATGGCCACCTAGTCATGCCTATGTGCATGTGGATAGTCCTGTTTATAGAGGAAACTATGAAAAAAAAAATTAAATGTAGGCATTGAGTAGTCATGCATATTTAACTCTACTGTAGACGTATGTTAAAATAATGCATGCATGCATGTAGTCATAAAATGCATTTTGAAAAGATCTAGGTTAGAAAATACCACACCCCTTCTGAGGTGATTTGGAGACTTGTTGTCCAGATATTATGGATCTGGATCAGCCGAGTAGTTTTCGCAGGACCACTTCTAGTATACAGAGGAGGGCTTCTAAAGTTCCTCGACCTCGTTCCGTTAGACAGCCTCGTCAGTTGGTGGAGGTGGTGATACGTCTAATTCGGGTTGATGTACCGGAAGTCGAGGACAAAGAGGAGGATGTTCTGGTTGCGAACCCCACTCCTGCTGATCATGTTCCCCGTAGGGACCTCCCGAGTATTCAAGTAGCAAACCCAGAGCTTCTGGGTGATCTGAGTATACATCCCTCGATGTATTTGCATGCCAACAAGGTATAAAGCTTAGATCTTAATCTTCCTTCTTTCCTATTGATGAGGAGTAAAGGATTCTGATGTTGATCTATATTTTGCAAGTTCTCGGCTTTATACAGCCTCGAGGGAACTAGTTCAGCATTCACTCCATGTACCAGGCTCTTCATCCTGATTATAGAGCGATTGTACATGATTGAGGATTTAGAGCATTCTTTTCCATCCTTCCCCGCCGTTGTCCCTAGGGTTACCTCAGGGTATTGTCTGAGCGCTAGTTTTACCAGACTCAGTCTCCCTATTTACTGGACTATGAGGTGATGATGATGCCAATGGATTGGTGGTTTATCATAGGTATAGAGTTTGGAGGGGCGCCAGTGCCTTGCACGGCGGATATTACCCCCAGTACCGTCAGATCCTTGTTAGGAGTTCCGACAGAGGCACTCAAGGGCAGGACTGTCCGTGCAGGTCCTTTGAGCGTAGATGCTATGAGTGGGCTATTGAGCGAGCCCATGCCAGATGATGTTAAAGTCAGGGATCATATTCTTCGGCGATTGTTCCTGATGATCATTAGGGACTGCTTCATAGTAGATAACTCTTCTACGGTGTCGTTCGCTTTGATCAGCGCCACGCGACATGTGAACCGTATTGGAGAGTATGATTGGGGCTCCTACACCTTTGCCTATTTCCTCAGGGGCATGTGTATGTGCTCACAGGGCTTGACCGAGGCTTGGTTAGGATTTTACCCATTTCTACTGGTAAGTATTTCTCTTGTCATTTACCATGTACAGGTTAAGAGTATTAACTGACAGCAGATGTTTGCCTTTGTGTTGGTAGTTTTGGGCCTATGAGAGGCTCCCATGTTTATGACCAATGAGTGTATTAGGGTTGAATACCTACCCACGAGGACGGGGACGGCATCATTCCATACTGGCGGAGGTCCCCGTAGCTGAGGGTTTCACTCATTATCACCTACAGTTGGAGTTGTTGACAGCGGATGTTATAACATGGATTCTATATTCTGGGGAGAATTTGTCCACTAAATTTGAGGATGGGTACCCGACTGGTGTCGAGTACGTGATTTCCACCCGTAGGGTTCCTCTCTTCACAGATGGAGGATAGGAGCTCTATTTAGGAGAGTGTGCTATTAGGAGCACCACATGGGAGATCCGTATGCCGATCTTGCCTCCTGCCAGGCGTTATTGGCCTGTGTCACAGCCACCCGTCATTCATATTCCATTGTTGGGTGTTGACGATTTTGCATTGTCAGAGGGTCCTTACACTCAGGATGTATTCCAGCATTGGTGGATCCCTCGTACCATTGGAGCCCAGACCCGCGCCACTCAGTTCATGGGGGATATGGTTCTAGGATCCATGATGATGATGGATTGGCTAGCCTGTGTCTGAGATCCAACTCATGTGACACAGATTGATAGCTTGACCCAGCGACTGGACTAGGCACATTTCTTTATCCGGCATTTGCGCAGAGATCCGGTAGAGGCAAATTCGTTTGATCCTTCCAGCACAGGAGCTGGCCCCTCAGATGGCCCATTTGGCTTTACCGACGTAGATTCTCCTTTTTATAGGCCTGATATCCCTGTTGATAGAGATCCAGTAACTCAGGAGGAAGAGATCCAGTGACTTAGGAGAATTACATCAGGTGGATAGGATTGATGATGTAGATATTGATACCATTTTCTTCTTCTGATGTGTATTCTCGTTATCTTTTTTGATAGGCCTCTTGTTAGATATTGGGTGGTTGTGCCCCATTCTCGCTATATCTTTTGATATGCCTCTGTTAGTAGTAGGGCGTTTGTGCCCCATTTCCCTATATTTTTAGTTGTACAGAGATGATATATTAGATGATGATATACTTAGGAATGTACGTACAGTTTTTCCATTCCCTATATCTTATTGCCATCTATTATCTGTAATGTATGTATCATGTTATGCATATGTATGTATGTCCAAAGATATTCAGCATTGACCCTGGATGGTATTATGATACGGCCCATACAGATGTCTTCTTCGACAGTCAGCCGCATAGATCACACCCCACCATTATTGGTAGCATCCCATCTGAGATATTGGTATGATAGTATGTCACCCCCAGATAGGGTGACCGTAGATCATCTGTTGTAGCATACCATGACCCTTTTGATGTTTCAGGTTCCAGCAGGATTTGTGGAGGGTATGATAGAGCACTAGGTACCGGAGAGGCAAGTTTTCTGATTTGGGACCCAGGAGTTGACTCTGACTTTGGAGGAGTATGCACGTTTGACGATGATGCCACTTGACAGACCTTACGTGCATATGGCCATTGGTGACATGAGCCGGTAGTTCATGACCCTCACCGGGCTGAGGTGGAGAGTTGTACAAGATGAGATCACATCTGACCACGTGATATCCCAACATTTTTTGATTGACAGATTTGGCTATGAGGACAGCTATGCTCGGTATTCTGGGGATTTCACCATACCAGAGGACCAGTGGCCTTTGGCCAGAGTGGACGCATTGATGCTGTGTGCATTATCATACGTGTACATGCCACAATACATGGACGAGTTAAACATCTGTGTTATTATGGCAGTGAGAGCTCTCAGGGAGGGTCATACCATTATTTCGATGATCATGGCAGAGACACTGAGGTCGGCCATGTTTTGCTGTACTTACCCTACAGGGGTATTCACAAGCAGTTTGGTCATGTTGTACGTGTAGTTTATGTCACACTTAAGACAGATCGGCACATTCAAACGACAAGGGTATTGTTTAACGCATGAGATAGCCATGTCATATTCCTTTCAGCCTACGGAGTGTATAGTTCTTGCTTCTCGAACCGTTTTCTTAGTCGGGATTGTAGATCCGTTTGCTATCTTGTCGTGTTCAGGGCTCAGTTCGCCATTTAGTTTCATTACTCATGCTTCGGGCATGGATTATCTCCCTCTGGCTGGTTTGAGGGGTAAGACTACCTATCACCCACTGGCCGTGATGTCGCAGTTTGACCAGTTCCAGGACTTTCATCCTTTTAATGGGGCATTAGGTCAGCGCTTAGCTTCTCGCCATCTATCAACAGAGGACCGATCCAGTGTGTATGCTTGTTGGGATCAGCGTAAGATAGCTATTTTTTCTGTTAGCCATCCGGGCTATTCTGCAGAGTATTCTGCGTAGATGGTGATAGAGACTTCATCGGCTGTGGTAGTATCCACAGTGCTGAGCATTGCTTCAGATGGTGGAGAGCCCATGGAGGACATTGATTCTCAGACCGAGGAGGAGCCATTTACTGGGTTGCCAGCAGCGCTCTTAGATTCTTCCAGTACTAGCACTGTCGTGATTCAACATTCAACACAATACTTTGAGCAGAGTCTTCATCTGATGACCTTTGAGAGAGATCAGGCTAGAACCCTGATGTTGACAGCTCTTGATGGGAGAGACGCAGCTCTATTAGAGAGGGACGAGGCATTAGCTCGTAGAGATGCCACTATTATTGAGTGGGATGAGGCTAGATCAGCTAGAGATGCAGTGATAGTTGAGCGGGATAGCACCATATCTACCCAGGATGTAGCCGTCATAGATAGTACTACAGTGAGGTCCCTTACCACTGGGATGCTAGCCGAGATGAGCGCTTATATTGATGAGCATCGCATCACCATGTAGATGGCCTCGAACTTGCTGACTCATGTTGATATCCTTGTACAGGAGACCACAGCGTTACCTCCTTCTTTAGAGAGGGATGCTATGTTGGATCTACTAGCTCGCCTGCATACCGATCTGTAGATAGCCTTGTATTTTTCTGCACAGACTAGCTTAACCATTTTGTCATGTACAGTTTACATTGTGTATATCAAACAGTATTATATATAACAAGAAAATATATTTTTGATCACTTCCCTTTTAGATATGCTTGAATACTTGCTTGATATTTGCCTGCTTCTTCAGGACTTATGATCTTGATGCATTCTGAATTCCTCTTTGCTGGATGGACTTTGAGTTATCTCTGGTAGTTCAGAATAGATCATGGATATGTGTGTATCTCTACCATTTTTGGTGTCTTGGGACTGGTTTCTGTATGAAAATATGGAGAGGAGTGTGGCTTTCCTCTCTGAGATTGATCGTACCACAGACGGTCGCCAATACTCCTATTTAGGAGGAGCCTAGTTAATTCCATCTCTTATGGATTGGTGTTTCTCTTTGAGGCACAACCGTAGCTTAGATGGTCGCCAAATCTCCTATTTAGGAGGAGTTCAGGTAATTCCATCCCTTTGGTTTGAAGCCAAATGAAATGTGATGGATTGAAGTTTGATCCCAGTACCGTTAATAAGCATTTATGTTTTGGTAGGGGGTTAGACCGAACCATGAATGGATGTCTATGTACTCCTATTGAAGAGGAGATCAAGTCTACGTAGTTCAAACCTGGTGTAAGAGGTTCAACACTGTATGTGGCAGAAAGGGTGTAGGAATGTTTTTGTTATTTTTGTTTTTGTGAGGAAAAGGGTGTAGAAGTGTTTTTGTTGTCTTTGTTTTATTATGATCGGGCCATATAAAATGGTTGCCTACGTACTCCCATGTATCAGGGAGATCGGGTTGACGTAGTTCGCCCCTCAAGGCGAGTTGAAAAGTGTGATCCCATGTGCAGGGTCAGACTGCGGGGAAGAAAGATTAATCCCATGTATAGGTTAAACTGTGGAGAAAGAAGTTTAATCCTAGGTTGAGGATAAACTGCAAGGGTGAAAAGTTGATCCCATGTTTGGGGGGACAAACTGCAAATGCGAGAGGTTCAATCCCTAGTGGGATGACCAAAGTTGAAAGAGCGCAGTGAAGCCAGGTTGCTGGCTTAAAGAGTCTGTTTCCATGAGAGGTAAAATGTGGAAAAGAGTTGTATTTGGTAAAGGGTTAAAGAACTGGAATGACTGGTGATCTGATGATCCAACACCAGGGTGTTTGCTTGATGGTAACTTCAGACATAGTACTGTTTCACAGTGTCCGAGTTGATTAGTTGTGGAAATTCATTGTCGTCCATTTCCTGCAATCTGAGAGCACCTCTTGTCAATACCTCCTTGACAATAAATGGGCCTTCCCAGTTTGGAGCGAATTTTTCCTTAGACTGATCTTGGTTGTCGATGATTTTCTTCAAAATCAAATCATGTTGTTTAAACTGCCGTAGCCGGACTTTTCTGTTGTAGGATCTGGCGATCCTTTGTTGATATAACTGACCATGGAAGATAGCCGCGGTTCGCCTTTCATCTATTAGAGACAATTGGTGATACCTGACTTGTATCCATTGATCTTCATCCAGCTGAGCGTCTATCAACACTCTGAGGGAATCCATTTCTACTACTATGGGGAGTACTACTTCCATCCCATAGGTTAATGCGTAGGGGGTTGCCCCAGTAGAAGTACGCATTGATGTTATATCGGCTAACAGAGTAAGAGGCAATAGGTCAGGCCATCCTTTGTGTTTGGCGGACATCATTTGCATAATCTTCTTGATATTTTTGTTAGCTGCTTCAACAGCACCATTCATCTTTGGACGGTAGATGACGGAGTTAAGGTGTTTGATGTGGAATTTATTGCATAACTCCTCCATCATTTTGTTGTTGAGATTCTTAACATTGTCTGATACAATTACCTCTGGTTGTCCATATCGACAAATGACATTGTTTCTAATGAAAGCAATGATGACTTCTTTGGTAACCATGGGGAAGGAGGTTGCTTCTACCCACTTGGTGAAGTAGTCGATCATGGTGAAGATAAAGCGATGTCCATTATTGGCTTTAGGCTCAATGGGCCCGATCACGTCCATTCCCCACATTGAGAAGTGCCAAGGTGAACTCATATTATGGAGCTCCCGTGGAAGGGCGTGGATAGCATTCCCATAAATTTGGCACTGATAACATCTCTTGACGTGATCATTGTAGTCAGCCTTGAGAGAAAGTCAATAATGTCATGTTCTGAGGATCTTCATTACAAGTAAAGGGCCACTCATGTGTGGGCCACATACTCCACCATGGATCTCATCCATAAGTCTCTGAGCTTGATCCTTGTCAAGGCATTTAAGGAGACCTAGTCTTGCATCTCTCTTGTAGAGTGCATCTTCGCTCAAGTAGAATTTCATAGCTAGTCGATGAATCCGCCTTTGTTCAGTTAGGCTCGCCTCAGTGGGTGTAGATCCATCTCGTAAGTATTCCTTGATATGCTGATACCAAGGTTGTTGGATGGGAGGTAGCTCATCCGATACTTCTCCAACATAGTTCCCATAGGCTGGTGCCTTTTGTAGGGCTAATGTGATGCTTAGCATGTGTTCCTTGTCAGGTATGTTAATCAAGGAGGCCAAAGTTACTAATGCATCTGCGAAGTCATTCCTATTATGAGGAATGTGTAGAAAGGAGATCTCTTCGAACTCCGAAGCCATCTGTAAAACTTGTCAATGGTAAGGCAGCAAATGTAGCTCTTTGGTTTGATAGATTCCCGTGGATTGTTTGATTACCAACTCTGAATCCCCAAAGACAGTTAATCACCTGATGCCCATTGAGCGGGCAAGTTTTAGCCCCATGACATAGCCTTCATATTTAGTTGTGTTGTTGGTGTTGACAAACTGCAATTTGACGACAACGGGATACTGCTCCCCCGTACCGGATACTAGAACTGCTCCAGCTCTAGAACCCTCCATATTAATAGCTCCATCAAAATACATGTTCCATGTTTGACGTGTATTGTACTGATGGTATTGCTGAATTATCATTACCCCTTCATCGGGGAAGTATGTTTCCAAGGGTTTGAAATACCCTGATGGTGCAGCGGCCAATTGATCCGCGATTCCTTGACCTTTGATGGACTTTTCCATCACGTAAACAATGTCAAATTGTTGCAGAATCAACTGCCATCTGGACAATCGATAATTCAGTATGGGCTAACTAAACACATACTTGAGAGGATCCACGCGGGATATGAGATGGGTTGTGTGCCCATGGAGGTAATGTTGTAACCTCATGGCAGCCCATGCTAAAGCACAACAAGTCTTCTCAATCAGAGTGTACTTGTGTTCACTGATGCTGAATCTTTTGCTGAGGTAATAGATATCTCGTTCTCGGCCTCTATCGTCTTTCTGACCCAACATGCAGCCCATGGCATTGTCACTTATGGACAGGTACATGAACTGGGGAACATCATCCCTGCATGGTTCCAAAATAGGAGCTTTGACTAGCTGATCTTTGATTGTAAGGAAAGCCTTTTGGCACTCATCATTCCATTTCATGGAGGAGTTCTTCCTTAACAGCTTGAAGATAGGCTCACAGGTTGCTGTGAGTTGAGAAATGAACCTACTGATGTAGTTGACTCTTCCCAAAAATCCCTGTATTTCCTTCTCTGTCTGAGGAATGGGCATTTCCGTAATGGCCTGAATTTTAGTTGGATCCAGCTTAATCCCTTTATGGCTGACTAGGAATCCTAGCAACTTGCCTAATTTAACTCCAAAGGTGCACTTGGCTGGATTCAACTTCAAGTTGACCTTACATAACATGTTGAAAAGTTTTTTGAGATGGTCTAGGTGGTCTTCTTCCTTTCGAGACTTGATGATGATGTCATCCAAGTAGATCTCTATCTCTTTGTGCATTAAGTCGTGGAAAAGAGCCATCATAGCTCTCTAATAGGTAGCTCCGGCATTGATGAGGCCGAATGACAACCGCCTGTAGCAAAAGGTTCCCCAAGGCGTGATGAAAGCAGTTTTCTCACGATCTTCCTCAGCGACCATGATCTAATGGTACCCCGCAAAGCAATCAGCGAAGGAGTACATATCGTATTGAGCAGTATTGTTAATGAGAATGTGGATAAATGGCACGGGAAAGCTATCTTTAAGGCAAGCTTTATTCAGATCCCGATAATCCACGCAAACTCGCACCTTTCCTCCAGGTTTAGGCACAGGATCAATGTTAGATATCCATTCAGGATATGTGGACACCATGATAATACCAGCTTGAAATTATTTCACAATTTCTTCTTTTACCTTTAAACTCCACTCAGGTTTCATTCACCTGAGTTTCTGCTTGACTGGCTTGAATCCCTCTTTGATGGGAAGGCGATAAAGGATAATGTCAGTGGACAAACCCACCATGTCCTCATGAGACCATGCAAACACATCCTGGAATTAGGTTAGTAGCGTACCTATGTCATTCCTCTGGTTTGGGGTAAGGTCTGAACCAATCTGGATTAACTTAGGGTTTTCTAAGGTTCCAAGATTGAAAGAGGTGATTTGATCAAGGTTGGGTTTAGGTTTATCTTCGACCCATTCTTTGATCTCCGGAGGCACCTCAATGTCCTCTTGTATTTCCATTAAGTCGGAGTTCAACTTTTCATCAAAGTTACAATCCTTGTGGAGAAGAGGCATCTTATCAACAAGTACAGGCACATCTAAGTTTAGAGTCCTAAAACAAAATATGATTTCACTTAATATATATGAAACTGTTTAATCATACAAAGTGGTAGCATGTACGGACCAAACAACTGCTAATACTATACAGAAAAGTAAGCAGTTATGATATCTACAGCGCAGAAAGAAGTCCTGCCCATTTTACCTTTGTCTACCAATGCAAGGAGTGTTGCTCCAATTGGCAAGGGCAAAGTCCTGGGGGACTGCAGTGATGGAGGGGCTGTCATCGTCCTCCTTCTCCCGAATGATGACCATTATGTCTGGGCAATCATCATCTGGGATGTATCTGTTTGTATGTTCATCATGGACAATGAAGTGTATGCCTAACATCATTCTAACGATGTCCTGCTTGATTCTTCATTCCTCTTCTTCCACCTTGGGATCTGGAACAAAGACTTCCTTTTCCTTTACCAGTATCGGTTTAGGAAATAACATAGCCATTACATTAGCTGGCACCTTTACCGGAAATTGTACGAACTCTGGATTTACAGGTGGAGATAATAGTCGTGTGGCTAACGTTGAAGGAATCTGCTTATACTTATGTGGATTCCTGCACCTGGAACTGTCAGAATAGCCTAGTCCGGCTGTCCCAGCTTGACTAGACACTTGAATCGGGTGCTTAATACCCTGATGATTTTTACCCAACCCTTATCCCGGCTGGTGTCCCAATGACATCATTTCTTGAGTAGTTGCCATTACTTTGGCAAAAATCTTGGGTACGGGAAATGGCGTCTCAATAGAATGGTATTGAGTGTTGCTTACTTCCAAAGCATGAAAACTGACCGGCTCAACATCAGAATTAACATTGATGAGTGGAAGGTCCCCATGTTGACGATATTCCAGTTCAGCGTTGATTGTGACTAGACTATTGTTGGTAATGTAATTAAGTTACTGATGAAGAGTGGAGGGGACTGCCCTGGCCATATGAATCCACGGTCTCCCTAGAAGCAGGTTGTATCCTGTATCTATTTTGAGCACGTGAAAAGATACACAAAATGTATAGGGACCAATCTCAATTGGCAGCTCAATCTCTCCGACTGAATTTCGGCAGGATCCATCAAAAGCTTTGATGATTTTATGGCTACTTTGGATTCGCTTGAGATTGACAATCATCTTCAGCAACGTAGCATAAGGACAGCTATTCAGAGATGAACCTCCATCTATCAAGACTCCAGCTAACATGTATCCGGAGGATAAAACCACAATGTGAACGGCTTGTAATGACCCGTCCCTTCGGGCGGTATGTCATCATCAGTGAAAGAGATCACATTGTTGTTGAAAATGTGATCAACCAGATGTTGAAATTTTTCCACATCCACTGATCTCGATAAATAGGCTTCTTCCAAAACCTTTAGTAAAATCTTCTGGTGATCCTCGGCAGTTAACACCAAGTCCAGTATTGAAATTTGATATGGAGCTTCTCTTAAGCTTAAAACCACCTTGGCTTCATTATGACCCATAGCACGGAGGAATTTCTCAATCTTCTCCATGGGAATTTTCCTCTTTGATTTGATAGCAGGCTTCATCACCCGCTGGGGAAGATACAGTAGATTTTCCTTCGACACTGCAGCAGTTGTATGAGATGTGGATCCTTCAGCTTCTCCATAATTTCAGGGAACTTTCTGTAAACTGATAATAGGATATTATGGTCGGAATGGTAGGTTGATTGGCTCTAGAGCAGCCACTTTCAAAGGACCGTTAATTCCCTTGAGTTGAATTGTGAGTGGTTTAACAGTCTTATCAACCTCAGTGGATATAACTGCTACCAGTCCCTTCCATTTAGTGGGATAGGTATTTTCACTCTCAAATAGCACGGTATCGTTGTCTGCCAGTTGCAGGACACCACTATCGATTAGATTCTGAATAAGGTGGCAGAGTGCCCAGTATTCTTTCGTGCTATGACCGCGAGAATGGGAGTGATACTGACATACTCCATCAGGATTTAACCATCCTGAATAGGGATTAATTGGAGGTAGAAGGGATGTGATTCTTCCTTCATTGATTAGCATCTGAAGTATCTCCTCCATAGGTTGGCCCAGGTATGTAAATTCCCTTCTATTGGCAAAATCCCAACGGGCTTTGGCAGTTACTCTCTTCGTCACTTTGTCCTCCGATGTTTTATATTTTGAAGGTGACGAGGGAGTATTCATAACCAAGGGAAGGAGACTAGCATGCTCCTGGCTAATTAATTGGCGTGTGACTTGATGCTGATAGGTCACCAGTTCTGCCAATTGCTCGATTTTCTTACACGGAGCTTTAATCTTCCGTTCCATCGTAAACTGGAACTTTGCATAATCCCACTTGTCAACACCATCTTTGATGATCTGAGATGCTTCACAGTTAAAATTGGAACTCTGTCCACTGCTCCAATTAATCATGTTCACATCTTCCCCTTTGTGTGGAGGAAGAGGGTTGTCTTGCACGTGAGGTTGATCTGGTTTGGTAACCACTATCTCACCGTTGTCTATTAAATCTTAGATCTTGTGTTTCAAGGCCCAACAATCTTGAGTATCATGTCCAGGTGCCCCGGCATGATAAGCACATTTTCGAGCAGCATTGAAACCCCTCCCATTAGGGCTGGCTGGTGGAAGAAGATGCGTGATTTTCTTCTGAGTTGTCAGAAGAGTAAGAATGTTCTCGAGTGAATCCCCTAGGGGTGTGAACACTCGAGGGCGTTTGACTTCTCCACCTTTTGGCATTTGAGGGTTTGAAGACTATGCTTGAAAAGGAGTGTAATTTCTCTGTTGGATAAGTATATTCTAATTGCCTTTCTGACCTTGTAATATCAAGGAAACATCCTCCTCTTTCTTTTTATAGACCCTCCAGGGGTTGTTTCCATAATTTCCGGATTGGATATGCCCAGCAGCAGCTTTGGGAGCGGCTAGGCCTTGAATCTTTCCTGACTTCAATCCCATCTCAGCCATTTCTCCATGTTTGATCATTTTAGAAAATGGTTTACCAATGCCAGCTAAGACTCTTTCATAGAAAGGAGCTTCTTGTATGTTGATAAAGGTCATAACCATCTCTGACTATGTCATAGAAGGAATCACCTGAGCAGTATGGTGCCTCCACCTTTGAGCATATTCTCTGAAAGACTCATTGGACTGTTTCTTGACCTTGGTAATTTGGTACCTGTCAGGAGCCATCTGAGACTGGAAACTAAATTGTGTGAGGAAGGCGTGAGCTAGCTCTTCCCAGCTATGGATCTTTGAGTTGTCTAATCTGGTATACCATGAACGGGCTTCTCCAGTCAGACTCTTTTAGAACAGCTGCATTCTGAGCTTCTCGTCCTCTGCATAAGATCCAAGTTCTCCAATGAACACCTTCAAATGGGTGTAAGGGTCTCCTAACCCATCATATTTTTTGAAGTCAGGAGTTTTAAATTTCTCTGGATAATGAACACCAGGGAATATACAAAGATCGGCATATGAGACACTTCCGTGTACTCCAATTCCTTGGATAGAACGAAAGGTTTCTTCCATTTGAAGAACTTTCTTTTTGATGTCACCGGTGTCTGGATCTCTTGTGAGATGAGCGGCATCATGACTTTTGTTGGTTGTATCCAACTGCAGTTCAAGTACTGTAATGGCTTTATCAGAACCTTGAGTTCTTCCTTGTGCAGAGGATTCAGCATGTATGGGTATCTTTGGACCCTGAGTAGATTGATGTAGTTCTTTAAGCAGAACAACCAAATCTATAATTTGTTTACTTAATCCATCAAATTCATCGCGAGAAACTGGATTAGACTGGTCAGATGAAGACATAATTGGCTGTAGGCCTACGGCCTTTTTGGACTTTGACCGGGTAATAGGTCTGAATGCTTCCCTGCGACAAAACTTCCATAGTTTAGTTTTAGGGATTGTGTAAATGTTTACATGCTATGTGATGTGTCCGTTTTAGGATTTATGACCCTGCAAAATGGATGTTTGCTGTTTGTAATACAGGATAGCATGTTAATTTAGATATATATATATATATATATATATATATATATATATATATATATATGCACATATTTCTTTATATTTCTCATTACATGAAGATGAATATGGAATGTAAATTACAAGTAATTGACTTTACAAGTAATTTGAAATGAGAAAGCATGAAGAGACTTTTCTCCACGTTTGGTTTATCAGAGGCTGACCTATCTTAGGTTTCTCTCGCGACTCTTTGGCATGAAGGTTCCCAAATCATCGCAATTTACTCAACGGGAAGTTAATCCGGTTTTTCAACTGGAGCGAATTCGGGTGGTGCCTTTCCTGAGCTTCGTTGGAATTAGTCTTCCTACAAGTCCAGTAATCAAACACCGACAGGATAGCCTCCTGGTGGAGGAACCACACAGCATACATTCACATACAACGTGTCTCACCGTTTATGAAAAGGATGACATGTGCTAAGCACTAATATCATAGATAGATATATTGCAGTGCAGTAAAAAAATGCATTGGTACACATTCATCATAAATGTAAATGCAACATCCACACACAAGCATATAACAGTTTTGAAAAGATTGTAATAGCGGCTTAAGTCCTCTTACTGGTGTCCCCAGCAGAGTCGCCACCTGTCGACGTCGGGATTTCTATTTGTCCCTTTTCGTTACCTATTTTTTTTGTGTTCTCATATTAGATGAGATTTGTTTGAAAAAATAAATGAAAAAGGTTCGACATGTATAATGTCGACGATGGACTGTTAAGAGTCGCCAGTTGGTTTTTTATATGGTTGCACCAACACAGCCGAGAAAAGGTTTGTACATTGACCCAGTGATGTGACACTGCTAAACGGGTCTGTGAAACAGAGACTCATTAGGGTCCGGGGACTTTCTTATGTGGAGGGAAGGTGTTAGGCACCCCCCGACATCCATGTTGCCACGGTGACCGCCACTTTTCAAGAAACTGTTATATGAATGTGTGTGTGTGGGTCAATGTGCTGTTATTTGGAAGTAGTGCAAGGCCTCGTTCGTACCTATATACACAGGGTTTGAATTTATGTAAAAATTCAGTTTTAAACAAGATATAGCAGTGATGTTTTGTAAAAGAGGTTTTTTCAAACCCTTATGCTCAATAGTAATTGAGACCTTTTACACTTCCATTTTATTATTAACTGTTCGACTTGATTACTTTTATTTTCGAGATGCGAAGCATCTCTCCAGAAAATAATATACAAAGCAGTGTCGAATTCCTCATGGGTATGAAAACCATTGGAGGACATCCGAACACCGTGAATAAATTTACAAGCTGCTTATAGCTGAAAAAGGTCCATCACGGGAACCGAATCTAGATTTAGTGGATTGAACCTGTGATCACATGATTCCTAGGCTCACATAATGCCGCAATTGATATAAACGCAATAAGCAGGTATATATATAAAAGCTGTAAATAGATATATACAGACATGTTCTGCCACCATGAAGCACCTCCATGGGGGATCAGAAATGTAAATAAAACTGTAAAAGCGATCAACCGCCACGGAGGAAACTCCAGGCAGGACGAAATGTACAGAAAGCTGTAAAAACGGTTAACCGCCACAAAGTAAACTCCTGGGGGGACGAAATGTAAATATATATATATATAAGCGTGTAAACGCACCGGATATAAAATCCAGGCTCATCGAACAAAGTCCGACAACAGTTCATACATATAAGTGTATATATATATATATATATATATATATATATATATATATATATATATATATATATATATATATATATATAAAATCAGTAAACGCACCGGATGTAAAATCCAGGCTCATCGAACAGAGTTAGACACACAGTTCATATATATAAGTTTATATATATACGAAAGCAATTAAACGCACCAGACGTAAGTCTAGGCTCATCGAACAGAGTTCGACACATAGTTCATATATATAAGTGTGTGTGTATATATATATATATATATATATATATATATATATATATATATATATATATATATATATACGAAAGCAATTAAACGCTCCAGACATAAGTATAGGCTCAATCGAGGCATAACTCGATAATGTTAGTCCATATATGAAAATATATATATATATATATATATATATATATATATATATATATATATATACAAACAGAAATGAAACCACGGACCGAAGTTCGAGCCTACACATACAACATAACTTTTAACGTGAAGAATAGTGTGTACAAAGATGAAGAGAAAGGCTTTAAAGTGTATAAGAAGGCTTACAGTGGGATGCCAAAGAAGACTTCAATAACTTGAAATAGATGAACACTCGGCTCCCGTCGGTAAAAAGTAGCTATATATGAGCTTACAAGTGTTTAAAATGAGAAAGCACTCAATTTGGGGTGTGTACAGAGCAAATTGGACAGGGCTTCCTCGCCTTTTCTCGTTTCAAAATGGCCACCCCAAGCCCTCTATTTATAGAGGGGAGATCCGTAGGTGTACCTGCGGCTAGGCCGCAGGTGTACCTGCGGCTGCCTGGGGTGTCCCGAGCTTCGCGGGTCCCACCGTCTCGAAGTACGTGCACGCGTGCAACGTGATGTCCGCTCGAACTTCGTTGTCGAGAGTTACACAATGACATGGGATTAGAGGTTGTACGAAATCAGGAAGATGGGACGATGCCCTCCGGTCTTCAAGCTTCAAATTCTACCCGTTACCCTGTGTAATAGTAACTCGGGATTGAACTTCCTTGGTTCTTGTGGGACATTGCTATGTAGAAATGTATGTATGAAATGTTGAGATGGCGTGATGTGGCGTCAAGGTGGCAAGATGATGACTTTGCCCTTCACTGGGGTTATCTCCAATTTGGGCTGATAAATCAGAAGTTGCTCAAGGTTATCTCTGAGATTGGAATGCTGCAAGTGTTGAAGGTCCTCAGTGTCATCTCTGAGGTGTGTCTGTCTTCCTGGTCTTATTGCCAGGTCTTGTACTGAGTGCCTCAGTGTAAACGCTGAGGTTGAAGCTGATTGCATGCATTTGAAACAAGCATTTCTGGGGTTATCTCCGGAACTGCAACTTCCTTCCTTGGGGTTATCTCCAAGGTTGGAATCTGCTATTCCCAGTGTTGGGAATGAGATTGAATATCTTGGGGTTATCTCCGGGATAAATCGGCCTTCTCCGGTGGAATTTCCAATATTGGAACTCCAGGCCTCGGGGTTATTGCCGAGGTTGGAACTGTTACTCCTGGTGTGTGTTTTGGGGTTGAAACTGAGCTTTCGGTAGTATCCGGAATGAATGTGAGCTGTCTTCTAGGGTTATGTCTAAAAGACGAATCTACCCTCCTGTAATGTCAGTAACAGGTGTGCAGAAAATTTTGAGTGTCTACAATGGGTACAAGACAGGTATCACCAATTGTCTCTAATAGATGAAAGGCGAACCATGGCTATCTTCTATGGTCAGTTATATCAACAAAGGATCGTCAAATCCTACAACAGAAAAGTCCGGCTACGGCAGTTTAAACAACATAATTTGGTTTTGAAGAAAATCATCGACAATCAAGATCAGTTTAAGGGAAAATTCGCTTTTAACTGAGAAGGCCCGTTTATTGTCAAGGAGGTATTGATAGGAGGTGCTCTCAGATTGCAGGAAATGGACGGTGATGAATTTCCAAAACTAATCAACTCGGACACCATGAAACGGTACTATGTCTGAAGTTACCATCAAGCAAACATCCTGGTGTTGGATCATCAGATCACCAGTCATTCTGTCTCTTTAACCCTTTACCACATACAACTCTTTTCCACACTTTACCCCTCAGGGAAACATACTCTTTAAGCCAACTGCATGGCTTCACTGCGCTCTTTCAACTTTGGTCATCCCACTAGGGATTGAACCTCTCGCGTTTGCAGTTTATCCCCCCAAACATGGGATCAACTTTTCACCCTTGCAGTTTATCCTCAACCTAGGATTAAACTTCTTTCCCCACAGTTTAACCTGTATATGGGATTAATCATTCTTCCCCACAGTCTGACCTTGCACATAGGATCACGCTTTTCAACTCGCCCTAAGGGGCGAACTACATCGACCTGATCTCCTTGATACACGGGAGTACGTAGGCAACCATTTTATATGGCCCGATCGCAATAAAATAAAAACAACAAAAACACTTCTACACCATTTTCCTCACAAAAACCAAAAAAAACATTCCTACACTCTTTCTACTACATACAGAGTTGAACCTCTAACACCAGGTTTGAACTACGCAGACCTGATCTCCTCTTCAATAGGAGTACATAGGCAGCCATTCATGGTTCGGTCTAACCCCCTACCAAAACACAAATACTTGTTAACGGTACTGAGATCAAAACTTCAATCCATCACATTTCATTTGGCTTCAAACCAAAGGGATGGAATTACCTGAACTCCTCCTAAATAGGAGATTCAGCGACCATCTAAGCTACGGTTGTACCTCAAAGAGCAACACCAATCTATAAGAGATGGAATTAACTAGGCTTCTCCTAAATAGGAATATTGGCGACCATTTGTGGTACGGTCAATCTCATAGAGGAAAGTCATACTCCTCTCCATATTTTCACACAGAAACCAGTCCCAAGACACCAAAAATGGTAGGGATACACACAAATCCATGATCTATTCTGAACTATCTAGAGATAACTCAATGTCCATCCAGCAAGGAAGAATTCAAAATGCATCAAGATCACAAGCCCTGAAGAAGCAGGCAAATATCAAGCAAGTATTCAAGCATATCTAAAAGGGAAGTGATCAAAAATATTTTTCCCTGCTATATATAATACTGTTTGATATACATAATGCAAACTGTACATGACAAAATGGTTAAGCTAGTCTGTGCAGGAAAATACAAGGCTGTCTACAGATCGGCATGCAGGCGAGCTAGCAGATCTAACATAGCATCCCTCTCCGAAGAAGGAGGTAACGTTGTGGTCTCCTCTACAAGGATATCCACACAAGTCAACAAGTCCGAGGCCATCTGCATGGTGACGCGATGCTCATCAATATATGCACTCATCTCGACAAGCACCCCAATGGTAAGGGACCTCACTGTAGTACTATCTATGACGTCTACATCCCGGGCAGATATGGCCCTATCCCGCTCAACTATCACTACATCTCTAGCTGATCTAGCTTCATCCCGCTCAACAATAGCGGCATCTCTGCGAGCTAATGCCTCATCTCTCTCTAACAGAGCTGCGTCTCTCCCCATCAACAGCTGTCAACATCAGGGCTCTAGCATGTTCTCTCTCAAAGGTCATCAGATGAAGACTCTGCTCAAAGTATTGTGCTGAATGCTGAATCACGACAGTGCTAATACTGAGAAAATCTAAGAGCACTGCTGGCAACCCAGTAAATGGCTCCTCCTCGGTCTGAGAATCAATGTCCTCCATGGGCTCTCCACCATCTGAAGCAATGCTCGGCATTGTGGATACTACCGCAGCCGATGAAGTCTTTGTCTCCATCCACGCAGAATACTCTACAGAATAACCCGGATGGCTAATAGAAAATATTGCTATCTCACGCTGATCCCAACAAGCATACACATGGGATCGGTCCTCTGCTGATAGATGTCGAGAAGCTAAGTGCTGACCTAACGCACCATCAAAAGGATGAAAGTCCTAGAAATGGTTAAACTGCGACATCATAGCTAGTGGGTGATAGGTAGTCATGCCCCTCAAACCAGCCATAGGGAGATAATCCATGCCCAGAGTATGAGTAATGAAACTAAATGGCGAACTGTGCCCTGAACACGACAAGATAGCGAACAGATCTATAATCCTGACTAAGAAAATGGACCAAGATGCAGGATCTGTATACTCCGTAGGCTAAAAGGAATACGAAATGGCTATTTCATGGGTGAAACAATACCCATGTCGTCTGAATGTGCCGATCGGTCTCAAATGTGACATAAACCACACGTACAGCATAACTGAACTGCCTGTGAATACCCCTGTAGGGTAAGTACTGCAAAATATGGCCGACCTTAGTGTCTCTGCCATTATCATCGGAATAATGGTACGACCCTCCTTGAGAGCTCTCACTGCCATAATAACACCGATGTCTAACTCGTCCATGTATCGTGGCATATACACGTATGATAATGCACACAACATCAATGCGTCCACTCTGGCCAAATGTCGTTGGTCCTCTGGTATGGTGAAATCCCCAGAATACCGAACATAGCTATCCTCATAGCCAAATCTGTCAATCAAAAAATGTTGGGATATCACGTGGCCAGATGTGATCTCATCCTGTACAACTCTCCGCCTCAACCCGATGAAAGTCATGAACTGCCAGCTCATGTCACCAATGGCCATATGCATGCAAGGTCTGTCAAGTGGTAGCATCGTCAAACGTGCATACTCCTCCAAAGTTGGAGTCAATTCCTGGGTCCCAAACCAGAAAACCTGCCTTTCCGATACCCAGTGCTCTATCATACCCTCCACAAATCCTATTGGAACCTGAAAAATCAAAAGGGTCATAGTATGCTGCAATAGCTAATCTACGGTCACCCTATCTGGGGGTGACATACTATCATACCAATATCTCAGACGGGATGCTACTAATAATGGTGGGGTGTGATCTATGCGGCTGACTGTCGAAGAAGACATCTGTGTGGGCTATATCATAATACTATCCAGGGGTCAATGTTGAATATCTCTAGACATACATACATATGCATAACATGATACATGCATAATAGATAATAGATGGTAATATGACATAGGGAATGGAAAAACTGTACATACATTCCTAAGTATATCATCATCTAATACATCATCTCTGTACAACTAAAAATACAGGGAAATGGGGCATAGACGCCCTACTACTAACAGATGCCTATCAAAAGATATAGCGAGAATAGGGCACAGCCACCCAATAGCTAACAGAGGCCTAACGAAAGAGATAACGAGAATATACATCAAAAGAAGACAATGGTGTCAATATCTACATCATCAATCTTGTCCACCTGATGTAACTCCTCCTGAGTCACTGGATCTCTATCAACAGGGATATCAGGCCTATGCAAAGGAGGATTTGCACTGACAAAGCTAAATAGGTCATCTGAGGGGCCAACTCCTGTGCTGGAAGGATCAAACGAATCTGCCTCTACCAGATCTTTGCCCAAATACCGGATAAAGAAATGTGCCCGGTCCAGTCGCTAGGTCAAGCTGTCAATCTGTGTCACGTGAGTCGGATCTCGAACACAGGCTAGCCAATTCGTCATCATCACGGATCCTAGAACCACATCCCCTATGAACTGAGTGGCGCGGATTTAGGCTCCAATGGTACGAGGGGTCCACCAATGCTGAAATACATCCTGAGTGTAAGGACCCTTTGACAATGCAAAACCGTCAACACCAAACAATGGGATATCAATGACGGGTGACTGCGACACAAACCAATAACACCTGGCAGGAGGCAAGATCGGTATACAGATCTCCCCTGTGGTGCTCCTAATAGCACGCTCTCTTAAATAGAGCTCCCATCCTCCATCTGTGAATAGAGGAACCCTACGGGTGGAAATCACGTACTTGACACCAGTTGGGTACCCATTCTCAAATCCAGTGGCCAAATGCTCCCCAGAATATAGAATCCATGTGATGACATCCGCTGTCAACAACTCCAACTGTAGGCGACAATGAATGAAATCCTCAGCTACGGGGACCTCAGCCAGTATAGAATGATGCCATCTCCGTCCTCGTGGGTAGGTATCTAACCCTAATACACTCACTGGATGTAAACATGGGAGCCTCTCATAGGCCCAAAACTGCCAACACAAAGGCAAACATCTGATGTCAGTTAACACTCTTAACTAGTACATGGTAAATGACAAGAGAAATACTTACCAATAGAAATGGGTAAAATCCTAACCAAGCCTCGGTAAAGCCCTATGAGCACATACGTATGCCCCTGAGGAAATAGGCAAAGGTGTAGAAGCCCCAATCATACTCTCCTATATGGTCCACATGTCGCGTGGCGTTGATCAAAGTGAACGACACCGTAGAAGAGTTATCTGCTATGAAGCAGCCCCTAATGGTCATCAGGAACAATCGCCAAAGAATGCGATCCCTGACTCTGACATCAGCTGGTATGGGCTCACTCAATAGCCCACTCATAGCATCTACGCTCAAAGGACCCGTACGGACAGTCCTACCCTTGAGCGCCTCTGCCGGAACTCGTAACAAGGATCTGACGGTAGTGGGGGTAATATCCGTTGTGCAAGGCACTGGCGCCCCTCTAAACTCTATACCTATAATAAACCGCCAATCCATCGGCGTCATCATCACCTCACAGTCCAATAAATAGAGAGATTGAGTCTGGTGAAACCAGCGCTCAGACAATGCTTTGAGGTAACCCCAGGGACAACGGCGGGGAAGGATGAAAAAGAATGCTCCAAATCCCCAATCATGCACAATCTCTCTATAGTCAGGATACAGAGCCTAGTACATGGAGTGAATGTTGAACTAGTTCCCTCGAGGCTGTGTAAAGCCGGGAACCTACAAAATATAGATCAACTTCAGAATTCGTTACTCCTCATCAATAGGAAAGAAGGAAGATTAAGATCTAAGCTTTATACCTCGTTGGCATGCAAATACATCGAGGAATGTCTACTCAGATCACCCAGAAGCTCTGGGTTTGATACTTGAATACTCGGGAGGTCCCTACGGGGAACATGAGCAGCAGGAGCGGGAACCGCAACTGGAACATCCTCCTCCTCGTCCTCGACGTCCGGTACATCAACCTGGACTGGACGTATCACCGCCTCCACCAATCGACGAGGCTGTCTAATGGAACAGGGTCGAGGCACTTCAGAAGCCCTCCTCCGTATACTAGAAGTGGTCCTACGGGAACTACTCGGCTGATCCAGATCCATAATATCTGGACAACAAGTCTCCAAATCACCTCAGAAGGGGTGTGGTATTTTCTAACCTGGAGCTTTTCAAAATGCATCTAATGACTACATGCATGTATGCATTATTTTAACATACGTCTATAGTAGAGTTAAATATGTATGACTACTCAATGCCTATATTTTAGATTTTGTCATAGTTTCCTCTATAAATAGGACTATCCACATGCACATAGGCATGACTAGGTGGCCATACAGTAGCACACCTGCCCACAGTCATATACATACTATTTACATTAAAAAATCAAAGTCATAAATCCATAAGGGTAGCCTAATTACCAGGATTACTTTGCTTTTTCACCTTTGTTCATTTGTCCTCAAATAGGATAAGAAATAGTAGAAAAAAGGTGCCAATTTGACTGTATTAAAAGTCAAATTTTTTTACATCATTATGTTCAACATGGTTTAATACTAACATATACTATGTTGAATATTTTTTATCAAGTCATTTGAGCATACATAATCATTACTATGTGCTTAGATGCATTTCAAGTGATAAGTCATTTTCCAATGGATAAAAACTGTAAAAAAGTACATGCATACGTTACCAGGACAGTGTAGAACACTTGTACGGTGACAGAATTTGTAGAAAAACATCTGAACTCAGCAAATCTGAAGAAGAGCTCTCAGATTTCCTTCGCAGCGCAACTTGAAAATGACTTATGAAAGCAACCTACTGGATTTTAATATCCACGGTTGGCCGTAGGTCCATTTGCGGCTGCAGTAAGTGTACCTACAGCACCCCTACATGGGTCCCACCCTTCCAGCTCAGTCCAGTTCTAGTTACAAAGGAGTTCTCACAAGCTGAAAAGGCCAAATCAGGGATAAAAACGCTACGCGATTGAGCGGAATAGCCTGAAATCCTAGTTTTTATGGGCCCGACTGTGGCTTTCATATCATTTATTAGTATTCGCCCAAACACAGGGTATACTATACCGATGATCCAAGTCATTGCAGATCACATTCGATAATATCGCACAGAGGTCCAATGCCGTCAATTGAGGGTCGCCACCCTAATCTTTCCACAAATAGATCCCCGGCGGGGGTTACAACGCATGTTCCGCTGATACCCACATTAGAGAGGATCAAATGGATCCCCGACAGGGGTTACAACGCATGGTTATCTTGTTAGAGTTTATGCCCTAGAGGCCAATTATTTGATATAATTGCTTAACATTTGATATTATTGTTGATTGAATAAATAAATGATTTTATTATGTTTTTATTTACTGCGTAATATAATTGTTAACATAATAAAATTCCTTAGTATAGTGATACAAATTATATAGTTTCAAGTATGTGACTTGAACATGAGATTATATAATTACAATTAGTATCATTGTTCTTAAATGTCCCTAGTCGAGTATCATTGTTGATGGGACAACAATGATGCATTGAGACTAGTATGTGGATTGACTGATGACCAAATCTCATTGGTCATAAATATATGAGATATTAAGTCAATGCATAGGTACATGTTAGAGAACGATGTACTGGACAGACCCACCATGAGAATTCTATATGGAGCATTATGCGAAGTGCCATTAGCAATTCTCATAGTGACAGTGATGTAATGGTCCTCCGACCTGAAACCGCTATATTACTACACGAGAATTTGTGTACTTTGATATCATCAAATGTCACCTTTAATAGGGTGGACTATAAAGGTGATTATTGGGTTCATTGTGAATCGTGTGAGAAATATGAGTGATCTAGATGGAATTTAACCATCCTATATTTTATAGGTGATATCCATAGGCCTCTTGATTGAGTAGGACTATGAAATGCATGGCCATGCTCAAATAGTGATTTGTTTCATATAGTCTACTCATTGATCAAGAAAACTCAGATTAAATTATGAAGAGTATGACACATTCCATGACTCGAGTTTAATCTAGGATATTAAGGTTAAAAGGATTAAATTACATTGAAACATTGGTCACAAAAAGGTTGCATCGAATCATCGATCTTATTATTACTTGGGTAGCAGTGATGCATTACTAGATGCCGCTCACCGTTTATAACTTTATAATATGATTTTAAAGTTATTGCCAACGTAATAATAACCTATAGGGTCACACACAAAGAACGTAATTAAAAGGAAATTAATTTAAATTGTAAAGATTTAAATATGTCAATATGATTGATATAATTTTAAATCACGAATTTAAATTAATAGGATAATTTATATATAGGTATATTAATTTAGACTTAATTAAGATATATATAAATTCGGATTTTAATAACATTAGGTTTTGATTAATTCTTCCTAACTGCTATATATATGATGTATATCAGTCACTTTAGGTTACACGTCAAAACAAAAACCCTAGCCGCTATTAGAGAGAGACTAGAGAAAAACAGTTTAAAAATCCTCATCATTGGTGGCTAGTACCACGTTTTCCTTCTTCTGCAGATCGTAGGACAATTCGTGTGGAGCGTTCGTGTGGATACCGTAGAGACGCAGTCCACTTGAATTGCGTTGGAGATTCGACCGCATCGATTCTAGCTTTTACAATCGGTATAATTTCTTACCACTGAATTGATTATTTTTCGCATGGATCCTGTTTTAGGGTTTCGAAATTGCTTTAAATTTTAATTTCCGTTGTGCGTTTCTGTATCGAAACCCCAACAGTGGTATCAGAGCTACTTGCGAAAAGATTAATTCAGATTACGTGTTTTAATTGTATTCGATATATACGATATATGATGATGCATATTTACCGATATGAAATTGAATATATGATATTCCGTTGTATATGTATTCTGGTAATATATATGATGATACTGTTAATCGTATCTTAAATCGGTGGAATAACAATATAACTGTTCTAATCGGATTAGAAGCGTGAAGAATCGTTTTAATATGATTAATCGAAACTGGATATATATGATAAATTCTTGGTGTACTGTTATTCGTTTTAATATGATTAAATCGAAACTGGACATATATGATTTGTTATTATGGGTGTTTTGGTGGATTAAAATGTATGATTCTGAAAATGTTTCAGAGATTCGTATGGAAAAATTCTGCAATACAGATTGTAGTTCGAAAAATTCAGCCGGACCACCGCCAGGGGGGGAGACCCCCCCTTGGACCCCCCCCCCCCCCCCGTCGTTGCGCACGATGGTCGTGACCCCAATTTGTTATATATTTTTCTTTAATTTTATATAAATTCTTATATGCTTATTGTGATATGCATGGTGCACAGTTATGGCCTTTTGACCCATAGGTTAGTGGTTTTGGTTTTGAAATACGGCTTGCATGTCGTGCCTTTCTATAAATTCTAATGTAATATTATCTTCTCATCTAAATCCCCTCGAATGTAACTCGAGGTTTCTTTATGTCATGTAATAATCTGTAATCAATGAAGATGTCAAGATGGAGAACACGATGAAAGATGATTATGGAGAGGAGGCAAATGCTTGAGGAAGATCTAAGGAAGCTATTTATTTTAAGATCTTTTACCACCTTAGATTGACCTTTAATCTTTCATTAGCTTGAAAAGATTGACAGTGGATTGGGCCATAACTGTGACACATTTAATTTTGCACTTTATTTATGCTTGTATGCGATATGATATGATAAATAATGTGCATGCTTAATAAGATTAAAATTGGTGAGATCTAAATTAATTAATAAAATCCCTCATTAAATTATTAAGTCTAAATCAGATGCCTTCCAATGAATAACACTCATCAAGACCTTGATCAATAGATGTAGGTTTGCCAAAGCAAAGTACCATATTTATCTAGGTAAGATGCGATAGGATAAGTGTGATATCCAAACTATTAAAATCATTGGGCCCGACTTAACTAAGTTATCTCAATAGGATTGTGGACTTAGAGGCATAGAGTTTGGTAGGTACCATTAGATGGACTAAAAACAATTGTTGTTTACCAAACTATCCAGGAGTTATATATGATATAATTGACAAAGGGTTGTCTACCTAAATAATTATGTTTTAAGAGATTAGCCAAAGCTAACTTAAGTCATAATGAAATATGGATCTTGGCTCACTAGAAAGATTTAATAGAAAATGCTTTCTGAATTAATGGTGAGGGCTATTAATTTGAATAAAATAGTGAGAGGTATATTTTGAATGTACTATTATCAATTACATAATATCAACTCTACAATTTGACTTATTATTTTGGCACTTATAAATTGTAGATATCAATGGCAAACAACAACAACACAAGTAGTCTTTCACTACGATCAGTCCTTGAGAGGGACAAGCTGAGTGGGATTAATTTCCTTGACTGGCACAGGAACTTGAGGATTGTCCTCAAACAAGAGCGTAAGCTATATGTCCTTGATGGGCCCATTCCTGCAGCACCGGCTGTTACTGCACCACGTGCGGAGCATAATGCTTACAAGAAGCATCAAGATGATGCTCTGGACGTGAGTTGTCTCATGCTAGCAACCATGAACGCTGAGCTTCAGAAGCAACATGAGTTAATGGATGCTTATGAGATGATCGAGCATCTCAAGAAATTGTTCGAAGGGCATGCTCGACAGGAGAGGTATGATACAAGCAAAGCGTTGTATCACTGTAAGATGGGTGAACGTGATCCAGTTGGTCCACATGTGCTGAAAATGATTGGGTATATTGAGTACCTTGATAGGTTGGGTTTTCCAATCACTCCGGAAGCCCAAACTGATCTTGTTTTACAATCTTTGAACAGCAGCTACTCTCAATTTGTTATGAACTATCTTATGAATGAAATTGAGAAACCCCTTACTGAGTTATTGAGCATGTTAAGAACTGCCGAGAACAACATGAAAAAGGCAGGACCCGCTCCCATAATGATGGTGCAAAAGGGGAATGCTAAGGGAAATTAGAAAGGCAAAAAGAAGATAGGATCTAAGTCTGTTGCCAAACCCAATTCCAAAACCAAATAGGCTTTAAAACCTAAAGGTGGGGTGGCTAAAGAAGGTGAATGTCACTTCTGTGGAAAACCTGGACACTGGAAAAGGAACTGTCATGCTTATTTGGAAGAAGTGAAGAAAAGGAAAGGAAGTACGACTTCTGATTCAGGTATATATGTTATAGAAGTCAATTTGTCTACTTCTACATCATGGGTATTGGATACTAGATGTGGTTCTCACATTTGTGTTAATGTGCAGGGACTCCGAAGGAGTAGGACTTTGGGGAAAGGAGAGGTTGACCTACGAGTTGGGAATGGAGCAAAAGTTGCTGCATTGGCCGACGGGGGTTACAATGCCTGTTTCGCTGATACACACATCAGCGATGATCCAAGAGATCCCCAGCTGGGACTACAACACATATTTTTCGTTGATGCACATGTCAACGAAGGTCAAGCAACCTTGACGTCAGTTCAGCCGTTGGCAAGTAAGTCCAATGTCGCATCGAAAATCATCCGATGAGTTCATCAGTTGATACACATATCAACAAAAGCCAAGCAGCCTTGGCATTCATCCCCATCAGGGAGTTCATCCATTGATATACATGTCAGCAGAGGATCAAATGGATCCTCAGAAATGCTTGTTTCAAATGCATGCAATTAGCTTTAACCTCGGCGCTTACACTGAGGCACTCAGTACAAGACCTGGCAATAACACCAGGAAGATAGGCACACCTCAGAGATGACACTGAGGACTTTCAACACTTATAGCAATCCAATCTCAGAGATAACCCTGAGCAACGTCTGCTTTATCAGCCCAAACAGGAGATAACCCCAGTGAAGGGTAAAGTCATCATCTTTCCACCTTGACGCCACATCACGCCGTCTTAATATTTCATACATACATTTCTACACAGCAATGTCCCACAAGAACCAAGGAAGTTCAATCCCGAGTGACTATTACCCAGGGTAACAGATAGAATTTGAAGCTTAAAGATTAGAGGACATCGTCCTGTCTTCCTGACTTCGTACAATCTCTAATCCCATGTCATTGCATAACTCTGGACAACGGCGGTCCAAAATAGGTCCTACATACCTCAGTCGGATGCCCAGATTGCAATTCTAAAAATTCAAACGGACATCACATTGCACGTATGCACGTACTTCGAGACGGTGGGACCCGTGAAGCCCGGGGTACCCCGAGCAGTCGTAGGTACACCTGCGGCCTAGTCGCAGGTACACCTGCTACTCCCCTCTCTATAAATAGAGGGCTTGGGGTGGCCATTTTGAAAGGGAAAAAGGCGAGAAAGCCCTGTCTAATTTGCTTTATACACACCTCAAACTGAGTTATTTCTCATCTTAAACACTTGTAAGCTCATATATAGCTACTTGTTATCGGCGGGAGCCGAGTGTTCATCAATTTCAAGTTATTGAAGTCTTCTTTGGCAGCCCACTATAAGCCTTCTTACACACTTCAAAGCCTTTCTCTTCATCTTTGCACACACTATTCTTCACGTTGAGAGTCGTGTTGCATGTGTAGGCCCGAACTTCGATTCCTGGTTTCATTTTTGTTTGTATATATATATATATATATATATATATATATATATATATATATATATATATATATATATATATGGACTAACATTATCGAGTTATGCCTCGATTGAGCCTAGACTTATGTCTGGAGCGTTTAATTGCTTTCGTATATATATATATATATATATATATATATATATATATATGAACTATGTGTCGAACTCTGTTTAATGAGCCTAGACTTACGTCTGGTGCGTTTAATTGCTTTTGTATATATATATACTTATATAAATGAACTGTGTGTCGAACTCTGTTCGATGAACCTGGATTTTACATCCGGTGCGTTTACTGCTTTAATATATATATATATATATATATATATATATATATATATATTTTACATTTCGTCCCGCCTGGAGTTTACTTCGTGGCGGTTGACCGTTTTTACAGGTTTCTGTACATTTCGTCCCCGCCTGGAGTTTCCTCCGTGACGGTTGATCGCTTTTACAGCTTTATTTACATTTCTGATCCCCCATGGAGGTGCTTCGTGGTGGATGATCATGTCTGTATATATATATTTACAGATTTTATATATATACCTGCTTACTGCGTTTATATCAATTGCGGCAACATGCGAGCCTAGGAATCATGTGATCACACGTTCAGTCCACTGAATCTAGATTCGATTCTCGTGATGGACCTTTTTCAGCTATAAGCAGCTTGTAAATTTATTCACGGTGTTTGGATATCCTCCGATGGTTTTCATACCCATGAGGAATTCGACACTACTTTGTATATTATTTTCTGGAAAGATGTTTCGCATCTCGAAAATAAAATCAATCAAGTTGAACATTTAATAATAAAATGGAAGTATAAAAGGTCTCAATTACTATTGAACATAAGGGTTTGAAAAAAACTCTTTTACAAAACATCACTGCGATATCTTGTTTAAAATTGAATTTTTACATAAATTCAAACCCTGTGTATATAGGTGCGAACGTGGCCTTGCACTACTTCCAAATAATAGCACATTGACCCACCCACACACACTCATTCATATAACAGTTTCTTGTAAAGTGGCGATCACCGTGGCAACACGGATGTCATGGGTTGCCTAACACCTTCCCTCCGCATAAGCAAGTCCCCAGACCCTAATGAATCTCGGTTTCACAGACCCGTTTAGCAGTGTTACATCACTGGGTTAATGTGCAAACCTTTTCTCGATTGTGTTGGTACAACCATATAAAAAAACAACTGGCGACTCTTAACAGTCCATCGTCGACATTATACATGTCAGACCTTTTTCACTTATTTTTTCAAACAAATCTCACCTAATATGAGAACACAAAAAAATAGGTAACGAAAAGGGACAAATAAAAATCTCGACGTCGATAATAGTTATGTTGGATTGATATGTATATACTTGTATATATGGTTCATAATCTGTTAATCATCATTGGTGAGTGTTATTTGATGATTAAATACATGAAATTGGATTTGTAGGGAGAAAAAGTAAATAAAAGTGTTTATATTTTAAAAATGGCTTTAGAAAGTATAAAGTTTCATGTTTAATATATATGATAATCTATAAATTTATGTTAGATTATGTTAGTATGTTAAGAAACGAAAGCGGCATAGTTTGAATCATGTCAATTGGTTAAGAAACGAAGTCGTGACGATCGAATTCGCTAAAAGTGTAAAAATTGAGGAAATTTGGAAAATTATGGTTTTGAATCTTTAAAATTGAATTTATGTAGTGTTTATGTAGCTAGAATGATGAATAGCATGCTTAACTATGTTATTACCAAGTTTTAGATGTTGAGTTTGGTGAATTTCTGTGGAATTGGGATTTTTGGCCTAAAGCAAAGTCTGATTTCTAGTTTCTGCAAAACTGTTTCTGGTGCCGAGCGCGGGCGCGCCAGATTCAAAGGGAGACATGGCGCGGCCGTGCCAGTAGTCAGTCAGACCTAGTAATGAGTTGTTAACAGCATATCTTGGAAATTGTTAACTTAACATATTTTAATAATTTGTAAAGGACCTAAAACATGTTACAAGACGTAGTAATGTATTGTAATCACAACGCCAAAACTATAGATTATAAATTAGTTAGTTATGAAAGTTAGTAATGTGATGTCATTTGAATTGGAATTGTTTTGCAATCACCATGTCGTATACTATGATATAATTGAGAATTCAGTTTCTTGTTACATGAATGAATAGGATAATCAAGTCCTAAGTTAAGGATTATAGACTTGATTAAAATGAAAACTAAACTAATGAAATGGGTGTTAATGTAACTAATTGTTGTTGCGATTTCAATGATATATGTAGGGTAATTGGCGAATATTATTACTTGTGTAGCTTACATACAAGGCAAGTTTCTTATCCTAAACTTTTATTGAGCAAGTTCCTAACTTCATTCTCTCTATAAGAATGCAAGCTTTCTATTCCTAAATTATCATTGTACAAGTTTCTAAAATCTATGTTAAAGTTGAGCAAAACTAATCTATCTTGTGTATGATTGTACAAGCTCTTGTAACCCAATTCGTTACATCAAGCAAGTTTCATTTTCTTTAATATTATTCAAAGCATATGTTGTTTTAGTACATCGATTCAAAGGAGATTGTTCTAACTCTTTTGAATATAGCACTTTGCATGTATATCATGTTTACTCAATTATATATTGTTGTTATTCGATCTTTGACCTTGATAACCTTGTTCAATTCTATATTGATTATATTAAACCTCCAAGTAATAAGCAAACTCTTATTGATTGAACTAGTCTATTATGGAATAGTGTTCTAAAATTCTAGAACCACTGATAAGTTAGTTCCGAGCTAAACTTTCTTTAGTGCAGAAATTCTAAATTCAAACTGAGACGAACAACCCTAACATAGGGGATTTTGTATGTGTAACGTTTAGATATTTGTGCACAATACATGGTACAAAGGGTTGATCCCCCTAAGTACGTTAAGCAGGGTTTGTATAGTCTAAATGACTATTAAGGTTGGGGTAGTAATACCTAATCACCAGGGACATAGTTCGTGGTCTTAAGACCCTCAGATATTAAAGTTCGAACTTGTTTTCTATTTTTGATTCATAGAACAAGTTCATTATTGTTCAGCATTCGTTGTTCACTCTCATGTTGTTATCATTACTACTCTTTATATCAGTGAGCAATTGTTTGCTCACTCTTGCAATTAACACTGCAACTAAAGTTAAAAGAGTTAATGAGCCATCTACTAGCAAAGGAAAGGGAAAGATGTCCAAGTGTTGAAGATTTATGAGAATTTATTTAAATGAATTATGCTATAAGACTTGTTTTATTTTATGATGTATTCCGTAAACTGATGTAATAAATTAAGGTTAGATTACATGGGATTGTTTATGAGATGATGTAACCCTTTAATGGGAAAGATTATTGTTTAAGTTATTTAATGTATTTATCATTTATTATGGGTAGTTAGATGTAATTATTTTAATAGTGAGCACCAAATTCTGTGGGAATGAAGTACCCGGATTTGGGGGTGTCATAATCACCGTGTTACCACGGATGTCGGGGGGTGCCTAACACCTTCCCCTTACATAATCAAGCCCCCGGACCATAACGAATCTCAGTTTCATAGACCAGTTACGCAGTGTCACATCACTTGGTCTATGTGCAAACCTTTTCTCGGTTGAGTTGGTGCAACCATTTAAAAATACCAACTGGAAACTCTTACAGTCAAATCGTCGATATATACATGTCGGACCTTTTCACAACTTGTTTTTTCAAACAAATCTCACCTAACATGAGAACACCAAAAGGCAAGAACAGAAAAAGGACATTTAAAAATTTTGACGTCGACATATCTCATGAGTAAAGCAGTACCCATGATGTCTAAAAGTGTCAATCGGTCTCAAATGGGTCATGAACTATACGTACAACAAAACAGCACTGCCTCTGAAAAACCCCACAGGATGGGTATGGAAAAATGTGGCCGACCTCAAGGTCTCTGCCAATATCATGGGCAAGATAGTGTAACCCTCCTTGAGAGCACGGATCACTGTAATCTGGCCAATGTCTAGATGGTCCATATATAGCAGCATGTAAAAATTGGCCACGATTCATATCAATAGAATATTTATGCGGGCAACCTGCCACTCACCCTCAGCAATGGTGAAGTCTCCTAAATGCTGTAGATAGCTGTCCGGCGATCCAAATCGATCAATCAAGAAATCCAAGGACACCACATGCCCCGAAGTGATCTCATCCATAATAACCATGTGTCATAAGCCAGTTAGTGTCATAAACTATCGTCTCATATCGTCGATAACCATCCTAGCACAAGGCCAATCTAAAGGAAAATCGGTGATGCGCTTATACTCCTCTAACGTAGGAGTCAGCTCGTGGATTTCTAATTTGAAAACATGTCTCTCAGGTATCCAAAGAGATAGCATGCCCTCTATAAAACCCAATGGTATGTGGAACATCAAAATAGTCATAGAATGTCTCAACATCTGATCAACTGTCACCCGATCTGTGGGAGGCAAACTACCATACCATTATCTCATAAAAAAGGCTATCAGTGTGGGTGGTGTGTGCTCAATCTGACTGACGGTCGATGAAGACATCTGTAGAATCGTATTATAAGACCATCTAGGGGTCAATGCTCAACTCACTTATGTGAATGCATATCCATGACATAATGCATGCATCATGATAAATAACAATGATAAATGACAATATGATGCAAGGAATAGAAAGTATTATACATACATTCCTAAATACATCATCATCTAATAAGAATTAAATACATCATATCTATCTACAACTAAAAATAAAAAGTACAGGGAAATGGGGCACAGCCGCCCAATATCATACAGAGGCCTATCAAAAAATATAGCGAGAAATGGGGCACAGTCGCCCAATATCTAACAGAGGCCTTGTAACGCCCGAGAAAATTAGATCTTTAATTAATTAAATTTTTATTTGATTATGTGGATTAAATGAATTTAATTAATTAATTATGTGAGTAAGATATTTGAAGTTGTTCTATGACCTAGAACGTGCAGATGTTGTTAGTATTATGGTTGTGTGCTAGGATTAATTATTTTGAATTACCAAGACAAAAATAAATATTTTCTGAGAATTTTTCGAAAAAATACTATTCATCTGATTTCGCTCGGAGATTAGGTTTGAAATTCCGAGAAACGCGTAATGATAGAATATAAAGATATAATGGAATATCCAATAATATTTCAGTTATGGCAAACGAAGTTTTTGCCTGTGGACTTAAAACCTAAGGGTTAGTAAAAGTGATTTTCGTAAGGGAAATGTAATGTGTATAATCATTTCGGTTATTATACGTATGGTATACGAGTATGGTATGAATAATAGTATGGCGTATAAAACGAATATCATATGAATACTAAACGAAGAGAATACGTGAGTTATACGTGTAGAATACGATTAGTTCTTATTGGATTTTGAGTTAAGGACTTTGTATAATCCAATTGGACTTGGATTAATAAGCAAGCCCAATGATTTGTGTAAGAAAGCCCAAGCCCAATGTTAAGTTATGTCAAGCCCAATCCAAGAAACCGAACCGTGGGTCGAACCGGCGGGTCATGGGATAGGTAAAACCCATGGGGCAACCCATGGGAAGACCCATGGACATGTGGGACGGCCACTTGGCCACCAAGTAAAGTGATTACTTGGTGGCTAAGTTGTTGAGGAGGTGGCCTTTGGACCATTTTGCCCTCCATTTGGTTGCCTATAAAAAGAAAGCTTATGTTGGTCATTTAGTGTTTTGAAAACTTTGTCCAACATATATTAAGAGAGAGAAAGATCTAGAAATAAGTAATCAATCTACTTTAAAGTAAACCATATACATTTAGTCAAGAACGTAAAGAACGCAAAGGTAATATTTCGTAAACAATAGTCTTCATCCTTTTCGATTTCTTTCTCGTAGAGAATCGTGGATTGGTGGAGCATGCCTATTGAGGAGGAATAAGGATGGTTATTAATAATAAAAACAATGATAAGTCATGTTAAGTAGAAATTATAAGAGTTTACGTAAGTTTAAACTGTAAAAATCTTTGAACGTGAACTTGGTTGTTGATGGACAAATTGAAAACCATCTTAGATAGGGTATGTGAATCTTTCTTGGTTAGGATGTAGATGATGAATCAATGGAGTGTTTCATTTAATTTGGCTTATAGAACACGAGTAACGAAGTTATGGCGAATTTTGCGAAAATAGACGTTAAACGTCGAAAATGTAAAAATCTCGGATTAATAGTCAAAAGTTGTCTTGTGACTTGAAAACTTCGGTTTTCAATGCCAACACATGAAATAAGGAATTCAAGAGTTGTGGACTCAAGAATTTTCGAATTTCAACTTATAACGAAGAAAACGAGTATTGAACGCTCGAAAACGATAAACGAACGCTCGGTAATGAACCAAAAGGTAAATTTCAAGTTAATGGATTCAAAAATATAAAATTCTTGTATAAACACCTAGAGTATGTAATTTGTGAGTTGCATGCTTTTGAATGAGCTAATTCGGATGTAAAACGAATAAGTTATGAGGCCGGGAAGTTTGAAGGAAAAACCATCCGTCAAAACCAACTGAGGTACAGGGGCGTTGCCGCAGCGCCAACCCAATGTTAATTGTCACACCGCAGCGCCGGCTCCGGGCTCTATCTACTGTTAGTTGGCGCCGCAGCGCCAAAGGTATACTAGAGTCTGGCGCCACAGCGCCGGCAGTGGAAAATGGTTGACCAACTTAGGTTTTGTAATTCCAATTGAATGTAAACCAATAGTAAGACATGAATGTACTTAATGTGCATGGTAAGTCTAACTTTAAATCACTTATAAAGTGATAACATTAGAAGGTTAAGTATGGTTTAACAATAATTAAGGGAAAAACGCAAAAGTGTAAACAAGTAAACCGTGAATGGTGTTCAACGTTGGTATATCACCAATGATGATCGAGTGTCGGTTAATAACGTAAGAACGTTAACGAGTCGTAATGAAGTATAGTAAGTCAAATTGACATTATTAATGGAATAAAGTCAAGTAAGACATAGAAGAGAAAGAAGTTTATTAAAGCAATAAAGTAAGTTTGTTTGGTAGCTAATTACAGTGTGCTATGTGAATATATCATGTAGATCCTTAAAGACTGAGAACTGTTGAATTTTATATTCGGAGACGCTTGAAGGCAAGTTTTCTTAACACTTGTCTAACCTCCGTGTTAGTCAAGTTTTCTATGATTCACGTTATGAAATGCATGAATTATTTTACAAAAGGGTCGGTGCCAGTTTTAACTCGGTAGACTATTCTTAAGAGTTAGATTGATTTGTTTACAAGTCTTTCGATATAAAACTAATAACGTCATCCTATGCCAAGTAATTGGTACGGATGTAAAGGTAAGTTTTTCTAAGAACAAACAAATGTATTTTTATCGATTATTCGATGGGCACGTGAGGTTGCCAAAACTTAAACGTAAATACATTTAATGGATGAGTGTTGATCAACATAGAGTACTATAGGTTGATCACCTAGAAGTGCTCATAAGTAACGACGGACGTACGACCTTAGTGCCGGGATGTCCTTTTATGTATGAAAACGAAAAGAGTATGTTCATGGTCTTTCGACCGGTTCAGAATTCCTAAGCTATTATATATACTTTGGAATCGTTGTTATGAAATGAGAAGTGCTAGTCAATGTTTCATAGTGCTTCATAACTATTTGTTCAGTTATGTAAGATAATCATATAATTCTCGATGTGGTATTCATACTATCCTTTATTAGACTTGTTGAGCTAGTTATGCTCACTTCTTGCTTGAAATATATGATTACAGCTAAAGCCGAACGTACTGAGAGTTCTAAGAGAGATAAAGGCAAAGCTAAGATGAATAGTTAATTATCTTGTAATAGACTAGTGTATTTGTGTGACGCCCCCAAATTTAGGTACTTGAAACCCGAACTCGGTGCTTCACGATACCATTTCTATGAGCGGAATAATACTAATAATAATAACAATAATATAAATATCAAAATTTATTTACAATTATCAGAGTCTAATTCCAAGTACGTAACCTTTACTATAATTCTTTACATGATAGATAATACATATCATTGTCTTAATACAGTTTGACTACTACAAAAAATACCATAAGGCTTATTCTGTTTGCTTTCCTTTTCACTTGTTCTCGTCTGAACCTTCAAGTTGATCATGCTTAGCTGAAAATATTTAAATTTAAAGCAAGAATGAGCATTTGGGTGCCCAGCAAGTAATAACAATTATAAATATAATTAGCTGAAAGAATTAAATGTTTTCTTTGTACATCACTTCTACAACGAATTAATAGTTGTAAAGTAAACTGAACCGATAATAATAACATAACAATTCTATACCAAAATTTTGAAA
This sequence comes from Panax notoginseng, assembly GCA_016801055.1. Taxonomy (NCBI): domain Eukaryota; kingdom Viridiplantae; phylum Streptophyta; class Magnoliopsida; order Apiales; family Araliaceae; genus Panax; species Panax notoginseng. The sequence continues at coordinate 53,723,194 of CM029021.1, read as the reverse complement.
CTACGTACAGACTATAAAAGGGATAAGTTGACATACTATGAACATTATTTTCAATTTTCGAATATGTTTAGTAGAACTTCATCCGTAAACCGTCATAACTTACGGGCGCGAGGGTGATCATCCCAATGTGCCCTGTATTGATCAATACTACATACAAGAACGATATTATCTTTCACTCTGTCCGCCTTGGGGGCATAAAAGTTTTTTCTTGTTCGGGATGTTCATACTTAGTCTAGAATCTGAACCAAAATAATTTGATTGGATACAAAAAGGTTTTATCATATTCAACGATATTTCTAAATCTGGGTCTAGCTGGTCAAATAACTTAGACGGCTTTTACTTAATGTATACATACAGGGAATCAATAAGTGTGTGTGTGTGTGTGTGTGTGTGTGTGTGTGTGTGTATATATATATATATATATATATATATATATATATATATATATATATATATATCAGCATGTGTTTAAATACAATGATTATCCAAGTGAGGACACTTGTATAACCATATTTAGAAATTAACGAACAGAATATTTATATGAATTATATAAAATAATATCATGTTACTAAACAATGATCGGATATAATATATATAACAATAGGGTTATTAATCTGATACAATAATAATATAAATCTAAAATTTTCTTACTCATATTCATTGCATAAAGAAAATACAAAGGTAGGATACTTGTCTGGTCTACTACTTACAATACGCAACTTAATTTTATCTTTTATATCAAGACTATCATCAATAAGATCATTCGTTCGATTAGAATAACATACTATAACACATAGCATTGCTTATTGCAGTCAACACATAACCTAATCACCTTGTCACACATGTTCAACAGTCATTGAATCACGAATAAACATTAATACAGTCAAAATATCTAAGTCCAGATCAATATCTGAAACATGTCGATCTATCGACGGTTTTATCGGATAATTATCGAGTCTAAAACTCTATCCTGAAGCTCAATATCTGCAAGTATCAGTCATATTATTTTTAAATGACTTATAATAATTTTTAAACATTTATTATAATTTATCATAAATTTTCAAACACCAGAATCATTATTAAATGATTTAAATATTAAACAATTCTATTATTATTAACATTTAATTAATATTAAACTATTAATAAAACTATTGCCAAAATATTAAAGTTATTTATAATAACTCAAAATATTTTTAAAACATTTATATTACCCTTAAATGATTTTTAAAACATTTAAAATTATTTTTAAATAATTATCATTAATATTTAAATATTAATGTATTATTTATTGAAATATTAAAAGTCATTAAGTATAACTTAGAATATTTTTAATTAATTTATATCCTTTTTAAATTATTAAAATCATTTTTAAATTATTTATTTAATATAATTATTAAGTAAACTTAATATCATTAATATTGAATTATTAATGAAATTATCCTTTAAATATTAAAAGTTATATTTTATAACTTAAAATATCTTTAAACACTTCATTTTCATTTAAAATGATTTTTATAATATTAAAATTATTTTTAAACTAATTTATTTAATATAATTATTAAATAAATCTAATATCATTAATATTAAATAATTAATATTTTTCATGACAAAATATCAAAAGTTATATTTTATAATTTAAAATATTTTAATAATCTTTAAATCATTTTTATATGATTTTTAAATCATTAATTCTATTTTTTATAATTTATTTAATACATTTATTAAATAACTTAAATAATATTAATTAATTAATGAAATTCATCACAAAATATTAAAAGTCATTAAAAATAACTTAAAATATTTCCTTATAATACCATTAATATTTCAAAAATATTAAATTTAATACCATTAATATTTCAAAAATATTAAATATTTATGAAATATATTCAAAATAATTAAAAACTAATTTTTGGACTTTAAAATAATTTTTAATAATTTATTTTGTATTTTTAATAATTAAAAACTAATTTTTTATAATTATTTAATAAAAATAATAATTTTATAAAGAAACTGTCGCTAAAGACTGTCTATAGCGACAGAACCGTCGCTATAGGTGTTCTTCATGTTCTTGGCCAAACCCAGAAAATTCATGTCAGTGAACGAGGGTACTACTTTGACCATTGATAACTTTTAATCTATGAGGTTTCTGGGCAAGATAAATCATTGATCTTGTAGTGGTTATGTAACATTACAATTAACACCAACAAACTAAGCCATACAACAACACAACAAAAAGATCTGAGCGTTCAAAGTCTCTGTCAGAGAGTTCCTGGGTTTTCTGGGTAACCCAAAAACCCTGGCAGTCTCATGGTGCCATTTTCTAGCTCGATTTGCTTAAGGTTCTGGTCATTAAATGGTTGATCTAATGATTCTAACATGTAGTACTAATGGCAAGGAACATATATATACCAAGATCGCAGTCCAACAACATCAATATCACCAGGTACATCTCGGTCAATGGTTGTTAGAAAGTGTGTTCTTCATGTTTCTGGAAATTTCAGAAAATGCAATCGTGACCAAATGGCCTGGTTTGACCACTCACTACGTTCGATCAGTTGATGCTTTAAGGAATCTAAAAGCCAGTATCTAAATTCCAGATTACAGGCTACAATCTAGTTAGAAAAACAACATCAAACCTTCAATCATCTGACAGATCATGGCCTTCAAAAGTCTTGTCAGACGCTGAAAACCCATTTCTGGGTTACCCAAAATTCGTTTGGTCATGCCCGGTCAACGGGTTTTGACCATTTATAAAATGAAATCTAGACATCATCCAGCCTTGATTCAAATTTCGAAACAAAGACCACATAACATAGTACAACGTCAAATATTTAAGCAACAAAAACACATAACAGAATGAGATTTACAGGGTCTGACATTCTTTGTCAGATCACAAAAAAAAATTCCCCAGATTTTGAAAAACTTTAATTTCAAGCACTTTGATGATATGGATCTAACATGTGCCAACCCAGATCACTTATAGACACAACATAGAACATATTACAACACGTAAACACAACTTTTAACAGAAGATCAAGGGTCAAATTTTTTATTAGAGTTTTATACCTTTATGCACAAATTCTTGAATCTATGCCTCTGATTTGTTGTGGGTGTTAGTGGGGCTTGAATTGTGATTGAACTAACACTAGAATTTCGTGGGTTTGGGTGAGAGAAAAGTGAGTTGGGTGTTTGGTGCAAAATAAGCTAACAAATGACATTTTCTCTCTCCAATCTATATATATCATGATGCTACAATGAACTTGGCTGATAGGGGCTGATGTGCTGGTCTTAGTAGCACATGGGTTTGGTTAGAGTTGGTGACCAACTCTTATTTTAGCAAGATTTGCAAGCTATCTCTTAAATAATGCAAAAAGGGCATTCTTGTCATTTGGCTTCTGATTTTTAAAGGCATTTTGGTAAACTTGGCAAACCCTTAGGGTTTGACCCTTAGGGTTTAACCCTTAGGGTTTAACCCTAAGGTTTAGCACAATTAATTTGTAAGATGTCTAATTTAGGGTTTGAAAATATAACATTTTAATTTTCTAAAAATGTAATTTAGGGTTTCTTAATCATGCTTAATTTCTTAATCACATAAAACATGAACTTTAGATTATAGATTCACTAATTACCATTAGGACCTATAATTAGAAATTTAGGGTTTTTCAATTTGACAATTAGGGCTAAAATAGAAAATTAGGTTTCCTAAATTACAAACTTAGGGTTTCTAAAATTTAATATTTCTAAATATTAATTAGGGTTTACCTAATTAATCATAAAATTATATCATACACACATAAATCATATAACACAGTTATATAATAGTCTCGAACTCATAACTGGGTTTTAAATTAGGGTTTCTAATCAATTAGGGTCCATAAATATTAATTAGGGTTCGTAATAATTAGGGTTTCTAGTATTAAGGTTTTTAATTACTAATTAGCGTTTTTCATAATTAGCGTTAAAACCAACAATACAAATCATATACCACCTAACACAGTGACTTGACAGATTTTAAAGTCTTGTTTGACTTCGACACTAAGGTTTATCAGTAATACGACGATTTTCAAATACTGCACCATCATTGACCAATCATTAACAATGCGTTCATACAGTACATATTTATAGCACTGAAAAATCAAAATATAATTAAAATTATATTATTATTCTCATTCCTTAATCAAAATCTAAAATTAGGGTTTGGATTCCATATCTGATTTTTCTTACATATACATATCATTATTAATTAAGTTAAATAATATTAATATGAAATAAATTCATTTAATAAAATAGTTATTATAATAATTCTAAAAATCATTTCATATATTATTTAAATAATATATATAAGTATATTTCCCTGAAAATTAATTAATAAAAACATTTCTACTATACAATTAATTATTATAAGAATATAATTTATAATGATCAATAATTCTAAAATAAAAATTATTTATAATAACTCATGCAATAAATATATTTTATTTATCACAAATATACATACACATTGACTTATATCTATTTCCCCACATTTATTTAAAAAATAATTTATAGGCAAAATTTCTAATTTATTTATATAGAAAATATCGAGTTATTACAATTTGTATGTAATATACTTATGAATAACAAAGAATATTTTTGGTTTATGAACCTGGGAAAGGATTTATTACTATTGTAATAAGAATATAGTAAATACAATCATTTTGTTGTTATTTCAATGGAATGACTGTATACATTATAGTACCGTGTAGCACCATCTGTCGGGTTGGAAGATACCTGGATTTGGGGGCGTCACAGGTTGATATCAAAGCATTAGGTTATAAAACTTAAGGGGGAAAAGAACCTTAGGCTAATAACCTCGTTAAGGAAGCAAAAGTCCGAAGGAAGTAAAACTCGAGCTTTACTTAAGTCAAATGAGTTAATAAGGTATTGAGGAAACTCAGTGCCGAAAGATTTAAAAGATGGAAATTAACCATAAATAAATTAAATGTGATTTGTGCTTATACTATTGTGTATTATGTACTAATCAACTTGTTATGTGTTATTGTAGATGTCGATCGATAGCTTGATGTATAGAGATATACACGTGGTGAGCGAAGAGTCCGTGAACGTAGTAGAGCATGTACCTATGCCTGTAGCGGAGATACCATTAGTGATTCTAGAAGAATCAGAGCCAGAGGAGTATTTTTCGGAGGAGGACTATTCTGAGGAGACTATGGGATTGTCATCATATCTTAATATGATGATAGATGTGGAGGATAATATAGAGGTAACATCGGTTAATACGGTGATGCCTGCACTAAAGCCAACACCAATAGATACAATGAGGGCATTGTATCTCTCGGTGCTTGACCGTAACGTGCAACTACACAATATGGTGCAGAACCAGAAGGGGGAGATCAGTGATCTCTATGGGGCCAAGGACTCTGCAGAATCAGACTTTGAGATAGAGCATGATGAGAAGGTGCTCATGACAGATAAGGCTTGGTATTATAAGAACGAGGTCGTAGAGCTTCGTAAGAAACTGGCTGAGAAAGACCAGAAAATAGCACGAATGTCATATATCAATGACAGTGCGCACGAGGATTTCAAGCTGAAAATAGCTTGTTATTCCATTAAGTCGGGACAGACTCGACATACTATAAGTCGAGACATTGTGTCGATTCTAGCGAATGAGAAGCATGAAAATGCGGTTAGGCAGTATTAGGGGTTAGAACAGTAAATAATTTTGTGTAGTGACGTAAAACCCTCTTTTGTATAATTAAAGGGTAGACTTTTTGTAAATCCCAATTTTTGTGAAAGTCAATCGCGGGATATAAATGTAATAGCTTTTGGCTATGGAAAGCAAATTGTAAATAGTTTTGACTATAAAGAAGCATATTAATATACTGAAGTTTTTATTAATTATGCCTTATTATGTATGAGTTATTGTTCAGTTGTTCAGCGAATAATAACTAAGTAAGCAAATAAGTAATAATGGAACTTTATTTATTTAATCAAAAATGCTGCCAAGAAGAAGACAGCGTAATCAAGAGGCGAAATCACATAACGATAACTAGGGGGGTTCAAATAACCCTATGCAAGAGTTCTTTAATTTATTAACGGTTGCATTTAACCAAACAAATGGTAGAGCACCCGCGGGACCTAGGGTAGCCAAAATAACTACCTTTAAGGAATTTAAAAGCGTAGGTCTGCCTGAGTTCAAAGGAACGACGGACCCAATGGAGGCCCAAATATGGGTAAAAGAAATAGAAAAGGCGTTTGTTATTACAAACGTAGCTGAGGCGCAAAAGACTTCTTTTGCGACTTACATGATGAAGGGGGAAGCCAACTACTGGTGGGAGGCTCACCAAGGTGGGGCTAGAACTGATACTGTTACATAGGAACAGTTCAAGAAGGTATTCTTCAAGAACTACTTTCCTACTAGCATGCAGGGTAGGATGGAGATTAAGTTCCTAGAACTTAAACAGCGGGACATGACGGTTCCCTAATTTGTGACCAAATTTAATGAATTGGCAAGGTTTGCTCCACACCAAGTGGACACGGAAGAGAGGAAGGCTCGTAGATTTGAGCAGGGCTTGAAACCCTGGCTCTATAGTAGAATTTTGATATTCCAAAGTGCTTCCTATGGGACCATTCTGGAAAAGGAAATTATAGCAGAGGATGGTAGTGAGGCATTGACCCAATACCACAAAGAAAGAAAGAATAAGAGTAAGGGAGAGGGAGGAACCAAGGCAGAGGGTGCTAGTGCTAGTGGCAGTATGCTGAAAAGGAAGAGTTTTAACTCCGAGAATACTGGAGTGAAATAAGGGGATCCTAAACGTAGGATGAAGGCATGCAAGACATGCGGCAAGTGTAAGACCCCGAATTTTATGAAAAAAAAAGTATTCAATTTTTCTTATAATTATTATTCAGTAAACAGTTAAATTGATAAAAGTTAAAGTTAAGGGTGATATATGAAAAAAAAAATTCAAAATATGCAAGTGGTTATAAAACATTCATTGGTGTCGGGGAATATTCGTTTAGTCGTGGAATATTCTTTCTGTCGGGGAATATTCATACGACAGCGCAGCCATTTGTGGGCCCCATAATAGAATAACTGTCGGATGAAGAAAAAGAAAAATTTTAGTTTTTATAAATAACGGCGTAGTTGTAACCGTTAACACTGTTGGAATATCTGGTGGTTAAAATACAGTAATACGCGTAGTTGCACAGTAGCACACGGTATTTCACAGTATTTTTTCAATTATTGATTCTTACGTGAGAAGACACTACTCAATAATTGTTACAGTAATTTCTATTCAATATTTTATTTTATTGAATCAATAATTGCTGCGTTGATATTTTATATTATTATTGTTTCAATAATTGTTGCTGCACAGTATTTTCCATTAACAGATCAATAATTCATATTATTTAAATAATATTATTAGATAGCATTATTGGCAATGTCTAGAAAGTTCTGTCTAAGGAGAGGTTTGGTCATCTAATTGCGCGCCAGCAAGGAGAAATTCTTATTAGAAAGCCCTCTCTTTCCTAGGAACTGCCTGGTTGTCATTATTGTGATTCTGTAATATTATTTAATAATTAATTATTGATTTATATGATAAGGAAAATATTTATTTAATGTGGATATAAATGATGGATTTATTTATGTGGTTCTAAATGAAGGAATTAATATTGAGGTATTTTATTAGTATTTTGTCGGATTGGACCTCAAATCGGTGTTCTTACAGTTTTATTGTGTGAGTTATAATTTTTAATCTGACCGTTGAATCGTTATAATTTTTGGATATATTATACATATATAAGTTGAGTATATGTTCACAAATTTTGAACCATTAAAAATGAACGAATGATTTGTTATGAATTTTAAGAGGTGACTGATTCGGAAATTAAGTTTATAAATAATTTTTGTGAAAAATTTTAGAAATGGGTGGGCCCCACTTTTGGTTGTTGGGGAAGATGGCTGATTTTTGATGGGTGAAATAGTAGCAGGTAAAGCCATCAGGTAGTAGTTCAAGTCTGCTTCGGCGTGCTAACATTTTCCTATAAATAGAGGGCTAAGTTAGACTTGAAAATCACACCAAAATTCATAAGTTTTCTCCCTTTTTCTCTCTAGATTATCGAGTGTATTTTGTGAGTATTTAGATACTTGGTGAGTTGCTATTCATCAGTGTAAGTTTTCTTCACCGTCATATCCGATATCCAGTCAGAAGTGCTACTCTTTTGAGATAAGGGATAGTAAGGGATTTTAAGGATTGTTATGTTTTTCAGTTTCGTAATTTTTCTGACCTTCAAAAATTTTAAAAAAATTTGAAATGATAATTTGATGAGTTTTCTTGATTGTGTCCAAAAATGACGATTTTTGGATGTATAGATTAAGAGTTGTGAATTTTATGAGAAAAGACTATTTTAAAAGTAACCGCTTATAACTCATTGTGGTTAACTCCGAAATTGGTAAAATTTTTATTGGGAGTACATGTATATGATAGAAGTATACTCTGTAAATTTCAGAATTTTTGGATAAAAGTATAATTTTTGATAAATATCTAAATATTCGGCTATTTTGGCCATATGAAAAATAGTAAATGATTTTTAAAAATTTTGAGAAAAATATATGTTCAATATGGGACTATATTCTACTAAATCTCATAAAAGAAAATTTGTTTGTACTGATTTGGTATTTTTCATGAAAATAGACTAGTTATGAGTAAATGAATTAAATATGTTATGTGAAGTAAAAAAATTAAAAAACAGGATTTTATGGCTTGAGAATCCTATATGAGGTATATGCAGATTTTTGATGAGGGTTTTGGTTATTGGTAATAAAATCTTATGAGTTTGACATTTTAGGATGATTAAATGCATTATTTAGTAAAGTGTAAACAATTAAAATAAATTATTTATAAGTTTAAGAAATGTTATTTTTTTAATATCATTATACCAAAATATTGGTATGAATTTTATTGTGGAATTTTTACCTTTTTCATGTCAGAGTTACTATTCACGAGTTACTATTCATGAGTTACTATTCATGAGTTACTATTCACGACAAAATTAGTTTCTTTTTCTTATCAAATTATAGTTGATTTATGAATATTACTCTTGAGATTAAATCTATATGTTGATTATATTAATGTTACTATCATATATAACATTTTTATAACGCTAATGATGATATTTCTCTTTGACTTGAGTGTAAAGATGGGTAGATTTTTGGTATGATCATGACTATGGGTTTCCTTTGGCCAGTAGTGCAAAGTTAAATTGTTGACTGGTATGATCATGACCATTGAATTTATAATTGAATATCTTTAGCTTAAGTGCAAAGGTGAAATGATCAACATGGTTATAATTATTGTTTATATAAATTCTGAAATGATTATATATTTCTTTGAGATATTAATATATTTGGCCTGTAGTGCAAATATGAACTGTTGATGAACTGTTGAGGAATATCTTTGGCATGTAGTGCAAAGATGAATTGTTGATGAATATCTTTGGCCCGTAGTGCAAAGATGACCTGTTGTTGAATATCTTTGACCTGTAGTGCAAAGATGGTCTGTTGATGAATATCTTTGGCCGTAGTGCAAAGATGAAATTGTTAGTATGATTATGAATAGGAACTGTGATTTGGTATAACCATGATCTTTGATGTTTCAGGTAAAGACATGTGATGAAAATTATCTTCGTCCTGGGTGCAAAGAGGAATTTAGAATCACAATTATGATTATGAGTTATTCATATGATTGTGGACCAGAACTGTTGATTGATGTTACAGGGATAAATTATTGTTGGTGGATTTTTAACATGGAGAAGATAATAGACTTTATGGTCTATTTGACTCTTCTAATGGATTGCTCGTTCCGCTGCAACTATGGTTGAAATTTTTTATCATCTACCATATGTTCTAAATCTCTAATTTATTACTGTTGAAGGCTATTGATAATTTATTTATCTTTAGTCAGGATATTCTTTACTGGGCTAGTTGTGCTCACCCTTCTGTTTAACAATTCCTTTCGAGTAATAAGAGTGTAGCTGGGTCGAGCGAGTGTAACAGGGGAATAGAACGGTGGTCATCATTTAGTAGTTATATTTGGTGAATCAAATAGGGTGAGGCGAACCCAACGTTGAAAGGGTATTTTGTCACTATCATACAAGATGTCTAATGACATACAAACTCGTGTCATCATAAGACACGGTTGTGCACATTCACTTGCTGAGTATATTTACGAGTACTACCTATATAATCTTGGTGTTTGTTTGAAGTATAATTTACGATTAAAGACAGTAGAGATAATGATATGTCAAGAGAAGACTCATCATTGGAAAGAATATGTTAGTAATCTTCTTTTTTTTTGGCGTCTATTAGGTCAACCAAAGATAATTCTGTGGACATATGTTATCTATCATAACTTGGAAGCATGGCCTCCCATGTACGAAGGTTTCCTTGAGCACTTCCCAAAGATTCTAATTTCTAAGACAGTTTTTGACTATACCTTTATCTAAGGTGTCATTGTGAGGTGTTGTCCACAGTTGGGACATGAGTCACATTTGGTATATATTTGTATCCAAACTCACAGCATATGTGTTGTTGTATTTTGTACGACAATTGTTGTAATAAAGTTGTAGTTATTTTCTGTACCATGTATTTGGCGACTCAGAATAGGTTGGATGGAATGGACCTATTTTGGGGTTGTCACAGCAAGACTCATCTGGGAGTCTGTCTGAAGGGAAAATCAATTTGTTACAACTGTGGGCAGGAGGGACATATATCACCCAACTGTCCTAATCCTAAGAAAAACTAGGGTTGTTTTGTTTGTGGGTCGATGGACCACGTGGCAAGGAATTGCCCGGAGAAGGGATCTGAGGGTAGTAAGGGTTCTGGTAGTGGTAAGTTAGCCATTACTGGACCAACACCATCATTGGGTAGACCCTCAGCCCGACTTTTAATATAGCTACCCAAGATGCGGTTGCATTAGCGGATGTAGTAGCAGGTATCATTTCAGTCAATGAAATAAATGCTTATGTGTTATTTGACTCGGGTGCTACTTGTTCTTTTATAGCATGTGGATTTGCTAAGCAACTAGGATTAAACCCTGAAAAGTTAGAAATACCTTTAGACGTTAAGGTAGCAAACGAAGAGATAATTCTCATTAAACACATTCATAAGAATTATTTCGTAGATATTAGAGGTAACCGATTTTTGGTAGATCTTTTACCAATAAGGTTGAGAGAATTCGATGTAATTCTCGGTATGGATTGGTTAATTAACCATAGATCAATAATAGATTGTCATAGAAAGAGTGTAAACCTAAGGCTTTCTAAGAAACCTGAGGTGGTGTTTTACGGTAACAAATCACCGGGACGTTCTTGTTATCTAACCATGACACAAGCTAGGAAGATGTTGAAGAAGGGGTGTAACTTGTGCCATGTGGTGGATACCCAAAGAGGGGGAGCATCATTGGAACAGATAGTGATAGTTCAAGAGTTTACAGATGTATTTCTGGAGGACTTACCCGGTATTCCGTCGGATAGGGTGGTCAATTTTGTGATTGATTTGCTGCCGGGTACGGCACCAGTTTCAAAGGCACCATATAGGATGGCGCCAGTGGAGATGAAGGAGTTAATGGTTCAATTATAGGAACTATTAGATAGGAAGTATGTTTAACTGAGTGTGTCTCCGTGGGGAGCGCCGGTATTTTTTGTAAAGAAGAAGGATGGGTTATTACGACTTTGTATCGACTATCAAGAGTTGAACAAGTTAACAATTAAGAATAAATACCCATTGCCTAGGATCGATGATCTATTTGATCAGTTGAAAGGGGCAAAGTATTTCTCTAAGATAGATTTGCGTACGGGGTATCATCAACTGAAAGTAAGGAAGGAGGATGTACCTAATATGGTGTTTAGAACTCGTTATGGTTATTACGAGTTTCTGGTCATGTCGTTTGGGTTGACGAATATGCCAGTCACATTCATGGATATGATGAACAGAGTGTTCAAATAGTATTTGGACAAGTTCATTGTAGTGTTCATTGATGATATTCTAGTCTATTCTAAGACGTCAGAAGATCCTGCTGAACATTTAAGAATAGTGTTGGAAACACTACGGAGAGAGAAGTTGTATGCAAAATTCACTAAGTGTGAATTTTGGCTTGAACGAGTGCAGTTTTTAGGACATGTTATAGATAAAGATAGCATATCCATAGATCCAGCGAAGGTAGAAGCAGTGAATGAGTGGGAGCAACTAAAAATGCCAACTGAGGTTTGGAATTTTTTGGGGTTAGCGGGATACTATAGGAGGTTCATTCAGGACTTTTCTAAAATAGCAACTCCATTAACAAATCTGACGAGAAAGTCAGTAAAGTATGTGTGGACAAAAAAGTGTGAGAATAGTTTTCAAGAACTAAAAAGGAAGTTAAGTGAGGCACCTGTATTATCCTTACCAAATGATACGGGAAATTTTGTAGTTTATAGCGATGCTTCGCATAGAGGACTTGGTTGCATGCTCATACAGCATGGCAAGGTCATTGCGTACGCATCACGCCAGTTAAAGGATTATGAGAAGATCTATCCTACTCATGACCTAGAATTGGCAGCTGTAGTTTTTGCCTTAAAAATATGGAGACATTATTTATACGAGGAGAAGTGTGAGATATACACGGACCATAAAAGTCTGAAATATATCTTCACACAAAAGGAGTTGAATATGAGACAGAGAAGGTGGTTAGAGTTGATAAAAGATTACGATTGTGATATCTTATATCATCCAGGGAAGGCGAATGTAGTAGCCGACGCGTTAAGTCAGAAAGGGAGGGAAAAGCTATCAATGTTAATGACTCAGAATGAGTTAATAACGGAGATGGCAAGAATTGAGTTAGAAATTAAGTTACCAAGTGAAACGGTGGAGATGTTATTTTTAATAGAGAATCAACCAATGACAGTGGAACGGGTTAAGGAAGTACAAATAAATACTGAAGAATGTGAGCGAATGAAAAAGATAATGAAGGATGAAGTGAAGACTAAGTATAACCTTGATAAAGAAGGTTTACTTCGTTTTGAAGGAAGAATTTGGGTTCCAAATAATTCTGATTTAAAAGAAGAGATTATGTGTGAGGCTCATAGCTCGAGGTACTCGATACATCCTGGTAGTACTAAGATGTATCAAGACCTTCGTCAGAACTTTTGGTGGCCGAACATAAAGAGGGAAATCGCAGAATACGTTAGTAAATGCCTAACTGGTCCGAAAGTTAAGGCTGAACACCAACAACCGAGTGGGTTATTGAATTCACTAGAGATTCCAGAGTGGAAATGGGAGCATATCGCCATGGACTTTGGGGTGAAACTTCCAATAACGAGAAAAGGATACGATGCTATTTGGGTAATAGTGGATCGGTTAACCAAATCGGCTCACTTTCTTCCAATAGGAGTTATGTATAACCTAGAGCAGTTAGCTAACCTTTATGTCAAGGAAATTATTTCTAGACATGGGGCACCTATTTCGATTGTGTCCGATCGTGATCCATGATTCACGTCGAACTTTTGGAGGAGGTTGCAAGAGCAAATGGGAACGCAGTTGAAATTGAGTACGGCGTATCATCCACAGACAGATGGACAAAGTGAACGAAAAATTCAAACGCTAGAAGATATGTTAAGATCTTGCGTTATGGATTTCAAGGGGAGTTGGGACGAATATCTACCTTTGGTGGAATTCGCTTACAACAATAGTTTTCACGCTAGTATACGTATGTCACCTTACGAAGCTTTGTATGAAAGGAAGTGCAGGACACCACTTTACTGGGATGAAGTAGGTGAGCGTCGAATGTTGGAACTAGAGATGGTACAACAAACGGCAGACATGGTTAAGCTAATACGAACCCGATTGGTAGCGGCTCAAGATAAAAAAAAGAAGTATGCAGATCCTCATCGAGAGAAGAGGGAGTTTGAAGTAGGTTCATATGTTTTTCTGAAAGTATCACCTTGGAAAGGGAAAATACGTTTTGGAAAGAAAGGGAAGTTAAGTCCAAGGTTTGTAGGACCTTTTGAAATTTTAAGAAAGGTAGGAGAGGTAGCCTATGAAATAGCCTTACCTCCAGAGATGGAAAGAATACACAATGTATTTCACGTGTCAGTGTTGCGTCCTTATAAACCGGACTACAAGCACGTAATTGAGTATGAATCTATTCAAGTAGAAAAAGACTTAACGTATGAAAAACTTCCGAATCAGATTGTTGATAGGAAGGAACAAATCTTGAGAAATAAAATAATACCTTCAGTAAAGGTAATTTGGAGTAACCACAATACCGAAGAAGCAACGTGAGAGCTCGAGAGTAAAATGAAGGAAAAGATTCCTCATTTGTTTATGTAATTATAGTGAGATTTTGGGGACGGAATCCTTATAAGGGGGAAGAATGTAATGCCCGAGAAAATCGGATCTTTAATGAATTAAATTTTTATTTGATTATGTGGATTAAATGAATTTAATTGATTAATTATGTGAGTAAGATATTTGAAGTTGTTCTATGACCTAGAACGTGTAGATGTGGTTAGTATTCTGGCTATATGCTAGGATTAATTATTTTGAATTACCAAGACGAAAATAAATATTTTTCAAGAATTTTCTGTAAAAATACTATTCATCCGATTTCGCTCGGAGATTAGGTTTGAAAGTTGGAGGAACGCGTAATGATAGAATATAAAGATATAATAGAATATCCAATAATATTTCAGTTATGGCAAACGAAGTTTTTGCCTGTGGACTTAAAACCTAAGGGTTGGTAAAAGTGATTTCCGCAAGGGAAATGTAATGTGTATAATCATTTCGGTTATTATACGTATGGTATACGAGTATGGTATGAATAATAGTATGACATATAAAATGAATATCGTATGAATACTAAACGAAGAGAATACGTGAGTTATACGTGTAGAATACGATTAGTTCTTATTGGATTTTAAGTTAAGGACTTTGAATAATCCAATTGGACTTGGATTAATAAGCAAGCCCAATGATTTGTGTAAGAAAGCCCAAGTTAAGGCCCAATGTTAAGTTATGTCAAGCCCGATCCAAGAAACCGAACTGTGGGTCGAACCGACGGGTCACGGGATAGGTAAAACCCATGGGGCAACCTATGGGAAGACCCATGGACATGTGGGACGGCCACTTGGCCACCAAGTAAAGTGATTACTTGGTGGCTAAGTTGTTGAGGAGGTGGGGAATAGTAAGGAGGTGGCCTTTGGACCATTTTACCCTCCATTTGGTTGCCTATAAAAAGAAAGCTTATGTTGGTCATTTAGTGTTTTGAAAACTTTGTCCAACATATATTGAGAGAGAGAAAGAGCTAGAAACAAGTAATAAATCTACTTTAAAGCAAACCTTATACGTTTAGTCAAGAACGTGAAGAACGCAAAGGTAATATTTCGTAAACATTAGTCTTAATCCTTTTCGATTTCTTTCTCGTAGAGAATCATAGATTGGTGGAGCATGTCTATTGAGGAGGAATAAGGATAGTTATTAATAATGAAAACATTGATAAGTCATGTTAAGTAGAAATTATAAGAGTTTACGTAAGTTTAAACTATAAAAATCTTTGAACGTGAACTTGGTTATTGATGGAAAAATTAAAAACCATCTTAGATAGGGTATGTGAATCTTTCTTGGTTAGGATGTAGATGATGAATCAATGGAGTGTTTCATTTGATTTGGCTTATAAAACACAAGTAACGAAGTTATGGCGAATTTTGCGAAAATAGACGTTAAACGTCGAAAACGTAAAAATCTCGAATTAGTAGTCAAAAGTTTTTATGTGACTTGAAAACTTTGGTTTTCAATGCCAACACGTGAAATAAGGTATTCAAGAGTTGTGGACTCAAGAATCGTCGAATTTCGACTTATAATGAAGAAAACGAGTATTAAACGCTCGAAAATGATAAACGAACGCTCGATAATGAACCAAAAGGTGAATTCTGAGTTAACGGATTCAAAAATGTAAAATTCTTGCATGAACACCTAGAGTATGTAATTTGTGAGTTACGGGCTTTTGAATGAGCTAATTCGGATGTAAAACGAATAAGTTATGAGGCCGGGAAGTTCGTAGGAAAAACCAACTGTCAAAACCAACTGAGGTACAGGGGCGGCGCCGCAGCGCCAACCCAGTGTTAATGGTCGCACTGCAGCGCCGGCTCCGGGTTCTGTCTACTGTTAGTTGGCGCTGCAGTGCCAAAGGTATACTAGAGTCTGGCGCCGCAGCGCGGCAATGTAAAATGGTTGACCAACGTAGGTTTTGTAATTCCAATTGAATGTAAACCAATAGTAAGACATGAATGTACTTAATGTGCATGGTAAGTCTAACTTTAAATCACTTATAAAGTGATAACATTAGAAGGTTAAGTATGGTTTAACAATAATTAAGGGAAGAATGCAAGAGTGTAAACAAGTAAACCGTGAATGGTGTTCAACGTTGGTATCTCACCAACACCAATGATGATCGAGTGTCGGTTATTAACGTTAGAACGTTAACGAGTCGTAATGAAGTATATTAAGTCGAATTGACATTATTAATGGAATAAAGTCAAGTAAGACATAGAAGAGAAAGAAGTTGGTTAAAGTAATAAAGTAAGTTTGTTTGGTAGCTAATTACAGTGTGCTATGTGAATATATCATGTAGATCCTATAAAGACTGAGAAATGTTGAATATTATATTCAAAGACGCTTGAAGGCAAGTTTTCTTAACGCTTGTCTAACCTCCGTGTTAGTCAAGTTTTCTATGATTCATGTTATGAAATTCATGAATTGTTTTACGAAAGGGTCGATGCCAGTTTTAACTCAGCTAGACTATTCTTAAGAGTTAGATTGATATGTTTACAAGTCTTTCGATATAGAACTAATAACTCTATCCTATGTCAAGTATTTGGTACTAATGTAAAGGTAAGTTTGTATAAGAACAAACAAATGTATTTTCATCGATTATTCGATGGGCACGCGAGGTTGCCAAAACTTAGACGAAAATATGTTTAACGGATGAGTGTTGATCATCATAGAGTATTATAGGTTGATCACCTAGAAGTGCTCGTAGGTAATGCCAGACGTACGGCCTTAGTGCCGGGATGTCCTTTTTATGTATGAAAACGGAAAGAGTATGTTCATGGGCTTTCGACCGGTTCAGAATTCCTAAGCTATTATATATACTTTGCAATCATTGTTATGAAATGAGAAGTGCTAGTCAATGTTTCATAGTGCTTCATAATTATTTGTTCAGTTATGTAAGATAATCATATAATTCTTGATGTGGTATTCATATTATCCTTTGTTAGAGTTGTTGAGCTAGTTATGCTCACTTCTTGCTTGAATTATATGATTGCAGCTAAAGCCGAACGAACTGAGAGTTCTAAGAGAGATAAAGGCAAAGCCAAGATGGATAGTTAATTATCATGTAATAGGTTAGTGTATTTGTATGTAATATACTTATGAATAACAAAGAATATTTTCGGTTTATGAACTAGGGAAAGGGTTTATTACTATTGTAATAAGAATATAGTAAATAAAATCATTTTGTTGTTATTTCAATGGAATGACTGTATACATTATAATACCGTGTAGCATCATCTGTCGGATTGGAAGATACCCAGATTTGGGGGCGTCACAGGCCTATCAAAAGAAATAACGACAACTCTATCCAAAGAAATCTATGATGTCTACATCATCCAATAGATCAACTTGCTATAACTCCTCCTGAGTCATTATATCACTGTCAGATGGAACATCAAGTTAATACAAAGGGGAATCTGCTCCTGTGAAGCTATCAAAGTATGGGCCACCTGAAGGACGAGCGCCAGAGCTAAAGGGATCAAAAGAATCTGCCTCTAACGGATCTCTGCCCAAATGTCGGATGAAAAAGTGTGCCCGGTCTAACCTCTGGGTCAAGCTATCAATTGTGCCAAATGAGTGGGCTCTCAAACACAGGAAATCTAGTATGTCATCATCACAGACCCATAAACTGTGACACCACCAAATCTGGGTACTTTTTACCTCAAACCTGGTACATCATTTCTATAACTATTGCGGAAGATTTAAACATAAATTGTTTATACATTAAACTTTTGCACATCATTCCCAAGATCTACAACCTTAACTTAATACGTACCTTCAATATCTAAAAAGGTTTACAGTGCTATTTTTATTAGAAAATTTAATAGGTCTAACTACACCATAATTAAATCTTGCACTTTGTCTTTACTTCTGTCTTTACTCGAGTTTTCATCTTAATTTAAAAAATTTTATCATGATATAGCAAGGGTGAGCAACAAATTTGCTCAGCAAGTTTTAAATACAATGAAGATATATCATGATTGAAAAGAATGAATAAGCTTTTACGTTTTCAACAATATAATAATTATGAAATAACATGAATCAAGTTTCAATAATTGCATAACTGAATTAATAATGTTTGAAGGTCAATAATGACCGTGAATAATTTAACTGAACCTTATGGTAATGAAGGTGATCAGCCTTTCATACCTGATGAACATATACAACATGCACTAAGTGTGAATTAAAAATCAGTTTAGACGTGAATTATCATCAATAATCATTCACTAATATGCTATGAAATATAACTCGAGTTTGAGTTAAGGAAACTTGCCTGCATAGTCGATTACTGCTATGCAGTTTAATTTATTCTCTTTATTGAAAAGACCTATCAGGTATAAGATTGATCTTTCAATTAGCATATCATACCTTATTTCATAATACTATCTAACACTTAATCACATAGTCAAATATTAGATAATCTTAACACCATATTCATTTACTTACTTATAATCTCATCATCTTATATTAACTTGTCTAACCTTCAATCACAAAGTTAAGTATTAGACATTACACTATAACCTTAGTATTATCATTACACGTTGATAATCTTTTCATCACTTATAACTTATACTTATAAGTTTTCCCTTTATATTTTATCTTAGTAAGCTAGATAATGTAACGCCCCCAAATCCAGGTACTTGAAACTCGAACTCGGTGCTTTACGATACCATTTCTATGAGCGGAATAATACTAATAATAATAATAATAATAATAATATGAATATCAAATTTAATTTACATACACCAGAGTCTACTCCCAGGTACGCGACCTTTAAACATTCATTACAATACATGATAGATAATTAATATCATTGTCTTAATAAAGTCATACTATTACATAGAATAACGTAACACTTATTTTGTTTGCTTTCCTTTTTCTCTTGTTCTTGATTGAACCTTCGGGTTGATCATGCCTACCTGAAAACATTTAAATTTAAAGTAAGAATGAGCATTTGGGTGCGAGCAAGTAATAACAATTATAAATATAATTAGCTAAAGAACTAAATGTTTTCTTTGTACATCACTTCTACAACAAATTAATAGTTGTGAAGTAAACTGAACCGATAATAATAACATAACAACTCTATATCACATTTTTGAAACTATGCATTGACTATAAATATGGTTAAGGTGACATACTATGAACATTGTTTTCTATTTTCGAAAAGGTTAAACAGAACTTCATCCGCAAACCGTCATAACTTACGGGCGCGAGGGTGTACATCACATGGGTCCTGTATTGATCAATACTACATACAAGAACGATATTATCGTTCACTCTGTCCGCCTTGGGTGCATAAAAGTTTTCCCATGTTTGGGATGTTCATACATAGTCAGGAATCCGAACCAAAATAATTTGATTAGATATAAAAAGGTTTTATCATATTCAATGATATTTCTAAATCTGTGTCTAGCTGATCAAATAGCTTAGACGGCTTTTCATTAATGTATACATACGGGGGATCAATATATATATATATATATATATATATATATATATATATATATATATATATATATATATATATATATATCAACATGTGATTAAATACAATGATTATCCAAGTGAGGACACTTGTATAACCATATTTAGAAATTTACGAACAGAATAAATATTTGAATTATAATATAATATCATGTTGATAAACAATGATCGGACATAATATATATAATAATAGGGTTAATAATCTGGTACAATAATAATATAATTCTAAAACTTTCTTACTCATGCCCATTACATAAAAAAAATGTAAATGTAGGATACTTGCCTAGTCTGCTGCTTACAGTACGCAACTTAGTTTTATCTTTTATATAGCGACCTATCAGTAATAAGATCATTTTATCGATTAGAACACCATATCGTAACACATAATACTGCTTATTGCAGTCAGCACATTACCTAATCACATTGTCACACATATTTAACAGTCATTAGATCACAAATAGACACATATCTAGTCAAATTATCTAAGTCCAGATCAATTTCTGAAACATGTCAGTAAACCGACGGCTTTATCGGGTAATTATCGAGTTTAAGACACTATCCTGTAGTTCAATAACTGAAAATATCAGTCATAATATTTCTAATTGACTTATAATAATTTTTAATTAATTAATAAAATTTATCATGATTTTTCAAACACCGGAATCATTTTTAAAAGATTTAAATATTAAATAATTCTATTATCATTAATATTTAATTAATATTAAACTATTAATGAAACCATTGCCAAAATATTAAAGTTATTTATAATAACTTAAAATACTTTTAAAGTATTAATATTACCCTTAAATGATTTTTAAAATATTTAAAATTATTTTTAAATAATTATCATTAATATTTAATTATCAATGTCTTATTTATCAAAATATTAAAAGTTACTAATATAACTTAAAATATTTTTAATTCATTTATATCAATTTTAAATAATTTTTAAATTAATAAAACTATTTTAAAACTATTTATTTAATATAATTATTAAATAAATCAAATGTCATTTAATATT